>OY856410.1:672600905-673040905 GCA_963693085.1 Alisma plantago-aquatica
AAATTTGGGACTCAAAATCGAAAGTATGAGATACTTTTATTTACATGCAAGTTATCTCTTAATTATATATATATCTTACATATTTTCTCTTTCCTTTGCCATTAAATTATTATTCTGAATTCCTTGAACCTCAAAGAATCTTAATGGATCGAAATCCCATCTTGGGAATATTTCTTTAGCCTCTTTTCTTATATTTCATCCTTTTTCTTATTATCTTACTTTTCTGATTAAAATATCTCTTTTTGAGAATTTCTCTTTATTTCTCTTTTATTTTCCTCATTAGTATTCCTTTTATCATTAGGAATCTTTGGAATACAAAATTCCACTAAGGATAACTCCATTATACCTCTTTTCACTTGTTTTCCACATTTCATCAATGTTTTCAATTTCTTTATTTACAAGGAAAGACTCATTTGATCTTTTCTTTTCTTATTGTATTCTTTATGCACTTTTGGACTCCTCAGAATCCAAGGAACCCATGTGGCACGAATTCCACCTTTGGATTAAGTTCTTTTGCCTTCTAGAGGTTTCCACACCTTTCTTTTCTCAAATACTCAATTATCCATTTATTAATTGGATTTCCTTATTATTTGGCCCAATAGCCAATAAAGCCCACAAATCAAACAACAAGGCTATTTTAAATGAAATCCATTTATTCACAACAAATTATTTCATTATTTGTCCAAATATATTTAATATGAGAAATTACATTTCTGCCCAAAGGAACCCAAAGTTTGGGGTTGTAACAATGATGCAAGTTCAAAAGTCTTGGGTATGACCAAGGTTCACTTCCATGAGGTAGAAGTGGATGCATGATGAACTCAACGACAGTACACTTTATCACCCCATACTATGGACAATATGATCCATATTAGAGGGACTAATGAGGGCATGTGTTCTCATTCAGGGTGATACATAGGGACAGTTCTTAAGATGTGATGTTAACCACCATAACCTTTATCGGGATGCAAGAAGTCTTATAGAGAGGTTGTGTCGGTCACCACTTCATTAAGATGATGTTGGTGAAGGAGCCCTCGCGAAGGTCAGAAAAGAACCATAGTGTGTGCAGATGAAGTTGCTTTGATCGAGCAATGGCTGAGAGAGAGCCCGGTGGTGACATGAGTCACGAGCTAATGCAAAGCAGACTGACATGCAGTTCACTGTGGGAGAATATAATGTGAAAATCCAACCCCTCTTAGATACAACTGAAAAAGTTGAGTCCATATGAGATGGATTAGTGGAGATAGTTGTGTTTAGCCTTGCCCTTCAGGATAATGTAATGGATAGATGTGTTCCATGAGTCTGATCTAGAGCATTATGTGAGGTACCCAAGCCATGTACTGGGCCTTGAACCTATTTAGCTTTTGAGAGGCTGAAATATCTTGAGTCACCTATGAGGATACGATATACCAAGGTTAGAAAGAACTCAGATGGCAGAATATGAGATGATAAAGGTTCTTCAGAAGCACCATGGAAAGGGTAAGACCACATGGGAGCCATGATGGACATACGAAAGGCTTATCCTGATTTGTTTGTTTGCTTGTTGGAATTTTGAGGACAAAATTCTTATAAGAGAGGAAGGATGTTACAACCCCAATATTTTGGGTTCATTTGGTGAGAAATATAATTTCTCCTATTAAAAATATTTGAACAACAAATGATATAAATGGAATTCATTTACAACAGCCTTGATGATTGTGTTGTGGGCTTTATTGGCTATTGGGCCCAAATAAAAAGAAAATTCAATTAGTGAATGAATAATTGAATATTTGAGTAAAGAAGAATGTGGAAACCTCTAGAAGGCAAATACAAAGAGGTATTTCGTGCCTCTTGGGTTCCTTGGGTTCCAAGGAGTCCAAAGTTTTATAAAGAGAGCAATAAGAAAAGAAAAGATTAATAAAGTATTTCTTTATTAAGAAAGAAATTGAAAATAATGATAAAATGAGGAAAACAAGTGAAAAGATGTATAATTGAGTTATCCTTTGTGGAATTTCGTATCCAAGGATTTGAAATGTTAAAGGGAATACCAATGAGGAAAATAAAAGTGAAATAAAGAACGATTCTCAAAAAGAGAATTATTTTAATAAGAAATAAACAAGATAATGGGAAATAATGAAGAATGATGCATTTATATGCATCTAGAAGGATAATGAGTGTCCAATAAAAAGGATTTCGAAATAATAGAGTGCCTTGGGATCCAAGGAGTCCCAATGAAGATAGAGGAAAGAGATAATACCAAAATTGCAAAATAAAAGGATAATGTGGTACATTCTTAATGAATTTTGTGAATTTGATAAAAAGAAAGTATTTTCCTGTTAAATGAAAAAGAATTTCCTGCCATTAGAATAAAGGGAAAGTTTTAAGAGAATAAAAGAAGTAATTTTCGAAATCCTAGTATTTAAAGAAAAATGAATCTCTAAGAGATGATGAAGAGAGAGGAGGTTGCATTTATAATAGGAAAATGAGTTTCCATGTTGGAAAATGACTTGGTTGCTTCATGGGCAAGCAGTCTGGGGCGGGGATACCCTCCCCTATAAAAGGAGTAGAGCCCAGGGCGAGTTCCAGAGAGATCCCATGTCTCCCAATTTCTTCCTCATCTTCTTCATGCTTCCCTACGTTCAAAACCCTAGAAGAGAGGTGAAAGACCATGGGGCAGCAAGGAGTCCAGGTAGGGGTTTCGATGGAGGCTGGGGATGCCAAGAAGTCAGAACAAGGTCCAACTAGCATCGCTGTGACCTACATGACGTGCCATGGCAGCGATACGACTGCACTTGCAGCTGCAAGTTGCAGGTGTTCCCTGACCAACCCAGATGTTTCGACCAAGATATGAGGGTGCCCCAGGTGTGCCAGAGAGCGGCAGAGACGGAGAAGAAATTTCTGGTGCAGTTAGGGTCTGGATCTGGGAGGGAGAGACGTGCCAAGGGCCATCCTCGGCGGCTCTTGCTGCTGATCCAAGGTTGAAGACAACCTAGGGACCAGTGGACAAATATACCCCTCTGGGGTATGAAGGGCAGGCACTTACACAAGGGGCATATGAGTAATTTCGTTATGTTCCAAATCGCGAGAGCAGTTGTGACAAAGTGGATTTTAGCAAAATAATGAAATAATTACTCTTTTGACCTCATTATATCCACTAATGGTCCTAAATAAATTTTCATATCTACATAAGCAAAGTTGAGACTCAAATACAAAATATGGTGACCAATGTTGATTTTATACTCATTATAACACTTCAAATTGGATTCATTCATCACTTTGTCCAAAGAATCTAATTGGTCAATCAAACTTTGTCTTTTGATTTTCAAACATTTTCTAAATTTTCCCCACATTATTTTGAAGCTTTGGTCCAAATTTGAGGTCATTTGGACATTCCTATAAGTTTCTATGAATTTTAGAAGTTTTTGTGCTCGAAATCTCTTTATAATTGCCTTTTATTGGCTTTTCCATGTCTGCAATCCCAGGGAAAGTATCCGGGGGCGATCTCAGCCCTTGGATGCACCGTCCTACGGATTAGGGGCCGATCTAATGGCCCAAGGGTTATCTTCAACCTCCCGCTGATTGCGGGAAGGTGTAATTGCGGCCCAAAGGGGCAATCAGCCCCAAGAGGACTCGATTCAAAATTCTGAGCGGACAAAAAGACCCTCCTCACTATTTCAAACCGATCTAGCCCTATTTTTGACCATCGTTCGTCCTCTGTTGTGCCGCCAAAAGGCATCCCTCGCCCTTCCTTTCTCACTCCGGCGGCTAGGCTACATCTAGATCTCGGTCTACCCTAAAAACCTAGCCCCCAACTATATATAAACACCCCCCGATGCTCGCAATGACCTCACAAAACCTCGACCCTCCTTTGTGCATTCCGTCGTGCCTCGAAATGCCCTTAATTTGCCCCGACCTCTAGCTGCCCCAAGCAGCAAAGCCACCGCACGACCATCCTCGGGCGCTCCTACTGGTCACCTCCTCTCCCCTTTCTTTGGCCCTCTCTGAGTCCGCGAGGTGGCGGCGGACTGGGCCAGCCTGCTCACATCCGCTCCTACCCTCTCCTGCTCTGAGACCTCCTCTACGCCGGCAAGGCCCTCCACCCTGTTTCTGGGCTCGCAAGGAAGCCTGTGCGCATGAGGAAGAAATAATCCTGGACCGTCCGGTCTAGGAAAGGGGAGCCCCGGTCCTATACTCAGTTGAACCAGGCCAAGAAATCAAGTGTGAACCGGTTGATTTAGCCTCTGAACCGGACTACCCAGCAAGGAGCGGCCTCGCCTATGTGTTCAAATCTCAGCCATCCTTTACACATCAAACGACCCTCATATTTCGCAATTAAGGTGTTATTTTTCTCTTCTCTGACAAATATTCAATTATATGCCCAAATCTTGTTTTAATCATATAAAATACACCCTAGCTCCAAAAATTATGAACATGTAGTCTATCTTGATCAGAAAAATCCAGTGAATCCATTAAAAATAGTTTTGAAGCCTGATTCTAAACGAGTCTCACTGATAACCCTAGATCATACACTCTTGATCATTTAATTTGTCATATGGCTCAATAATGACTTTTAATCCTTGAAAACCTTTTTTTTTGGACTCTGATGATATTTTGTAACCTAGATCTGATCTTTTTGAATCATCTACTCTTGAAAGTGAATCATTAGTGAATCTAGATCTTTTTACTTGATTCAATCTTGATAATAATCTTGATGATGAGTAATCTTGATATTGCAAAATAATTGATATAGTTTTGACCCATCAACCTAATCTGGAATTCCAATGATGGTAGGTAACATGATGATGACCTAAAGACTTGATGATGACTTGAATAATGGTGATAATATTTAGGGTTGACATATATTCCTAAAATACCTAGGTAGATCATCCATCCTCGATTATGCTTGGCACTTGAGTAAATATTGAAATCTTGATATAATGTTGACTATATATGAATGATCTACCTTAGGGATGAATAGGATTGGAAAACCCTAATTTGGTGTACTTGATTTTGGTGTATAATATGATCTTGATCCTTGATCCATATCTTGATTGATCTAGGAACCACTTGAGACCCTGATCTTCTACTCTAGTTGTTTAATACTCGAAATCTGGGTGAAAGGTACGCTATTTATATAACTCCTCCTTGATTGTATTGAAGATACTTTTATGTATCTCTTGACCGTATGCTTGGCTAGTTATTTGGATGAGCTATTGTTCCCTATGATTAGTCTTCTGTTTTTCTATATTATATTTTGAAAAACATGAAAACACAAATTGAATGCCCATTATGACTGCCCGTATATTGATAATGATGATGATATTGATAATGTTGATAATGTTGATATTGAGTACAACAACCCCCCCTCATTTGGAGGTGGGACTTGTACATTGGCTTCCTATGTTCCTATGGTGAAAAGGGGCCTAGTGACCTTCCCCATCACGTTGGGGTAATAGAGTCATACAAAATATATAAGCATGCTTCTTGAATTACAACATAATGGGAACTCGTAATAAAAGTTGAATTGCTTGAAAAACTTGTCGAATAAATGTTGGTTTTGCAAATTTCTTATTATTATTTTGAATATAAGTCCTGCCAAGTATACTATTTTGTTATAAATCGCTTTTCTTGTTTTTGATAGCGTACCGTGCAATTGCATGATTGTGTCTCAATTTTCTTGATTTTAGGCAATATAATTGGAACACTGATCGCTTCCGCACTCTACATACACTCTGATGACAAAGATATATTGGTGAAATCTCCATATTGGGTTAGTTTGTTCTTTATTTATCCAGTTTTTGAGTTATTTATTTCTTATTGTATATGCCAGTGTGTTAGATCCTACGGGGCCACTCAGGGACGGGCGCTTCAATCCTTTTTCTACTGTTTCGACAATAGGATTGGGATTGGGGTAAGAACGGTTACGTGACAGTTGGTATCAGAGCTTACACACTCCCATATACTTTAAGTAAATAATTTCTCAAGTATCTTACAGCCAAGAAACCCTAAAGTCCATAATGGTGAAAATTGAGGTGTCTAGGCTCGGGGTTCTGGCATAATTTCTCCTATCCGTCTTCACGGTGGCTGAGATCCCCCGCTCTACCTGGCCTCAATTGATCCTGACCTGGACCTAAAGGTTCTCTTGTGAAACCCTAGAGAGTCTTCTAGCATCTCATCTCTTCTTTAAGGACAATCCTAAGCCACCCATGTAGATGAAGATTAGGAAGTCTTCTCATCTCCTCATGTGGTCCTTCCTTGTGACCTTATACCACATGATGTCTCGATTATGGGTAGCTTAAGCATGGGAATCACTAAATCTTGAAAGTTGATACCATGATCTGACCTTAGTATGAAAACTCAATTTTGATCAATGAAAACTTTGAAATGAAATACTCATGCTTGACTCTTCATGAAAAACCCAATTTAATCAAAATTAGACTACATGCTCCCTATGTTTGAGGTAAACTGTAAAAATTATGATTTGGTGAAATAAGGATGACTTATACCCTATACCTTATTGTTGATAAGGTCCCTATTTGATTAAACCCATTATTGATTAAACCTAAAACATAGTTAAGCAAACTCATATCATATTTTATACACACCTTGATTATGCTATTAAGTGACTAAGTCCAGGACTCACAAAACCATGATGTAAGACTATGATGCAAAAGCAGTTTTCCTATTGACTATTGATGCCTTTTGCAATCTCGATTTTGATATTATGCTCTATTTCCTCGAATGTCAAATCCTCGATTTCCAAATTATATTATTACCTTGACCATTAAAACAAAGGAATGCAAATATTAACTTGACTTTGTAAAATCTTGACATTATTGCCTTATTATGATCCTGAATTTTGATGTTATGACCTTGTAAAACATGCTTTGATCATTGATACTCTCCCCATTTGAATAATGACTAATGTTGGTAATGTGCTAGATTAGGGTGGTAGTACACTCATGACTTCCCTAACCTAGGTCACATCTCTATTTCGACTACCTCTAAACTTTTGTATTGTTGATTATTTAGAATTTGGAAAGGTATTTATTTCCACCCTATTTTGATTGGTTGACCTAAACCTAATAGGTTAAAACCATGGTTGATACTCGATCTTGGATATTGATTTGATAATGACCTTGACATATGGCAATATTGACTATAACTTGGGGTTTATTTCCTAGATAGACCTAGGTCTACATCATTCATCAACCTTGGAAACATGATAATGAAATTATGATATGTTGCTCGAATATTGGTTGAATAATGTTGCTCGAAATTGGATATAGATGAATGATACCCCCTAAGGTCTAAATAGGAATCTAAACCCTAGCTTCAAAATTTTGGACCTATGACTTTTGATCTCGACTCTTGATATTGATATATAATATTGCGACTCATGATTATCAAATCTCAATAATGGTACAAATCTTATGATCACACTATTTGGACATTAAGATGTATGACTAATGAATTCAAAATCCCAAATGTTGAAATTTTCAAAATGATGACTATATTGACTCTCTCGATATATGAAATAGGGTTTAGCTCTCATAAGGACTAGGGTGGGACCTTTCCAATGATTTTGAGCTCACAATAATGATATTGAAAGTATGATGTTGTCTCAAATTGCTGAAATATGAAATCTCGAATCATGGATGTATGACCCCACCTAGGCCAACGTAGAAGCTAAGACCCTGAGATTTTGGGATTGAAAGTCACCTTGCACACTTGATCCAAAGACTCTTTTTGTTTGACCTAAAAGATAATATGTCCAAATTTTTGAACAATAGGATGCTTTCCATATTTGTGACTTATATGATGACTTTGGATAATATATGTGTTGATTTTGATACTCAATTGCTCGATGATGAAATAATGTTAGTACCGAGTTGATTATGATATGGAACATGGAAACTCAATTGTTATTTTTTGGAACTAATTGAAGTTGAGGACATGACTTTGATTTCATACTTAAGGATACCCCAGTAATTGAGGAAATGACTTAGGTTGTATAATATCAATTTTTGAGGATATTTTGAATTTTGGGGACAAAATTCCTTTTTAAGGAGGGAAGGATGTGACAAAGTGGATTTTAGAAAAATAATGAAATAATTACTCTTTTGACCTCATTATATCCACTAATGGTCCTAAATAAATTTTCATATCTACATAAGAAAAGTTGAGACTCAAATACAAAATATGGTGACCAATGTTGATTTTATACTCATTATAACACTTCAAATTGGATTCATTCATCACTTTGTCCAAAGAATCTAATTGGTCAATCAAACTTTGTCTTTTGATTTTCAAACATTTTCTAAATTTTCCCCACATTATTTTGAAGCTTTGGTCCAAATTTGAGGTCATTTGGACATTCCTATAAGTTTCTATGAATTTTAGAAGTTTTTGTGCTCGAAATCCCTTTATAATTGCCTTTTATTGGCTTTTCCATGTCAGCAATCCCAGGGAAAGTATCCGGGGGCGATCTCAGCCCTTGGATGCACCCTCCAGCGGATTAGGGGCCGATCTAATGGCCCAGGGGTTATCTTCAACCTCCCGCTGATTGCGGGAAGGTGTAATTGCGGCCCAAAGGGGCAATCAGCCCCAAGAGGACTCGATTCAAAATTCTGAGCGGACAAAAAGACCCTCCTCACTATTTCAAACCGATCTAGCCCTATTTTTGACCATCGTTCGTCCTCTGTTGTGCCGCCAAAAGGCATCCCTCGCCCTTCCTTTCTCACTCTGGCGGCTGGGCTACATCTAGATCTCGGTCTACCCTAAAAACCTAGCCCCCAACTATATATAAACACCCCCCGATGCTCGCAATGACCTCACGAAACCTCGACCCTCCTTTGTGCATTCCGTCGTGCCTCGAAATGCCCTTAATTTGCCCCGACCTCTAGCTGCTCCAAGCAGCAAAGCCACCGCAAGACCACCCTCGGGCGCTCCTGCTGGTCACCTCCTCTCCCCTTTCTTTGGCCCTCTCTGAGTCCGCGAGGTGGCGGCGGACTGGGCCAGCCTGCTCGCATCCGCTCCTACCCTCTCCTGATCTGAGACCTCCTCTACGCCGGCGAGGCCCTCCGCCCTGTTTCTGGGCTCGCAAGGAAGCCTGTGCGCGTGAGGAAGAAAGAATCCTGGACCGGCCGGTCCAGGAAAGGGGAGCCCCGGTCCTATACTCATTTGAACCAGGCCAAGAAATCAAGTGTGAACCGGTTGATTTAGCCTCTGAACCGGACTGCCCAGCAAGGAGCGGCCTCGCCTATGTGTTCAAATCTCAGCCGTCCTTTACACATCAAACAGCCCTCATATTTCGCAATTAAGGTGTTATTTTTCTCTTCTCTGACAAATATTCAATTATATGCTCAGATCTTGTTTTAATCATATAAAATACACCCTAGCTCCAAAAATTATGAACATGTAGACTATCTTGATCAGAAAAATCCAGTGAATCCATTAAAAATAGTTTTGAAGCCTGATTCTAAACGAGTCTCACTGATAACCCTAGATCATACACTCTTGATCATTTAATTTGTCATATGGCTCAATAATGACTTATAATCCTTGAAAACCTTTTGTTTTGGACTCTGATGATATTTTGTAACCTAGATCTGATCTTTTTGAATCATCTACTCTTGAAAGTGAATCATTAGTGAATCTAGATATTTTTACTTGATTCAATCTTGATAATAATCTTGATGATGAGTAATCTTGATATTGCAAAATAATTGATATAGTTTTGACCCATCAACCTAATCTGGAATTCCAATGATGGTAGGTAACATGATGATGACCTAAAGACTTGATGATGACTTGAATAATGGTGATAATATTTAGGGTTGACATATATTCCTAAAATACCTAGGTAGATCATCCATCCTCGATTATGCTTGGCACTTGAGTAAATATTGAAATCTTGATATAATGTTGACTATATATGAATGATCTACCTTAGGGATGAATAGGATTGGAAAACCCTAATTTGGTGTACTTGATTTTGGTGTATAATATGATCTTGATCCTTGATCCATATCTTGATTGATCTAGGAACCACTTGAGACCCTGATCTTCTACTCTAGTTGTTTAATACTCGAAATCTCGGTGAAAGGTACGCTATTTATATAACTCCTCCTTGATTGTATTGAAGTTACTTTTATGTATCTCTTGACCGTATGCTTGGCTAGTTATTTGGATGAGCTATTGTTCCCTATGATTAGTCTTCTGTTTTTCTATATTATATTTTGAAAAACATGAAAACACAAATTGAATGCCCATTATGACTGTTCGTATATTGATAATGATGATGATATTGATAATGTTGATAATGTTGATATTGAGTACAACAACCCCCCCTCATTTGGAGGTGGGACTTGTACATTGGCTTCCTATGTTCCTATGGTGAAAAGGGGCCTAGTGACCTTCCCCATCGCGTTGGGGTAATAGAGTCATACAAAATATATAAGCATGCTTCTTGAATTACAACATAATGGGAACTCGTAATAAAAGTTGAATTGCTTCAAAAACTTGTCGAATAAATGTTGGTTTTGCAAATTGCTTATTATTCTTTTGAATATAAGTCCTGCCAAGTATACTATTTTGTTATAAATCTCTTTGCTTGTTTTTGATAGCGTACCGTGCAATTGCATGATTGTGTCTCGATTTTCTTGATTTTAGGCAATATAATTGGAACACTGATCGCTTCCGCACTCTACATACACTCTGATGACAAAGATATATTGGTGAAATCTCCATATTGGGTTAGTTTGTTCTTTATTTATCCAGTTTTTGAGTTATTTATTTCTTATTGTATATGCAGTGTGTTAGATCCTACGGGGCCACTCAGGGACGGGCGCTTCAATCCTTTTTCTACTGTTTCGACAGTAGGATTGGGATTGGGGTAAGAACGGTTCCGTGACAACAGTGTTGCAAGTTAATGTCTACGTGGCCCCTCCCCATTGGCTCAAGTATGTGTATTAATGAAAAAATCATAACTCCTAATTGGTAGCTCCGATGAGAACATATAATCATCAATTTTTCTCAAAAAAATGAGAGGAATCCATTAAAAATATAATTGAAGCCTGATTCCTTTCGAAATTCGAAAAGTAATAGAAGATATCAACTTTAATGTATTAATGTTTAAAGAACCCTATTTTGGGATGAATAATAAATTTATAAGGGTTTAATAGATGATTAAAGTTGATATTAGCTTGTTAATTATAAAAAGGAACATTAGGAAGAAAAAGGATGAACTTTGGATAAAATTAGTTAATTTAGAGTTTCAGATGCATGAATATACTTTAATGGGCCTTGAAACCCTAATGTTGACTAATTTGACTATTAATGGCTTTAATTATCCGATTTCATATATAGAACTGAGTTTTCATGGTTAAAAGCTATTTCGAGCATTAAAATTCCTAATTTGTGGATAAATACCCTAAACGTAGTAATTAGGGTTTTCTCATGAATAAAGGTGGAATGAATAGCAAATCGAGTTCATATGTGATTTAGACCATAATGAACTATTAATTGATGATAAATGCATATAATGATCTTGTCATGGATTAAAGGGATAAAAATAGTAACTTTAATGAAAAAGAAGCTTAATTGATGATTAATGTGCATGTAATATGAAAATAGGGTTATATGTTGTTAAGATAACCTTAATGTTGAAGAATAGACAATATAAAATTAGGGTTTATGAGTAATGGCTTAAAATTAGGGTTTAGTATGGTGAAAGATGAAGGGAAACCCTAATTGCAAAACAAAACCCTAAAATGGATACAGAAACCCAAGAAAGTGAATACAAGTTAATAAAGTAGGTTCTTAATAAAGTCTGTAATAAATAGAGTACATATTCTTTTCAGGAATTATGTGATTGTTGAATTACTTGGATTGCATGCTTGGTTGGATTTGCTTAATGCTTCTGAAATCATCAAATCAAGTATGTGGTTACGCCAATGAATATACCAAATTAGTTTCTCGAGGATTTTCGATGTTTTATCGATGACTTAAATTAAACTGTTGGTTGCATTTAATTTGTGTAAAATATAATGTGAATATGACTATCACATAAGAGATGTGCCTACTAGCTCAGATCCTAGTCTCCTATGTAGCTTTATAGATTGACCTAGTAAATGGCTACCAATAGGGTAGGTCCATCAGGTCATTAAATGATTTAGTAAATGGCTACCAATGGGGTAGAACCATCAAGTCATTATGAGTTAGATATTGGGATACTTTCGGGTAGTTCCATGCGACTCTATTACCCTAGGTATTGGCTACCTGTAAGGTAGGTCCATGGGGGTAAGAATCTACCTAAAGAGAGGTAGCATACAAGTCCAGTACAGGGATAGCACAGAGTTAGGGGATAGGTAACGATTGAGTAGTGTGTCTTAAAATTTAATCTTGGTTGTTAAATGATTAAATGAATGATTACATTGTTAACATATTTTCATGATTATTGTTTCCCCCACATACCAGCTTCTTGTTGATCGATGTTTTGTTTGTCGGCATTTTAGGTACAATGAAAAGAACAAACAGTAAAGTGGCATATGTGGAATTAAATGAGATTTAACATGCACGGGAGGATTAGTTAGATCAGTACCTTCATGGTTAGAAGTTTAGAAATCCCAGTTTTTAAAAGATAAGCAAACTTTTATTTTATACAAGTTTTCAGTTAAGTAGTAGAATTTCATAATTATTATTGATTATTTGTCAAACCTTTGATCTTGTTAATTGAATAACGGCTCTGACCTTCGGGTCTCCCTTAATTGGGGGTTACCGAGAGGCGGGGTCATTATATCATACCTGCCTTGAAGACCAATAGAACAATATTAAAAGACATAGGAGACCTCAAAGTGATGATCCTGATCACGGATGACGAGACATTAGATACTAGTTTCCTTACCTATTGGTTTACAACCAAAATAGTACAAGAGATTCTTCAAATGCCTCCTCCTCAAGCTCAATATGGTAACAACAGGTGGGCATGGGCACCCTCACAGAACGGGAACTACACAGTCAACTTTGCCTACCACATCCTCAACACCAGTGGGAACTATATCTCGCTTGATCACTATACATCCATCTGGGCACTACAGGCTCCCCACAGAGTCAAAACACATATCTGGATGATGACTAGACAATGCGTGTTAATAAATGTTCTTCGCCATAAGAAGAAACTTGCAGACAACGCCACATGCACCAGATGTAATGATGTCGATGAAGACATCCTACATGCTCTTAGGGATTTTACAGACTCAAGGAAAACATGGAGCCTCATTCTTCCCCCCACGACATCACAATTTTTCGCGAGCAACACAGTGGTGGAATGGATTGGTTATAACTTGAAATCCATCCAAACACCACAAGACTGGGGAGTGACCTTCAACATCACTTGTTGGATTATTTGGAAGAATAGAAACACCGCCATCTTTGAAAATAGTGCTAAACCTCCAATGGTATTAGCTACGATCTGTAGAGGAGAGGCAATGGTCGTAGCCAGAGCCATTGGAAAATGCAACAACCAAACTCAAAGTTTAAAGCAAGCCGTACCTCAAAAGATTAGCATCAAGCCAGGGACCACCATAATTAATGTTGACACTGTAGTGGATGGGAAAAACTATGCCATGACCATAGCTATGGTTGTAAGAGATAGCACTGGTCGATGGAAGAGAGGATTGACTGAACTCTTTCGGGGGTCTGACCCGATGAGGGGTGAGATTTTTGCGCTATCCAAAGTGTTGTCTTACCTGAAGTCACAAGGTATCTTGAATGCAACTATCCTGAGTGACTCTAAGCTTGCAGTTGAATGGTCCCTCGGTAAGGGGGATCCGCCTGAAGTCTATAAGCTGCAAGTCTTCTCAATCCGAGCTCTGAAAGCACAAGCGATGGTGGACAAGCTGATTCATGTAAGGAGAGCAAGGAACAATCTAGTGGATATATTAGCCAAAAAGTGCCTCAAACAACCAGACGACCTCTCTTCTCTACAAGAATGCCCCCCGATCCTCAAGGGAATTTATCTGGAGGAATTAGATAGTTTTTCTTCTGTTTTTTATTTCAATGTACCTATAACTTAAGATTCTTTGTCTAGGTGACCAACATAAGTGTTGGATTTCCCAAAAAAAAGTCTATATTAACTTGTTAGTGATAAAGAGATACATTAAGATCGAAAAAGATGAGTTTTGCACGTTGTTAGTTTAATTAAAAGTTCATGTGCATGAATATGTTTTAATGGGCCTTGAAACCTTAATGTTGGTAGTTAGGACTACTAATGGCTTTAATTATTTGATTTCATGTATAAGACTGAGTTTTCATGGTTATAAGCTATTTCGAGCATTAAAGTTCCTAATTTGCAGATAAATACCCTAAATGTAGTAATTAGGGTTTTCTCTTGAATAAAAGGTGGAATTAATGGAAAATCGAGTTCATATGTGATTTGGACCATAATGAACTTTGAGTTGACGATAAATGATCATCATGATCTTGTCATGAATTAAAAGGATAAAAACAGTAGCTTTAATGTAAAAGAGGTTTAAGGGGCTTAATTGATGGATAATTATGCCTTTAATATGAAACTGAGGATTAGATGTTGAGATAATTAGGGTTTGTGATCAATTGCATTAAATTAGGGTTTAAAATAGTAAAATATGGAATGTACTCTTTTTCCCTCTAAAGTCAGTGATAGGAATGAGTTGAATGAGAAGGGATGGGGAAACCTAGGGGGAGACAGGGCGATGGAGGTGGCGGCGCAGGAAGTAAACGAAAGTCGATCGACGGGGAAAACCATGATGGACTGGATTGCCAGCAGGTAAATGTGACAGAGGAATACGCACAAAAGGATAACCAGGATGAGAAGCCGCTCAATACCACAAAGAATATGTTCAGATCGGAAATCGAACTAGGGTTTCATGTTGCGGGTACGCAAGGAGGACAGCATGAGGAACCCTACCGGGATGGCCAAATGAACAACACGAAGCAGAAAGAGGTGGCGTCAATCGCAAATGGGACCGCGACATCCACGAAGGACAAAGTACAGGTAGTCTCCTTCAGTGACGCTGTCGCTGGTAGGAATCCTAATAATAAAGGTGACACTTTCCTGGATACGCTCTTCGAAGGAAACCTGTTAGAAGAAGACGTAATCTTAAGGGAATCGGAGGGCACCCCGGATATATCTATCAACCCGGTGGCAGAGGAGACCCTGACTAGGCCATGGAAATACGCAGTGGTAGTCAGGCTTCTCGGGGCAGAGATCGGCTATATGACATTGAGAGATAAACTAAAACTGATGTGGAGGATCGTGGGCAGGTTCAACATGTACGAACTGGATCTGGGCCACTTCGTCGTGCAGTTGTCTTGCAAACAAGACTACGACAATGCCCTAACTGGCGGTCCGTGGAAAATTTATGGAATGAATCTACTGGTATGGGATTGGTATCCTACATTCAAGCCGAGCGAAAAGACACAGGATCTCATGGTAACATGGGTGCGAATTCTGAATTTGCCGCTTCATATGTATGTTCCTACCATGTTCGAGTGTATCAGACGTGCTCTTAGTCGGCTGATCAAGGTCGACACGCACACTTCAAATCGTTCTCGTAGTAAATTCGCTAGGCTTGCAATTGAGGTAAATACAACCCAGCCCTTTAAACCTGCTATCATCATTAATGGTGTGGAGTATGAGACTGTTTATGAGGGTTTCTCCTGGGCATGTGCCCGGTTCGGGAAGAAAGGGCACACGTCCAAGGACTGTGGTGACAAAGCCAACACGGAAACAATCACAAACAACAATGGTGAGGAAGGAGCCAAGGACCAGGGAGCAGAAACCAATCAAAACTCGGCGGAATGGCAGACTCATAGGAGACGTAACAATTACAGGATACCACGGAACCAGAAGGACCAAACAGAAGGCGCCGGCAACTCAAACAGATTCTCTATGCTGGGAGGCGAAGACACCGCCGACAACCAAACATATACCTGCACAGAAGGAACACAAGCCGAGGGAAGCCATAAAGAAAGCAAACGACCGAGCAAAGTCTGGAAAAAGAAACAGAGTACAAAGGTAGGAGATGATAACAGAGGATCACAGACAAACACTACCAACATGCAATCAGAGAGAGGAGGAGAGGCTAACCAATCGAAGGGAAATCATGCCGCAGTTAGCCCAGATGTCGATGAGGTAGTAGAAATTCTGGATATCGAGACCATTAATGCTGACATGCCGGTTGTTACAGGAGAAAAAGTGGGTAGAGAGGCGGAGGTGACACTACCCAAACACATAGCTGACATTAACGAGGCCATTGCAACCATACACATCACTGACAATCACAGATTAAAAGGCAACTCAGCTAAGATGAAAAGAAAGGGAAAAACTCATAACACTGCAACATTGGACAAAATCCGCAGGAATCCAAGGACTCAAGTGGAAGGCGTGGAGAGCAGCCCAAACTTCAGTACAGGTTCCACAGAAGTTGAAGAGGGCATGATGATCCAGGTGGAGGAAAACAAAGAAAACGAAGAGCCACTGTTGGGGAACTAAATGTTGTCCCTCCCAATCCCATACATCTACTGTGTTTTAATGCCTTTACAAGATATAATGTGCTAGAATATCAAGGGAATTGCGAGAGCCGAAGCAAGGAGAGTACTAAGAGAGCACCTCACACAATACAAACCAAAGGTGTTGTGCATCCTAGAACCTTGGATCAGCAGAGATAAGGCTACAAAAACCATAAAAGGTCTCGGATTCCAAAACTCCTTCCGGATTGAAGCGAGAGGATTTGCAGGAGGAATTTGGGTATGTTGGAATGAAGCCGAATGCAAGGTTGAAATTATCAACTATCACCGACAATTTATAACGTGTTGTATTAACAAAGACACATTGGTTACTTTCGTATATGCAAGCCCTCACGCTAACATAAGAACTCTGCTGTGGAAACTTGTTATTCGGATGGGCAATACTTTTACTAAGCCTTGGATTGCACTCGGAGACTTTAATACTACCATTCGACCGGATGAGAAATCAGGCTCTAAACATTATAACTTCATTGAAGCCAATGTTTTTCAAGAAACTCTAATGGATGCTGGCCTGTCGGACATTGGGTTCTCGTGGCCACGGTTCACGTTCAAACGAGGACAACTGCAGGAGAGGTTAGACCGTGCAGTTGCTAATGACCAATTCATATGTCAAAGGGCAGAGTTTATGGTCGTACATCTACCGCGTAATCCGTCGGACCACTGCCCTCTACTTGTGAAATCCACAAGGACCAGGAAGGCCCCAAGCCGGTTCCAATCCAGGGCTGTATGGGCAAACAATCCAGGGTTCAAGGAACTATTGGGCAGAGTCTGGAATAATAATGTCAGTTTCAATGAAGCATTAAAGGGGGCGCAAGAACCTATTACTAGATGGGACATCAATCACAGGGCCAAACAGAGAAGGAGAAAGGACCGCTTGATGAAGAATATAAAGTTGCTCGAGGAGGAACTCACTACTGAGTATAATCAAATCTCTGACGAAATCTATATCAACTTGCAGGCGGAACTCAATGATCTGCTTAAAGAGGAAGAGGAAGAACTACAGCAGAAAAGCCACTTGAACTGGATAAGAGACGGAGATAATAACTCAAAGTTCTTCAATGCATATATTAAACAAAGACGCCGTATGAATACCATAACAAAGCTCAAAGATGCGGACGGTAATTGGGTTACTGATGAAAAGGAATTGCATACGATGATTCGCAACTTCTTCATGGACCAGCTGACTGAACCTACCGGCACAGCCAACCCGCCACACGATGAAATCCCTGGGCATTTTCGGAAAATAACAGCTACCCAGAAATGCAGGATGGCCTCACTACCAACCGAGCTTGAAGTCCAATCTGTTTTGAAGAGCATGAATCCATATAAGGCGGCAGGCCCTGACGGAATTACGGGGTTATTCTTGTGCAGGAACTGGGAGATAGTAAAGAACTCAGTCATGAACACGGTGACTGATGCGTTAATGGGGCACCAGTTGAAAAACGAGTTATGCAATTACACGATTATACTTATCCCAAAGGTGCCAGCGCCGGAAACATGCGATCAACTACGACCTATATCTCTGAATAATATATGTCTAAAGCTCACATCTAAAATAGTTGTGGAGAGACTCAAACCATATATGCCTGACTGAATCTCAAGCACACAGAGCAGCTTTGTACCTGGGAGGAAAATCACAGACAACATTGCCCTCACACAGGAGGTCATACACCATATGAGGAGAAAGATGGGAGCGAAGTGCATGGCTATCAAGGTCGATCTCACGAAGGCATACGACAAACTATCTTGGGCATTTATTCGGGATACTCTAAAACATCTAGATATGCCACAGTCCATAGTTGATTATATCATGAACTCCATTACTACTGGAGAGTGCTCGGTCGTGTGGAATGGCAGCAGTACAGAACCTTTCAAAGCCAGTAGAGGATTACGCCAGGAAGATCCCATTTCCCCCTACTTATTTGTTCTGTGCATAGAGTGTTTATGTCAAATGATTGAGCAGCTTGTCAACCAAGGCTAGTGGAATCATGTTGCTCTCGGCAGAAGTGAAATCAAGGTATCTCATTTGTGCTTTGCAGATGATTTAATTCTTTTCAGTAAAGCTTCCACGACACAAATGAAAACAATAAGAAGGTGTTTCAAAAAGTTTGGGATGGCCTCTGGACTGTCAATTTCCATAAAAAAGACACACATCTTCTTTGCTGCCAGTGTCCCTAGGTGTACCAGAAGGGAGGTGTGCCGCATCAGTGGTTTCAAGGAAACGTCAGACCTTGGTAGATACTTGGGCGTTCCCATTATACACTCGAGGATCACGAAGAATACATACATGGGCATACTGGAGAAGGTGGAATCGAAGATAAACAGTTGGGCTGCAAAACGTTTATCCTTTGCGGGACGATGTTGCCTCACTCGCACTACTTTATCGGCTATACCTACATACACCATGCAAACGGCCCGACTGCCCAAATCCTTATGTGATAGAATTGACAGTAATGTTTGCAAGTTTCTCTGGGGAGGCAATCATAAGGCCCACCCTTTGTCCCTAGTCGCCTGGGGAAAAGTTACAAATTCGAGGAAGGAGGGCGGGTTGGGAATTCGATCAATGTGTGAGTGGAACTCAGCACTCCTACTGAAGAATTCATGGGAAATAGCTAATAAGAGGAAGACGATATGGTGTAAGTTTATGGCACCTAAGTACAAGTCCCACAAAGAGGGGAAACCCATGAATGGGTCGATGTTGGCCAAGGAAGCTTTAGCAGGAAAGGAGTTAGTTGAAAAGCACTCATACAAACAACTCCTTAATGGGAAGGAGACAAGTTTCTGGTTCAACAAATGGTGTTCTAAAGAGACTTACCTGGCCAAGGTTTCCTTAAAAGAAATTCCCCCAGACCTAACAGACTTGCAGGTCGCAAGTGTCATCACCGAGCAAGGCTCTTGGGATGTTGACTTCTTAAAGGGCTGGCTACCAAGTATGTATGTTAATCAGATCATCGCCTCAGATACAACCATTGATCATAGACTTAGTGATGCGGTGGTGTGGGCGGAGTCCGCTGAGCGAGTTTTTTTAACCAGCTCCACATATCGACTGTTGAGGACTATGACAAACCGGGCAGTAGACGGCTGCTGGGAGAAGATATGGAAGGCCAAGGTTGCGACTAAAATTAAGTTCTTCACTTGGTTATTGGCACATGACGGACTCCTCAATAACATTAGACGAGTGAAGAGGCGAATGGCTACTAATGCAATTTGTGATAGATGCCAAGAGGAGGAAGAAACCAGTGTGCATGCTTTGCGCGATTGTAAGTTTGTAAAGGAAACCTGGACACAACTTCTACAAAGAGATATGCCGCCAAACTTCTTCAATATAGACCATGCGGAATGGCTGCGATGGGGACTAAATGGAAATAACAACCTAAGGACCATGTTTATGATTGCATGTTGGTATCTTTGGCAATGCAGAAATGCCCACGTATTCGAGTGAAGAGTCAAACCTGTCACGCACATGTCGTATTACATCAAGAAGGAGGTTGATTGTTCACGGCAAGCATGGCTGGACGGAGAAGGGTGATGCAGTCAGAACAACATCTCAAATTTGCAGTGGAGACGTCCGCCTGAAGGAGTACTCAAAGTCAATGTCGACGCAGCAGTGTTGAGAAAGAAAGTTGCAGCCGCCATGATTATTAGGGACAGTAAAGGCAATTGGATTGAAGGAAATGGTTGGATTGTAAATGTCGACTCGGCATTGCAAGCTGAAATGCAGGCGATTCACTACGCAATGCAAAGAGTAGTTCAGCTGAACATAGACCAGGTGGAATTTGAGACAGATTGTCGGCAGGCTGTATATATTCTGAATCAAGATCCGAGTGCACATCCCAAGCACATGAGGTTAAGTCATGCTATTCACTACCTTATGGAGAGTAGAGCTGGCTGGCGACTACTGTTTACACAAAGAGACTACAACAAAGCTATTGATGGCCTAGCTAAGTTCCATCTAAGGAATAGATCTAATCACTGTTCTTATACTAGTCCACCGGAGGCAATTATTGATTGGTACATCATAGATAGATGTAATGGTAGTAGTACTACCACGTTTAATTCTGATAGCAACTCGTGTACCTTTCCTTTTGAATATTTGCCTGCGTGAGGAGAGTGGGATGAATAGATGATCTCCTAACTTTGCCAAAAAAAAGAAATAGTAAAAGATGAAGAGAAACCCTAATTGTAATGGAAACCCTAAAAGTGGACAAGAAACCCTAAGAAGCGAGCTAGATTTAATAGATCTTAATGACATGAGTAATAAAAGGAAATTGTATGATTGTTTCAGGATCTTATTGAATGCTTGCTTTCCTGTTGTTGATTGGATTATTTCTGTCTCACATCAGCTTGACATGTATGTGGTTACGCCTATGAATACCCCGAATTAGTTTCTCGAGGATTTTTGAGGTTTTATCAATGACTTGAATTAAACTATTGGTTGCATTTAATTCATGCAAACTGTAATGTGAATATGCCTATCACATAAGAGATGTGCCTACTAGCTCAGATCCTAGTCCCCTCTGTATCCTAATGGATTGACCTCGTACATGGCTACCAATGGGGTAAGCCCATCATGTCATTGAACGACTTAGTACATGGCTACCAATGGGGTAGGACCATCAAGTCATCATGAATCAGGGATTGGGCTACCTTTGGGTATGGCCATACGACTCCATAACCCTAGGAATTGGCTACCTGTGTTGTAGGACCATGAGGGGAAGGATCTAGCATATGAGAGAGGTAGTATCCATATCCACTGCAGGGACGATACAAAGATAGGGGATAGGCAAGGATTGAGTAGTATTACTTAAAATGTAATCTTGGATGTTAAATGATATTTGGTTGACTACATTGTTAACATAGTTGCACAATTATTGTTTCCCCCACATACCAACTTCTTGCTAACCGATGTTTTGTTTGTCAGCGTTTTAGGTACAAATGAAAAGAACAAACAGTAAAGTGGCATATGTGGAACTAAATGAGAAATAATGTACATAGGAGGATTAGTTAGATTAGTATCTTCATGGATAGAAGTTTAGAAATCCCAGCTTTTAAAAGGTAAGTAAAGTTTTTATTTTGTACTAGTTTTCAGTTTGGTAGTAGAATTTCATAATTATTATTGATTATTTGTTGAGCCTTTGATCTGGGTTATTAGATAACGACTCTGATCTCTTGGTCTCCCTTAAGTGGGGGTTACCGGGAGACAGGGTCATTACAATTGGTATCAGAGCATAGGTTCCTCAATTAATCTTTAATAATTATTAAATTTTACAAATTGTTTAGAACCCAAGTATTAGAGGATTTTCCGACAGACTGAGATGTCTAGAAAAGGATCACGTCTGGGGGTTGGCAATATTTTCATCCACACTGCTAGTTGGAATACGAGGACTCCTGGATTGTGTGATTTCCTGGCCGATGTCTTAGGATATGACTTGAAATAAGATACCTTTAGGACTCTCTCATCTTGTCCATCCCTTCTGAACTCAAATTATGATAAGGACCTTAAGGATTAGGGTTTTTTCTCTCTTTTCCTCACCCTCTTGAGGTATGGATAAGGTTGATAAGGATTAAGGGATCCTCCATAAAATTAATAAAAAGCATGTAAATAAGATGTCATGGACATAAGCTTATTAGAGTAAGCGTAAAGGAATAGATACCTGCTTAGGTCGTATGATATGAGTTGTCATTTCCCTTAGGAGAGGCCTGAGGATAGACCGCCTTGGTAGGAGGATGAGTAGAGAGAGCTAGTCTTGGAGGTAGAGACCTCCATTAAAAGTAGAGACCTAGAACATCCTTTGAGGATGATGTTAACCCTAATCCTATGTGAAGGTTAGAGAGAGATGACATGAAAAGTTAGATGTCATGGTAGACCAGGTGTTTGGATAAACATGCCTTGGATGCCATATGAGCCATGAGAAGTTGATGACTAAGTATCTTTAGCAACCCAGCCTTGGGAAGGGTCGTACATGTTTGAGCGAAGGATACCTCCTTCATGGATGAGGTTAGAGAAGAACCTATAGAAACCTTATGGGCTGTTGCAAGTAGGATATAGCTTGTACCTAGAGTACATCAGTAGTATGAGCAGTAAGTCTAAACTGAGGCCAGAAGGACATTATGGATGGCTTATGAGATAAGCATAAGGGGCTATGGATAATCATAAACAAACATAAGTTTGAGCATAGGCTTCACCCACGTAGAGGTATGCCTGTGAGCTTGATCCTTCATGGAGAGAGGACCTCTAGTAGTATGGCTGGATGTGGAGTTAGCTCTAGAGAGGGAAAGCAGGACCCAAGAAAGAAGGTTGGTAGCTTAGATTTTGAGACATGAGGAATAGTGGGGAGTCGAGGATGATGTGACCTAAGTGGATGATAGTGGTTGCCTTATGCTTGACCCATGGAGGCTGATGATATCTTGGTTGCCTTTAGAGGAACCAACCCTAGAGTGAGAATGATGCTTCTGGTACCTAAGTGCCTGCTGAGATGAGACAAAGAGTGCCTTAGACCCTGAGGTGGTTTAGGTAACCAGGTTGTGAGGCCTTGTACCTAGTTGGTTGTCCATGAGGAGGACTCAACTTTGAGGTGTGGCTCATATAAAAGGATCATATGAGTACATGACATACCTTGGACATGCTTGATTTGTGGTTAAGAGATTGAGCATGCAGTTGGATACCCAAAAGATAACCTAGGATTCCTAGGCCTAAGAAGGGAAGCAGTGTATCTGATTCTCATGATGAGATTTGAGTCTTTATAGCTTCGAGCATGTGTAGAGGAAAAAGGAAACCCCTTAAATTAAGGGTATGTTTGACGAACCCCTCACAACTAAGTTGGTTTAATGTTGAGGATGAGAACAAGTGTGACCTAGCATGGTTTGGTAAGTGTCTTCTTATTCCTTAGTAGCTTGCTAGGGCTAAGAATGCTCATGTGGATGCATACCCTAAACATAAGGACGTTTTTTACTGTTGTTATCATGGTGTAGTTTCGTCCCATCCTGGGAGAGGCACCCTTTTGTAAGGTGTATACCAGTTTTTTTGGTTTTGAGGTAACCTAAAGAGGTTTCAGAGGATCTTGAGAAGCTGGATGAAAAGTAAATGACATGAGAATGAAACTATAGACCCATATATAACCATCTCTATGTGCATGTGGATGTGTTACCATGGAGGTAACCAGTATGGGGCTTGACCAAGGTAGACAGGTTGCCATGATCCCTATGAAAGGATGAATGTCAGCCCATGAATGCAGAAAGAGAGATGATGAATGCTTGGGTAAGGTTCTAAGCTAGACATGTACTATAATAGAATCCTAAGTCTATCCTAGGGTCAGGCGGGGATAAGACTGATGGAAGTAGGAGTTACCTAATTCCCTAGTTGCACATGACCATAGGGTCAGGAGGTAACAATTATCATTTTCTGTGGGCCATGGGTCAGGAGATTGATCACCTTCATAAACTCATGGGACCCAAAGGGCAGATGAGTAGGGCACTCTCTAGATGCATGAGGGAAGAAGGATGACCCCAAAAGTGCCAGAACCCTATAGACCTAGAGGAGATGACAAAGGATTTTGTGTGGATCCAAGTAGGTTCGAGACCAATTTTCCATGGAGGAAATTTTGATATCATGATGTTTGTGATGTAAAGACATGAGTTGCACGTTTTAACTTAGATTTGAACGTGTACTGGCAAGGTGGGATGTACCATCTCTACTCTTGGAATGGGAAGAACTCTGTATTTGGACGGCCGCCAAATGCTTATTTCTTCTTGTTATGGGAGTGAGAGATAGGACAGTACGCATGCCACACACCAAGGGTAAAGATGATGTGAGTTGGAACGTTGCTATAAGGAATGAGGACAGAGATGATAACATACCTTGGTGGAGTCAATGTTACATGGATGGTTTACAAACACTAAGAGGAAAAGTGTAGTCATCTTATGAGGATGTTTTATCAAGAGCTATGTGGAATTTGCAAATTAACCAAGGTTGAGTTTGATCACCATGAGGATGAGCTCATAGTTTCTTGATGAAGACAAACTTAGAGTTTGAGATGAGATGATGGGTATAATACATGGAGGTGTATGTCTTCGACATTACCTAACACCTAAGGATAAGGAGTGGTAATGAATGCTCTAGTTGAGATATAGCTCCCTAGTTTAGTTGGAAGCTAGAAGAAGTTGAGGTTGTTAGGCTAACCTTAAGTTGAGAAAAAGAGATAAGTTTGGCTAACACTCTGATATACCGAGATCTTCTTAACAAGATTAGTGGTTGTTTTGATAGCCAACCTAGTCCTTGATGTGGTAGAAGGTTGGACGTAGAACTCAAGATACACTTCTTTAGATAGGAAGGTAATAAAACCATGATTAGAGTGGTTTAAGGCTTTCGAGGAATTGACCTTGAAGAATCATGACATACAAGAAACCATGATCACCATACACGATGAAACTACAAAGATAGTAAGTGATGGTAGTGCTTTGGATGCCTGATACATGTTGCATGTGGCCATGCAAGCCAGGAGGTGAAGGACGAACACCAGTAACCCAGTGCATGGATATAGAGTATAAAGAGTTCCCGAGAGGGAATGGGAATTCATCACTACAGATGTGGTGGTAAGTCTTCCCTAGACCAAAGAAGGTCAAGATGCAATATGGGTTATGGTAGATCGCCTTACCTAGATGACATGATATAGAAATAATGTTGTCAAGGGACATATTCGGTTGAACTACTTAAGAGAGAAAGATGTTTCAACTGCACCATGATGCAAGTTCAAAAGTTCTTTGGTATGACCAAGGTTCACTTCCATGAGGTGGAAGTGGATACATGAAGAACTCGATGATAGTACAGTTTATCACCCCATACTAATGGACAATATGATCCAGACTAGAGGGTCTGATGAGAGCATGTGTGCTCATTCAGGGTGATACATAGAGACAGTTCTTAAGATGTGATGTTAATGACCATAGCCTTTATTAAGATGCAAGAAGTCTTATAGGGAGGTTGTGTCGGTCACCACTACATTAAGATGATGTTGGTGAAAGAGGCCTCGCGAAGGTCAGAAAAGAACCACAATGTGTGCAGACGAAGTCACTTTGATCGTATAATGGCTGAGAGATATCCTAGTGGTGACATGAGTCACGAGATGATGCAAAAAAGACTGACATGCAGTTCACTATGAGAGAGTATGAGATGCAAAAATCCGACCCCTCTGAGCTACAACTGAGAAAGCTGAGTCCCTGATATATGGGTCCATTTGAGATGGATTGGTGGATATGGTTGTGTTAAGCCTTGCCCCTCATGATATGTGATGAATGAATTTGTTCCATGAGTCCAAACTAGAGAACTATGTGAGGTACCCAAGCCATGTGTTGAGCCCTGAACCTATTCAGCTTTTGAGAGGCTGAAATGTCCTGAGTCACCTATGAGGGTACGATATACCAAGGTAAGAAAGAACTCAGATGGAAGAATATGAGATAATGAAGGTTCTTGGGAAGCACCATGGAAAGGGTGAAACCACATAGGAGCCATGATGGACATATGAAAGGCTTATCATGTTTGTTTGCTTGCTTGATGGAATTTTGAGGGCAAAATTCTTATAAGAGGGGAAGGATGTTACCACCCCAATTTTTGGGTTCCTTTGGTGAGAAATGTAATTTCTCATATTAAAGATATTTAAAAGAATAATGATATAATCTATTTTGAAGAAATGGATTTCATTTACAATAGCCTTGATGATTGTTTTGTGGGCTTTATTGGCTATTGGGCCCAATAAAAAGGAAATTCAATTCATTAATGAATAATTGAGTTTTTGGAGAAAAGAGAGGTGTGGAAACATCTAGAAGGCAAAAGAGCTTAATCCAAAGGTGGATTTCGTACCACATGGGTTCCTTGAGTTCCAAGGAGTCCAAAGTTGCAAGATAATGCAAAAAGAAAAGAAAAAGATCAATTAAGTATTTCTTTATTAAGAAAGAAATTGAAAACAATGAAAATATGGGAAATAAGTGATAAGGAGATATAATTGAGTTATCCTTAGTGGGATTTCGTATCCCAAGCATTCCTAATATAAAAAGGAAAACCAATGAGGAAAATAAAAGAGAAATAAAGAGAAATCCTCAAACAGAGATATTTTAATAAGAATAAAACAAGACAATGAAGAATAATTCATTTAGATGAATCTAGAAGGATAATGAGTATCCTTAATGAGGAAATTTGAAATCTTTGAGTTTCGTGGGATCCAAGGAGTCCCAATAAAGAGGAAAGAAAGAGGAAATACCAATAAAGACAATGTGAATAAATATTGTTTGTGGTGGTATTTTCAGTTAAGAGGAAATGTGATTTCGTGACAAATAATTAAGAGGCAAGTGTAAAGAAGATAAAAGAGATAATTTTCGAAATTCTAATATCTAAGGAGTAAAAAATATAAAAGGGTTTCTTTTTCGAGAGAAAAGATTTCTTTTTCATGAAGGAATTGAGTTCCAAGTTGGAAAAGGTTTTGGTTGCTTCATGGGAAAGCGATATGGGGCACGGACACCCTCCCCTATATAAGGGGCAGAGTCCAAGGTCGATTTCAAGGGAAGTTCCAAGCAGCCATCTCTCTCTTCTTCTTCTTTTCCTTTTTCTTTGCATGAAACCCTAGGGTGGACGAGTAGAATGTCTATGTATCAATAAAGAGCTAGTAGATGATCTTGTTGGGTTCTAGTTGTTCCCTCAACCACAACTGGATGATCAGTGGCAGTCCTTCCACCTGGGTTCGTGCGCAGCGGCATCCGCAAGGCTGCAATGATGGTCGCGTCTTTAGGCCATGGAGCTCGAGACCAACCTTCAAGGATAGAGTTTGGGAGGTGCCTCAGGTGCGCCAAGGTGCTGTGGACTTGGGGCAACCTTTGGCAGTGATCCTCGAGCCTCGGGGAGGGAGAACAAGCCGCGAGAAGCAGCTAGCGGCAGCCTGGTCGCGGGGAATCTGAGGTTGAAGATGATCGAGGGGAGTTGGACGAGTTTGCCCCTCTGCGGGCTAAAGAAGAAACAACTTACGTGGGGGTACAATGGTAATTCAGTTATAATTCCTGATAACATTGCATGGGATTGACCACGTGGCACTCCTGGATTGGCCCAAAGTAGGTAATTTTACAAAATTCATATCTCCCTAATAGTAGCTCGAATGAGTATGCATAAAATATGAAACTTTCTCAGAAAAATGACGGGAATCTAATAAAAATAAAATTGAAACCTGATTCTGATTGCAATTCGAAAAGTAATGGAAGTTATTAACTTTAATGTAATAATGATTAAAGAAACCATAATTGTGAATGATTAATGTGATTAGTGGGGTTTAATTGATGATTAAAGTCTATATTAACATGTTAGTCATAAAGAGATACATTAAGATCGAAAAAGATGAGTTTTGCACGTAATTAGTTAAATTGAAAGTTCATGTGCATGAATATGTTTTAATGGGCCTTGAAACCCTAATGTTGGTAATTAGGACTACCAATGACATTAATTATTTGATTTCATGTATAGGACTGAGTTTTCATGGTTATAAGCTATTCTGAGCATTAAAGTTCCTAATTTGTGGATAAATACCCTAAATGTAGTAATTAGGGTTTTCTCTTGAATAAAAGGTGGAATTAATGGAAAATCGAGTTCATATGTGATTTGGACCATAATGAACTTTGAGTTGATGATAAATGAGCATAATGATCTTGTCATGAATTAAAAGGATAAAAATAGTAGCTTTAATGTAAAAGTGATTTAAGGGGCTTAATTGATGGATAATTATGTCTTTAATCCAAAACTGAGGATTAAATGTTGAGATAATTAGGGTTTGTGATCAATTGCGTTAAATTAGGGTTTGAAATAGTAAAAGATGAAGGGAAACCTGAATTGCAATGGAAACCCAAAAAGTGGACTAGAAACCCTAAGAAGTGAGCTAGATTTAATAGATTTGATGACATGAGTAATAAAAGGAAATTGTATAATTGTTTCAGGATCTTATTGAATGGTTGCTTGCCTATTGTTGATTGGATTATTTCTGTCTCACATCATCTTGACAGGTATGTGGTTACGCCTATGAATATCCTAAATTAGTTTCTCAAGGATTTTTGAGGTTTTGTCGATGACTTGAATTAAACTGTTGGTTGTATCTAATTCATGCAAACTATAATGTGAATATGACTATCACATAAGAGATGTGCCTACTAGCTCAGATCCTAGTCCCCTACGTAGCCTAATGCATTGACCTAGTACATGGCTACCAATGGGGGAGGCCCATCAGGTCATTGAATGACTTATTACATGCTACCAATGGGGTAGGACCATCAAGTCATCATGAGTCAGGGATTAGGCTACCTTTGGGTAGGGCCAGACGACTCCATAACCCTAGAAATTGGCTACCTGTGTGGTAGGACCATGGGGGTAAGGATCTACCATATGAGAGAGGTAGTATCCATGTCCACTGGAGGGACGGTACATAGATAGGGGATAGGCAAGGATTGAGTAGTATTTCTTAAAATGTAATCTTGCATGTTAAATGATATTTGGTTGAATACATTGTTAACATAGTTGCACAATTATTGTTTCGCCCACATACCACCTTCTTGCTGACTGACATTTTGTTTGTCAACGTTTTAGGTACAAATGAAAAGAACAAACAGTGAAGTGGCATATGTGGAACTAAATGTGAAATAACATACACGGGTGGATTAGTTAGATTAGTATCTTCATGGATATAAGTTTAGAAATTCCAGCTTTTAAAAGGTAAGTAAATTTTTTATTTTGTACCAGTTTTCAGTTTAGTAGTAGAATTTCATAATTATTATTGATTATTTGTCAAACCTTTGATGCAGGTTATTAGATAACGACTCCGATCTCTTGGTCTCCCTTAAGTGGGGGTTACCGGGAGACGGGGTCATTATAGGTGTGGTCTCAATGGAAGGATATGGTAGAGGTGATTCTAAAACTTCTTCCAGTATGTTATCCTCACTCTCTAATTCCTTATCCTCAATCTCAACTTCTTCCATTTTCTCTATTCTACCCCATCCTCCATTAGAAATAGGACCTTTGCGATTTAAAACATATTGAACCATAATCCTAATATGCTCACGATGAATTTCCTTTTAGATTTTCTCATGATATAATGAAGGTGGACTCAGACATTTATAACCTACATGTGCATTTCCACACTCAAAACAAATAGGGGCCATGTGTTTTTTTAAAACTTTTTTTTACAATGAAAGAATACTAACTACAAAGAAATATTTAGATGAATATGTATAATGCCTAAAATAACAGTAAAGTTTTAAGTAATGAAAAATGGGAAGAAAAAAAAACTAAAAAAAGAAAATAAATGCAATGGCCTAGAGTTGCCAATCCTAACTTTTTATAGTGTTAACCATGCCAACTCCCCGACAACGGCGCCAAAAACTTGACATGCATATAATGTGCGGTAATACACAAGTGTACGTGTCGAAGTAATATGGGATTATGAGTACCAAGTTATCGAACATGGGGAGTTGTGAGGTTAAAGACTATTACTAATTAGGATTGATCAACTAAGCTAAAAACAAGAGTTGATTGGTTGTTTAATTAACTAAGAACAAAAAGTAAATCTAACTAAGGTTGTTGTGATAAAGAAGGGATGAATTCCTTAGGACTTTTGATTTCACCACGGGCAACACTAAATCTAATCTGTAATTATTAATATAACTCCCTCCTAATCCTGAATAAAGAGCTTGTAGCTAGAAACTACCTGCTTCCGCAATGTAATTCACCTACCTAATCTAAAGCCAATTCCATTCTCATAGTAATTGATTCATTAGTTAGGTGCTTTTGGTTTAACTCTGGGTAATCTCCTCCCATTTATGACTCACCTTTTCCAAGGGATGTCGATAAACGGGTGAACCTATATATTTCTAACCCTTAATCCCCTTTTCAGTAGTAATTTAGGATCTGATATGCTATTTGTGGTGATCAAGCACAATTAGGCCATGTGGTTTCCATAGAGAATCATATTCAAAAATTAAGAGGAAAATATATATTAACTCATAAGAATCAGACACAATGCATACCCGGGCTACTCCCGGGTCCTAAGGAATTATAGTTTTTAGCCGAAAATAGACTACATGGTATCACAGTAAGTCAAAAAGATGTAAAACATAAATTTCAAGATACAGAAAGTTGGAGAAAGGGTTAAAGAGTGGATCTGGAGAGATGGAGAGAATTTGTCATCGTTTTCACAACCAAAATGCCTATGAGGAAGATGGAGAGAATTTGCCGTCGTTTCCACAACCAAAACGTCTCTCAGGTCTTCCGTGTAGGGTTCCTCTACTTTTCTCTCTCCGTTTGACTGTCGTATCATCCCCCCATGTTAGATCTCCCAATTGCGGTTCTAATGGTGTCTTTCATAGCCGTCATACATGTTTAGGTCAAGAGAAAACCTAAAATGTAATTTTTAATACAATATGTGTTAGATTTAACACTTTAAAATTTGGTCTGCAGCGTCTGAGTCGATGGTATCGAGTTGGAAGTCGATGTTATCAACTTGTTCACAGTAAAATGTCCTTTTCCTTTTCAATCTGGAGCAAAAAATATTTGTACTCTGATGCCATGTCGGTACCATCAAGTTGCAAGTCGATGGTATCGACTTTATTCCAGTAAATAATAATTATCTGCAATAAAATGATCAATGAATAAAATAAAATAATTATTATAATAATTAAAACATATAAAATGAATGTAAAATACATGTAAAAATATAAGAAATGATGCACAAGTGATTTTTACTAATTTGGTAAAATATGTATTAAAAAAATATTCAATTAAGCCAAAATGACACAGAAAATAACCAAATTAGATACCAAAATAATGACAATTTGTGCATACATCAGGGTCCTAACTAAGGGTCATGAGTGGATAGAAAAAATTTAATACTTGATTTACATGACATCTAAAAACGTGTACATTATATCTTTGTACAACTATTAACATTGAGTGCAATCATGAAAATATAAACATTTAAGTGTATTAACCTTCAATCTATATTGATATTCGATTATCCACTTAGTATGATCTCGTCATTTCCTAAAACCCTAAAATGCTCAAGTAGCACATTGGATCCACAAGGTTGAAATGTTTCTCATCGTAAAAACAAAGAGTATACTAATGTACAATTTAGCCAACAGGGGTCAGCCGCCAAAGCTCCTGTCCGTTTGGGCGGTGAACCAACAACTGCTATCACCAAGGCTCGACCAATTATGACATCCGCTGTGGGGGAGAACTGATCCTCAATAGAGACATATTTGGTGGCACCACTAGAGATGGAATTGGTGGAGTTCGGTGAAGGGTGCCTTAGTGAAGGGGGGATAACCTAGAGAGGGATCAGAGCACTCCATTAGAGAAAGATTTGCGTCTCTGTTTTTCCATTTTTTTGTTATTTAGTCATTATTTATTAGCTTAACCTCATATGTTACTAATTCACATATTTTGGTAAATTTATTATTATTATATTGTTTGAAGAATTATTCGTTTCTAATGAAATTTTTTAATTTACCCATTTTTCTTTTCAACTTCAATTTTCTAAATTAAGAATGCATAAATATGAGTTTGGATTGTGGTATTTATTCTTCTTCATCCATTTATTTTTTTAATTTATTCTTCTTCTTCCTATATAAGGTTTATTTAATTGAATCTAAATCTATTTAAGAAAGATAACAAAGTCCTTCTCTACTCACTCCACTTGCTTACTGCTTCGTCAACTTATTGGTTAGTTGGATGACTTCCCCATTTGACATTCTGGCATTTTACATTTTTATGTTGTTGTAACTTTTCATATATAATGCAAACACTACTAATAGCTATGATATGATTCTTTATGTATTAATATTCATTTCTTTATAGATAATTGTATCCTTTATATTTTCATTTTTTATGTGCTTGACAAAGGGTTATTTACCATTATTTCAAACCTTAACTCAATTTCTAACTTTAGCTGACTTTTCTTAGCTATTCCATAATTTCCAGATATATTGTTGTATTATAATGTCCTTATTATTGATATTGTTTCATAATGTCTTGTTCTTATTAAAATTTTGTAGTACTCATTAGACCCCAATATTACATCCTACCATCTACACCAGGATGACTCTTCAATTTTGATTCAAAGAGCTACTTGAGATTAAGCAACTCATATTTATGTAAACCATGTAGAAAGGATCCTCACTTAGGAGATTTTTAGGTCTACTTATGTCAAATAAGAAACAATATCTATTATAAATTTTATACACCAATCAAACTGAACCATGTACATCTTCAAATTTGAATATCTAGGACTCACACAAGTAAGATCATTTACATTCATTTCAAATAAAATCAACAATATAAAACAAAATTCATTTCAAATTCTATCTTTCCGATCTTACTCTTATGTTACTTTCTATTCTTCTTACAGTAATACTTCTAGGTTTTCTCTCTAACCCATATTCCCTATGCATAATGGGCCCAGGTGTATGGGGGTGTATAGATAGAATAGATGATATTGGTCAAGCTAAGTGTTCAGATACCAAGCTTGAGTAGCTAAATTCTTATACATCATAGAGTTATAATCACATCACCTCCTAAGTTCCACACTGGTGACTCTAACTGTCTAACTTAATAGTCATTAGTGACATCAAAGGAGCCATCTTTGTCCCAAATACCACTCCTCAAGAAAAAAAGGGTACTCACTATGCCACATCTCTAACCCTTGAAGCCATGATAGTGAACATCATCATTAGTCACAACATCTATCCTAGTGCTACAAAACTGAAGTTCTTCAATTTAGGATGATTCTCATATATGCAATCCTTTAACGCATCCCTGTCAATTTTATTCGCATTATCATCTCCACTATGCTCGATTTTTATGGAAATCCACCATATGCCAATTTTGTTTGCCAAGTCATTCAAAACTCATTTGGCAAAGACTTAGAGGAATTAGGCTATTACCTTGATAGGCATCCCCAAATAATAAATCAGAACATTGTGGATAAAATAGGAATAGACTTTGGGAACAAAAGGGCTAGAGCTCAAGAAGGCACATCCCATGAAGCCATTCCTCCACCTTCTTCACCCCTCCCTAGTTATTCTATTAGATGCCTTTCAAATGATGTCTCTTATCGTAAGGGAGTAGCCTATCAAATTGGGATACATTTTGACTACAACCACGATGCCATGACCGATCTCAACTAGAAAATGCAATCCTTGACCCCAAATACTCCTGATAACTATCCCTATGCTTCATACCCTGGGAGTATCTATGCATTCAACCCATACATCAACTACACTTGAATCCCACCTCCACCATCCACTGTGCTTACCCATACTCAATACTCTACCATGCATTTTCATTTTGTGTTTTCCATTTCACTTGGGGATTACCTACTCAACAAGGTTTCCAACCTATTATTCAGTTAGAGTTAGATAGACCTACTATTAATCAAGAGGTTTTCCATGTTGGCTTAACCCCACGTTCCACACTAGAACATTCCTGATTCCTATCCTGGATATTACATATTTCATCCTTGAAATTCATAGATTTCAAACCCAAATGAATTAGAAATGGGTTTAAGCTCTAGGAACCTTTGGTAGGCCTAAGATGTGATTCATGGGCCTCATGGACACTTTTCATCCAATTTGGTTAATTAGGGTTTACATATGGGTCCCTGGGACATGATTTTGGATATATACCTTCATGTATAATACTTATCATCACATCTCATACTCTAAGTTTGTCTTCATCAAGAAACTCTGAGCACATCCTCACGGTGATCAAACTCAACCTTGGTTAACTTGCAAATTCCACATAGCTCTTGATAAAACATCCTCATAAGATGACTACACTATTCCTCTTAGTGTTTGTAAACCATCAATGTATCACTCACTCCACCAAGGTATGTTATCATCCATGTCCTCATACCTTGTGGCAACGTTCCAAATCACATCATCTTTATCCTTGGTGTACGACATGCGTACTGTCCCATCTCTCCCTCTCATAACAAGAGGAAATAAGCATTTGGCAGCCGTCCAAACACAAAGTTCTTCCTGTTTCAAGAGTAGAGATGATACATCCCACATTGCCAGTACACTTAAATTCTAAGTTGAAACGTGCAACTTATGTCTCTATATCATGCTCATCTCGACATCAAAGTTACTTTCATGGAAAACTGATCTCGAACCTACTTGGATCACCACACAATCCTTGATCATCTCCTCTAGGTCTATAGGGTGTCGACACTTTTGGGGTCATCCATCTTCCCTTATGCATCTAGAGAGTGCCTTCCTCATCTGCCCTTTGGGTCCCATGAGTTCATGAAGGTGATCAATCTCCTAACCCATGGCCCTCAGACAGTGATAGTTGTAACCTCCCGACCCTATGGTCATGTGTAGCTAGGGAATTAGGCAACTCCTTCTTCCATCTGTCTTATCCCTACCTGACCCTAGGATAGACTTAGGATTCCATTATAGTACATGTACAACATAGAACCTTACCCAACCCTTCATCATCTCTCTCTTCATTCTTGGGCTGTCATCTATCCTTTCTCAGGGATCATGGTGACCTACCTACCTTGGTCAGGCCCCACACCAGTTACCTCCATGGTAACACATTCACATTCATGTAGAGATGGTTATCTATTGGTCTGTAGGTTCATTCTCATATCATGTACTATTCACTTAGCTTCTCAAGATCCTACGAAACCTCCTTAGGTTACCTCAAAACCAACCAAACTGCTAAACTTCCTACCAAAGAGTCCCTCTCCCAGGATGGGAGGAAACTACACCTTGATAACAATGGTCACAAGCATCCTTAAGGTTTACATACATATGAGCATGCTTAAACCAACAACTACTAAGGCACAAGCATACCTACTAAACCATGCTAGGTCACACTTGTTCTCTTCCTCAACATTTCACCAACTTAGATGTGAGGGGTTCATCACACATGCCTTAACTTAAGGGGTTTCCTTTACCTCTGCACATGAGGAGTATCATGTTCAAAACTATAGAGACTCAAATGTCATCATGAGCATCAGATACACTACTTCCCCTCTTAGGCCTTGGAACCCTAGGTTCACCTTCGGGTGTCCAACTGCATGCTCAATCTCTTAACCACAAATCAAGCATGTCTAAGATATGCCATGTACTTCCATGATCCTTCTACTCGAGAAACACTTCCGAGTTGAGTTCTCTTCCAGGACAACCAACTAGGTATAAGGCCTCACATCCTGCTACTAAACCTCTCCAAGTCTAAGAAACTCTTCTCCCTATCTTAAGAGGTAAACGCCTATACCATAGGCACAGAGGTACCAGCAGACTCGTCCTTTCTCTAGGGTTTGGTTCCTCTCATGGCAACCAAGACATCATCAACCTCCAAGGGTCAAGCATGAGGCAACCACTATCATCCACTTAGGTCACATCATTCTCGACTCCCCATTGTTCCTCACATCTCGGGGTTTTTGGTTTCCAACTGTCATGCTTGGTTCCTTCTTACTCTCTCTCTAAAGCTAACTCACATCCAGGCCTACTACTAGAGGTCAGCTCTCCATGAAGGATCAAGCTCACAAGCATACCTCTATGTGGGTGAAGCGTATACTCAAGCTTATGTTTACTCATGATTATCCATATCCCCTTATGTTTATCTCTTAAGCCATCCATCCTGCCCTTCTGGCCTCAGTTTTAACTTACTACTCATACTACTGAAGCATTCTAGGTGCATTCTATCCCCTACTTGCATAAGCCCATAGGGTTTCTATAGGTTCTTCACTAACCTCATCAATGAAGGAGCTATCTTTCGCTCAAACATGCACAACCCTTCCTAGGGTTGGGTTGCGAAAGGTGCTAGGTCATCCAACCTCTCATGGCTCATAAGGCATCCAAAGGCATGTCTATACAAACATCTGCTCTACCAAAAAAACTAACTCATCATGTCATCTCTCCCTCTAACCTTCACTTAGGGTTAGGGTTACCATCATCTTTAAAGGATGTGCTAGGTATCTACTTTTAATGGAGGTCTCTACCTCTAAGAATAACTCTCTCTACTTATCCTCCTAACAAAGAGGTCTATCCTCAGGTTTCTCCTAAGAGCAATGACAACTCGTTTCATACGATCTAAGCATGTATCTATTCTTGTATGCTTACTCTATTAAGCTTCTGTCCATGACATCTTATTTACATGCTTTTTCTTAATTTGGTGGAGGATTCCGAAATCCTTATTAACCTTACCCAAATCTCAAGAGGGTGAGGAGAAGAGAGGAAACCCTAATCCTTAAGGTCCTTAACAAAATTTGAGTTCAGAAGGGATGAACAAGATGAGAGAGTCCTAAAGGTATCTTATTTTGAATCATACCCTAAGACTTTAGCCAGGAAGTCACACAGATCTGGGAGTCCTCGTATTCCTACTAGTGGTGCGGAGGAAAATATTTCCAGCCCCCGGTCGTGATCCTTTTATAGACACCTCTGTCTTTCAGATAATCCTCTAATAACTCCCTTGGTTTCTATAGAATTTGTAAAATTTAATAATTATTAAAGATTAAGTGAGGAACCTTCGCTCTGATACCAATTGTAATGACCCCGCCTCCCGATAACCCCCAATTAAGGGAGACCTGAAGGTCAGAGCCGTTATTCAATTAACAAGTTCAAAGGTTTGACAAATAATCAATAATAATTATGAAATTATACTACTAACTAATCCTCCTGTGTACGTTATTTCTCATTTAGTTCCACATATGCCACTTTACTGTTTGTTCTTTTTATTTGTACCTAAAATGCCAACAAACAAAACGTCAGTCAGCAAGAAGCTGGTATGTGGGGGAAACAATAATTGTGCAACTATATTAATATTGTAGTCAACCAAATATCATTTAACATTCAAGATAACATTTTAAGCAATACTACTCAATCCTTGTCTATCCCATATCTATGTATCGTCCCTGCAATGGACATGGATACTACCTCTCTCATATGGTAGATCCTTACCCCCATGGCCCTACCACACAGGTAGCCAATTCCTAGGGTTATGGTGTCATATGGCCCTAGCCAAAGGTAGTTGAATCCCTGACTCATGATGACTAGATGGTCCTACCCCATTGGTAGCCATGTACTAAGTCATTCAATGACCTGATGGGCCTACCCCACTAGTAGCTGTGTACTAGGTTAATCCATTAGGCTACAGAGGGGGCTAGGATCTGAGCTAGTAGGCACATCTCTTATGTGATAGTCATATTCACATTATAATTTGCATGAATTAAATGCAACCAACAGTTTAATTCAAGTCATCGATAAAACCTCGAAAATCCTCGAGATTCTAATTCGGGATATTCATAGGCATAACCAATTACCTTTGCCATGCAGATTATTCAATCATACTTCAAGCATATTGTCCAAGCAAGCAAATAAATCAAGCAATCATCATATAATCTGCATTATGTAAATTCTAAAATGTCACTAACATATTAAATACATTATACCCTACTCGGTCCTAATCTAGGGTTTAGGTTTTGGATAAGGAATAAGGGCACTAACCCTATTTCCATCACATATTTAACATTTGGTGAACCCTAGTTACTAAAACCATCTTATCCTCTCATTAATATCACTTATATCAAATATGTTCATTAACAACATAGAAAGTTAAGATCCTAATTCCACAAATTAAAGATTATCTCCATCAGAGATCTGAAATACCTTGTTATTATTATCATGATTACATTTATTATCATCATACTCAAAAGGATCAAATACTATCATAAAAGAAAGGCTTTTGACATTTTCAATGTATTAATACCCAAAACTAGGGTTTTTAAGCATTATTCATTACTTTAATCCTTCTTTGCACTACGTTTATAATATGGATAATATTTAGGCCTCAAACATATTTTATTTAGATTCTACGTGTTCTCATGATCAATTTTCATATATAACTTATTTTCATTTGAGCTACGTAGTAATTTCTATGATTTTTGCAAAATAAAACTAACTGGGCCAATCCCTGATTGACACATCAGTACATCTATATCCTTCTATTATTAAAATGAGATTCTTATTATTAACCTTGGAATGACCAATGTGCTCTTGCGCAGTGACCATGTGCGATCACACATTCTGGGGCATCTTAGTCATTCTCCAGCGGTCATCTCCTTCCCCGCTCCCGACTTCATGTATGCGGAATAGGCCGCCGTGGTACCATCTCCGGGCAGGGGCCTTTGTTGTCATGGACAAGGGGGAAGCACCCAGACCCTCGACCAACCTATTCAGACCCTAGAAGACGCTTCTCGTGGCCACAAGTGATCGGCGGTGACCACACGGGGTTCTACCTTGCTAGGGTTATTGCAGGTCGAACCATGGAAACGACGGTCAGATGTGTACATGGTGATTTCTCCTTGCTCTTCTCCTTGCAGCTTGCTGCCTGCAGTTTTGAAAAGCTGGGCACCGCTCAACCCTTCTCCCGGTGCTCTTCCACCTTCCCCTGGGCGACAAAGATCAAGGCGGAGTGTTGTGGTCTTAAGGGATCATCTGGGCAGCCGAATCCCCTCCTTGAACCTACTTCTAACGAATCTATGAAGGTCTGGTTGTGGTATCATCTTGGTGAAGATCCAGCGGTCGGTCCCCTCCCATTGGGTACTTTCCTGAGAACGATGACTCTTGGGTCCTTATATATATATCCTCGTAGAAACCCTAAGGTGATGTTGGAAAAAGGAGGTATGCGAGGGATGGGACTTGTTTCCCTTTTCATGCATAAAGGTTGAGAGATTCTCAGGATCATAACTTGCTAGTATGGGAAATTCTAAACATACTATCCACAAACTTCCATGTTTTAATATTCCCCACATGAATAACATCAATAAAACAAATATTCTTTCCATCATTATTCATTGCTTTTCCCCCGATGGCATAATCCAAAATCTTCTTAACAATCTATATTCTTAGTTATTATCTCTCTCATCTTCTTTATTCTTGGTGTTTAATCCATTGTCATGAAATTATATTTTGTTTTAATAGAAAATACCTCCTTTTTAACTACACCACAAAATCCATTAATTATGTATCACATTTCCCTCTTATTTTCCATTATTTGGACTTTTCTTCTTTTCTTCTGTTTTATATCGATTAATGGATTAATATATTAATAGGAATCACGAAATTCCCTTCAGAAAGGATATTTGCAAAGTAAATCCATCTTTTGGAACAAAGCATGCAACCCTTTTTAGTTAAGTCCAAATTCACAAAATCTTTACATTTTATCATTGTTTTCAATTTCTTTCTTAATAAAGAAATATCTAATTAATCTTTTCTTTTCTTATTGCATATTCTTTGCAACTTTGGACTCCTTGGGACCCAAGGAACCCAAGAGGCATGAAATCCATCCTTGGATTACATTCTTTTGCCTTCTAGAGGTTTCCACATCTTTCTTTTCTTAAATCTCGATTATTCATTTATTAATTGAATTTTCCTTGTTATTAAGCCAAATAGCCAATAAAGCCCACAAATAAATGAACAAGGTTGTTTTAAATGAAATACATGCATTCAATCAAAAGACATCAGTATTTGTTTATTTATCTTTATTATGAGAAATTACATTTCTCACCAAATGAACCCAAAAATTGGGGTTGTAACAATTTCCATGGTTTTCTCAAGACTTTGCCGAATGGATGCAAAATTAACTGCTTGCTTGTTTATTTAAGTCATGTAATATAGAAAGCCCATATGGTTATCACAGTATAGAGAAATAACTTGCTCAAGTGTGTGATATTCTCTCGGAGAAAATGCATGTATGGTAATTGAAGAAAGCACCCCTAGAGATTTGGTTGGATAATAAATACTCCCAAAGAGTTAGTATTGTATCATGAATATCCCCAGTGAGTGGGAACAATTGGAAATCACCTCCACTGAGTGGGTGGATCAAATAAATGCTCCCAGAGAGTGAGTATGGTAAGATTGGCTACTGATGAGTATATGTTTACCCATTTTCACATGTTGTTTTGTCCTCTTTTTATGGGTTGTTGTGTCTTTATTTCTTAATTTTAACTTTATATTTACTTAAATGCAATTATTTTCTAACAGGAATGGTTTCTTCATCCTGAGAAATCGCAAGGTTGTCTACCAAACTGTTCTCAGCCCATATTGTTTCCGCAAGTAGGGCAGAATAGATAATACAGAGAACGAGCCACCTGATGAAACAGCAGGGACTAGTTCCAATGGAAGCATCACCAAGAAGGCCCTGGAGTTCAATGATGAACCGGCCAATGAGGAAGAGCATGATAACATGCACACAGAAGTGAATGGGCAATCTGATGGATTGCTCGCTGCCTTTTATAGCAGCAACCCCTGTCTACCCTATCTTTATGTATTGCAGTTGGAATATACAAGGTGCATGCCAAGATAGGAAAATCCATTTGATTAAGGAGATGAAATATGTTTATAAAATCCATTTCTTTGCACTCATTGAGCCAAGATGTAGCGGCTCCATTTCTTCTAGTATAATCTGCCAATTGGACTTTGACTCTTCCCACAGAGTTGAAGCAATTGGATTCTCAGGTGGCATATGGCTACTCTGGGATAAAGGAAAATGTAATGTGGACATCATCCTCAACCACCGTCAGTTTATTCACCTGTTGATTAACAAGAGATGGTTCCTGACCATTGTTTATGGTAGCCCAAACCCTATGCTACGTAATCATCTCTGGGAACATCTTAAACAAATATCCTCTGACATCAACTCTAGTTGGGAAGACATTGGTGACTTTAACACCATGCTCCATACCTCAGAGAAGAAAGGAGGGAAATTTTTTGACAATCGCTCCTGTGTCCGCTTCAATGACGTCCTGCTGCACATAGACTCTCTGATCTACATACCTAAGGCGGTCTGTACACGTTCAGGTGTGGTAATCTCTTCGAAAGGCTGGATAGAGCCATTGTTAATGATGAATGGATCAACCGTTTTGGTGATGCCACCATTACCTCTCTTCCTCGACTTTTTTCAGACCACAACCCGTTGTTGTTACGACTCTCTAACCCACAACAAGCATATCGTGCATCATTCAAAACCAAGGCTAGTTGGGAGATTTTTCCTGAATTTAAATCCAACATTATGGCAAACTCGAATTCAGAGGAGACCTTCCAAGCTGCACTTGGAACCTTCTGAAAGCGAGTTGTAAAATGGGACCGTGACTGTATGAGAAAACAATGTAGGGACAAGGAAATGTTGCTTGCCCATATTCACAAAACCCAGGTAACAACTGAACTCACATATGATAACTCTAATAGCTCGATTGATATTGAACTATAGGAACAATGCAATCAAATCCTCGAGAGAGAGGAGGTCGACTGGAAGCAACGTGCGCACATCGATTGGCTCCTCCACGGTTATGGCAATACAAAGTTCTTTCATTCCTTTGTGAAAACGTGAATACACCATAACAAGATCACACAACTGAAGGATGTCATAGGCGTATGGATCATTGAACCCACTGCCCTTTGCGAGCATGTCAGAGGCTTCTTTGCAAATCTCAAGACTGGCTCCTTTCAACCTGGCCCAGTGCACGTCAGCCTGTACCCTAGCATGTTCAAGCAGTTAACAGTGCAGGAGGCTGCTAACATACAAACAATACCTTCTTCACAGGAAATCTATGACATCATGTTCATGATGGCGCCATCCAAGGTGCTGGGACCAGATGGATACAATGGCTTCATCCAAAACAATTGGGGGAAAGTTGGTCCCTCCTTAGTAAAGCTCGTCGCTGATTCTTTCGTCTGTGGAATAATTGAGCCATACATTGCCCACTCGCACCTGATCCTCATCCCAAAAACTAAGGCCCCGACTACTTGTGGAGACCTAAGGCTGATTTCTTTTAACAATGGATTCTTTAAACTTCTTTCCAAACTTATAGTTGAGCGTATTAAACCGTACCTTAATGATTGGGTTTCATCGTATCAAACAAGTTTTCTTCCTGGTCATAAAATCAGTGACAACGTCCTCCTAGTGCAAGAAATCATCCATTCTATGAGAAACAAAATGACCAAGAAAAAATGGGTCTGCATCAAACTTGATTTATCCAAAGCGTTTGCTAGAATGAGTTGGAAATTTGTGGAGGATACTCTGGAGAAAACAGGTCTGCCACACAAGTTAATTCAGCTCATCATGCAAATTATTACAACTGGTGAAACGTCCATCCTTTGGGGTGGTCGCGCCCTGCAACCTTTCAAAGCTACTCAGGTAGTCCTCCAAGGGGACCCCATAAGCCCCTACCTCTTCGTTCTATGTATGGAATGGCTCAGCCAGGAAATTATCAAATCTATAGGGGATGGTTCTTGGAAACCCATCTTTTTCTCTAGAGGAGCTACCCCTCTATCGCATGTTTGTTTCGCGGATGACATTCTCCTTTTCGCTGAAGCTTCCCTTGCCCAAGAAGCACACATCACTGAGATTCTTAACAACTTCTCCAAGGTCTCTGGACAGGTGGTTTCTAAAGAAAAATCCAAAAGTTATTTTTCTCATAACGTCACCAAGGCTGAACGTAGAAGGGTAAGCAGAAAGCTTGTCTTCCCCTGGACAACTAATCTCGAGAAATACCTTGGGATTCCCATACTTCATAACAGAATCAACAAGCAAACGCATGGGCATATTACCTCTATCATCAAGGATAGACTGAATGGATGGGCAATGCACCACCTCTCCCTAGCAGGACGCGTTACTTTGGCTAAAAGCACACTCCAAGCCTTACCCAGCTACACTATGCAAACAGTAAAAATATCGCCTGTAATCTGTGATGATATTAATAAACACGTCTACACTTTAATCTGGTCGAGTTCTGGTGAAAGGAAACTCCCTCTGGTCACTTAGAGGAAAGTCACTTCTTCAAAGGATAGAGGGGGCTTGGGTGTAAAAGATGCTCGTGATCAGAACCTTTCATTAATGTTAAAAAACATATGAACTTTCCTCAATGAACTAGAAAAGCTCTAGGTCAAAATATTCAAGGAGAAGTACACTTTCAGCAATAGACTTTTGAAGAAGTTGGGATCGCCGGTATGGAATTTTATCAGGAAACACATTGATGAGATCAAGGCCATGTGTGGTGTAGCTATTAATAACGGGTGCTCTACCAACGTATGGCAAGGGAAATGGATCAAAAGCCAATCTGTGATAGATCTTATCCCCAACTGGTGCATACCATCGTCCCTACAAACTCTGGAAGTCGCCTCCATGGTCCTTGACAATGGGGAGTGGGACTGGGACTTCATCAAAGCTTTCCTCCCTACTGCAACTTGGCAGATATTTGAAACCATCCCGCCCCCAGCCCTAATGGTGGGGATTATCTATGGATCTAGCCTTTGGAAGTCACGGGGAACCTGAGTAGCCACTCAGCTTATCATTGGGTTTGCTCGAGCACAGAGTGTAATACACATGGCAACTGGAAGTCTATTTGGCAAGCAAAGCTACCTGAACATATCTAAATTTTTCTCTGGCTTATGCAACATTAGGCCCTACTTACTAATGCTGAACGGGCCCGTAGGCATATGGACGTGGACACACTCTGCCCCATCTATAACAACACATAGGAAACACTCCTGCATGCACTTTATGACTATCCGAATAACAGACAGACATGGAAGGACCTAATTCAAGATGACTCTCACTTTGACCTATCTGAAGACGATTGGATTTCTTTTTGGTTATCTTCTCTTAATAATGACACACCAACTGCCACTCTTAGTGCGGTCACATGTTGGCACAACTCGAACTTAAGGAACAAGCATATCCATGAGGTTGGTAATGTGCCTATTGCAGCACGTACTAAATTCATCCAAGAGAGAGAAGCCTCTATACATAAGGCTTGGTCAACCACAGGTATGCCAAGGTGGCGGCTGACTCAACCAATATCTCTGACGCAACACATTCTGGTTTTTTTTGATGCGGCGCATCATTCTGAATTTGGTCGGGCAGGGCTAGAGACCTTCATACACAACCTCCAGCGACATGATCAATTCATCTCGGGCCTTCCGTCTTATGCCGAATCAATTTTGGAAGCTGAAATAGAAGTGGTGGTCAAAGCAACATATATATGTAGCTCACATGGATGCTCAAACTATCTTATCCTTTCTGACTCAAAACAGGCAATAGTCTGTCTTACCAGTACGAAGGGGTGTAATGACAGATTCAAACCTCATAGAAGATGCTACTAGGAACTCAGAGGAGAGAATAGTCATTTGATTCATTATATTCCTAGAAATAACAATGTAATTGCAGACTGCATTGCCAAGCAAGCTCTGCGTTCTAGAAATTCCTTCTCTACCCCCATGTAGTTATTGAGGCTGAATTGTAACATCAGTGAGGCAATCTCACTCTTCATCTCCTGTACTAAGGCACGAGATCAATAAGTAAAGGCCTTGGTTTTGCAAAAAAATGCAATTAATTTCTCTTTTTCATATTTTAAAGCATTTTTATATGTATTTTGTGTGGAATCAGTCAAAGTTGCACTACGACACCCAGATGAATGATTAAGCCCACACAATGCTACTCTTCAAGAGAATGAAGACCCTAAAGCATTCCTTTTGATCACCTTCCAACCACCAAGTCAAGCGAGCGATTCTGCCATTGGCCTGACTCAAGTTGTTCTTTGGCCACAGTTTTCCCGACTTCATTGACCTAGCATGCACTCTCAACATCCATTCCATTATGGTTCATCAATGATGGCTTTCTAGAGGACTATATGAGGTCCAAATTGAGAAACCCACATGAGTTGTCTATTAGAAAAAGTATGGGCCGTTCTAGTAGATGCCTTTGACCACCAACATTCAGCTTTATAGTTTCAGATATGACAAATGCATCTATAAAAGGGGACCCTCATCGTCCATTCAAGGGTGTCTTTAATTGGTGATTCGAAGTCACATTGTGTAGCAAAAACCCTAGTAGGGAGTGGCCCCAGTGGAGAGATAAGTCTTCCTACATCAAGCGTCATGCCCTTCTCCATTGTTCCTACTATCTCGTAGTAGTTGTGCCTCACCATGAGGGATTATATGCTTTATGTTGGGGCATGGGAACTAGCCCCAGTTTCATGTATGTTATCACAACTTGTATCTAAACTTAATAATATATTTGCTAAAAAAAGTATCATTCTACTCGATGTCTTACTTTGCAAATTGATGACTTGTTTAGCATATTAGTTATACTCAAGGATATGTAGATTGTTTTGAGCATGATTAGAACAACATGATAGTCGTGAGTAAAGTAGTTCAATAGTATATGCAAGGAACTTGGGTGCTGAGAATGGTCAGTTCCAAGGGAGTCTGTTCTAGGCATCGACATATATCATGTGATGGTTCAGTAGCTAAGCCTCGAATTAGCAATGACTATTGGAGAGTTAGATCTTGTTAGGATAATTATGCAGGCCCGATAGAGAAACTTCATACCCTGTTCTCTTTATGACCTATTATTAACGTGTTTAATCTTTGTTTCTTTCAAAAACAATTTAGTTTAGTCAACCTTTTAACTATCCAGTGATAAATATTACTCATTTTACTTCTAAATCATATTCAACTACTTAAAAGTTTTGCCCTTTTGGTTCGATCCTTAAGTATACTTCAATAATGCTTCTGCTCATGTGGAGTGGGGAATTAGTGCACTACTTTTGGTAAACCTAGGAGATTTTTCTTAGGGTTTTTCTTGGTGCAACATTTGTAGCCCCATCAAAAATTATCGTCATTGTTGGGGACAACGGTAGTTAAATATTTTAGAAGTATAAGTGTAAATAGGGTTCTTCTTTTTTTTGTTTATTTATTTTTCTTAAAAATATTGAAAATTATCTAGAACCAAGCACATCTCTCACAGTCATTCTTTCTCTTTTTAGGCACCTCTATTCTATGCAAAGATCCAGGAGTCTCGACTCTGAATTTCCTTTCTATAAGGAAATCAATAGAACCTTTAGAAAACTTCACAAGGAGAGAGCCATGGAAAATGTGGAGGCTATAGAAGCAACAATCCAAGCATGCATGACCACAAAAATTGCGGTCCATTGAGAATTACTCACGGTGGAAGATAAAGAACATGTGGAGGCTAAGTTCATGACCAACCAAGAATCCACCCAAGATCAGGAGAATGCAAAAGAATTGCAAAATTTATCCATCACCAAACGCACTTACTTAACTCATCCAGTCCAATCCTAGGTGATTCGATCCAGATCACAGTCAATGGGTCAGTGATGTGGCTTTTACGGCACTAACAAATCCACCTATTGATGCAATCCACAAGTTTTTATCAAAACCTTGAGCAATAGTACCACCTGCAAGTGGACAAGTTTTATCATAGTATAGTTAAGGATCGAATCCCAGGGTACAACATTTTTAAGAATCTTTCTAGTCGAATCTGGATCAAGTAAGACTAATATTTAGTATAAGAGTTTATTTGGGTTTAGTTAAACTAATTGCAAGGAAAGTAAAAGAGCGGGATTAAAACTGAGTTTAGATTAATTTTGGGAATCACTGGAATGGAATTGGGTTTCACCACCACTACACATGCGAACACATCCAAAACACATCCAAGAAAGATACAAGTATCCAAACAGAGTAATAAAACCATATGTTAAGAAATAGAGTTTGTTTAAGCATCTTTGTAGGCTCGATATCTCGTTACCCACATATCACACACTTACTACTCCAAAGATATCCCTTCCGAAGTTCTTGTCCAGACACCAACCATGTTAATCAATATTCAAATCCTAAGTATTAAAGTTCTCTCAACAAAGGAATACAATAGATCATGAAAGGCAAGTTATCAATCCATAAAGCATGCATTAAACAATTAACAACAAAATGGAAAGTTATATACAAGCCATGGAATGTTATTAAATGGACATGTATGCATGGGTAGTGGGGCTAGTCCCTGCACCCCATTGAAATGGACTACTCGCTCCTCATGATAGAAACAAAAAGAATAAGAGACAGGGAAGATTTTGCCATGGTCATGGTGAAGAAGATGGTCACAGCTTGGTGGAGAAACGGTCTTTTACACAATGACCAGGGTAGATTTGGACGAGGAGGGGAAGAACACCTAGACAGACAAGGATGATCTTCTCTTTCCTTCTTCCTTCTCCTCTCGTGTTCTCACTCATTGGATATGGAGAGGTAGATGGTTAATGGTATAGGGTGGTGCAGATCTGAAATTCCACCATTTGTGACTAGGAGATAGATCTTAATGGAGTAGAGATGGTGGGGTAGCAAGGACACCACAGAGGCAGTCTTTGGTAGTTGAGCTCGTCTTCCTTGGATGGGCACTAAGAAGAAGCCTATCGATGTGGATGGAGCGGAAGTGGTCCTTTAAATGAAAGAGGGAGTCATCTATTTATAGGTACACATATGCAGAGTGTCGAATTAGCTATCGTGGTTGTGGCCTTGAGTAGAGATCGCTACGGTACTCCTTGGCATGGTCATGACGGGGTGCCCCCGGTCATGTTGGGCTGTGTCGCGGTCGCACTTGTGTGTAGCGGTCACACTGGGGTGTGATGCAGTCGCGCTAATATTGTGTCACAGTCCTGACCCTTATAGTAGTTGTTATACCTTAGCCTCAGCTCAAACATGCCAAGCTACACTTGATCGTGTCGAGTGTCACAGTCATAGCATTGTCTTCTTGGTCATGGATGTGACATCCTTCTCGGTCACAATTATGGCATCCTTTTTGGAACAAACCTCCCCCACGAGGGGAGGGAGGGGTGGTATTGCTATGGGGTTGATGGGCCTGCATTGATGAATCCTCTAGCTGATGCAGATGCTTTATGATGAAGGGGATGACCATCAAAAATAGGGTCCAAATTATCAAAAGTTTCTTGGGCCTGCTAGTTAGTTAGTGAGATCACCATCTCCTAAGCTGGTGCACATAGTGTGAGGCTTAATCATGCAATGGAGACTAATGGATTAGTTCAAAACTCTAAATAATCATCTGAAACTATGAGCAGATTCATAGGGGGATATGAGATATTTGAGTGCAAATTGGGCCAAGAATGGCAACATAAACTAAGATGAATATGCATTCATCATCCAGCTTGTTCCAAAACTCCACCTTTACAGGAGGAATCAAAGACGATTGTCGAGAACATCTTCTTATATTTGTCAACCTTTGCTTGACAATGAAGCCATAAAGAGCCACTAACAATGCCATGTGACTTCAACTCTACAAGTACTCCCTTACAGACAAAGACAAATCATGGTATAATGCTCTTTGAGGAGATCCGATCAACACCTGGGTGGCCCTAGAGAACAAATTCCTAGAAACCATTTATCCCCCTCACCCAATCTAGGGAAAAATGACAAGGTTCGACCAAGTACCCAGGTAATCTCTCTATGAAGCATGGGAGCAATTCAATGAACTCCTATGCAAGTGTCTACATCATGGAATCCTTGAGAATCAAAATTTTGAATTCTTTTATGAGAGAGTTGATGATGAGACAAAGAAATTTCTTGACTCCTCTTCAAAGGGAAATTTCATGCAATAGAATTTCAACAATGCCCTCAAATCATCAACCTTGTTGCGGAAAATTAGAGCCACTGGACCAAGCCTTCGGGAAAGGGTGTTCTTATGGTGGTCATGGTATAAGACTGATTTGAACTCAACTCTATCTTTGAAGCATTAAAATCCCTCTCTCTTCAACAAGAAAACCTTGAGAAGTCCATCAATGCATATGAGAGAAAGAGACAGAATCCCCAAGTGCAAATCATCGCACCCTCATGCAAATTTAGTCATGCAGTAGACCACAACATCGTTCATTGCCAACAAATATACACTACATTCCACAAAGATTAGACCGGACATCGGTACATAGTTAATCAAGTCAAAGATGTGAAATCAGTTCACAACATTCCAGGGCAAGAGTACTATAATTCAAAACAAGCTCTCACTCATCTATGTTTTGAATATGGGAACCCCACGGGAGCCAAAGGACCAAATCAATGATCAGCGCAAAATTCTTAGGATAGAGTGCCAATGAATTATAGTGGCCCACGTAACCAGGGAAACTTTAGGTTCAATTTCCCCAACTGAAAGTACTTGCAACTACAACAATTTCAGAACCCAAATCAATCCCCACCACCGTAGATTGAAGCTGCAACAATGCATGACCCAATGAAAACACTCAAAGAGATGATGTCATCATACCAAACTAAACTTTCTAATGCCACAAAAACCAAAAGGCGTTGGAATCTTAGATTGGTTGATTGTCTTCTAGTCAACAACCTCTAACGAGAACAATCATTGGCCAGCTACAAAACAACCCCAGTCATCTGGAGTAAACGCAACAGATCAATGTGGTGATGACTAGGTCAGGTATCGTGTATATCAAACCTCTTGTTTCCACACCTGATGATGGAACTAAGAGCACCTAAATTTAAACTCAAACATACTCAACCAACCATCTAGAGAATCAGGTGACAAGAACCTTTCATGATTCCAGTATAGTTGAACTCCAATGAGAACACAACAAGATCAACCCCACTTGGCAACTCTAAAGCTCTAGCAAGCCTCATATACATGCCACAAATACCCTACATAGGGCTTCTCAAGAAAATCAAGTTAGATGATCAGTTCAAAAAATTTTAAGAAACCATGAAGAAACTACATGTAAATATACCATTCTTGATGCTTGGCCAAAATACCAGCTTGGAGTAAATATCATAAAACCTTACTCTCCAGAAGATATACAACAAAAGAGCTTGAGATTGTGAAACTTGCATAAGAATCTTCTAACATAATTCAAAATTAGATACCCCAAAAGCAGAAAGATCTCGGTTCATTCGGGATTGATTGTTTTTTTGGGTGATGACACATGCCGAAAGGGACTCGGTGACTTAGGTGCAGACATAGCCATTATGCCTTATACCTTATACCAATGCCAAAGGTTCATTGATGTTCTACCCACAACAATGACCATTTAGTTGGTGGATGCATCCATCACCAACCCATGGGAATTATTGAGGACGTCCCCATAAATTTAGGTCATGACACCAACGTCTCTTGTGATTTCTTGGTCATGCACATCAAAGAAGACAATCAGTTCCTACTCATTCTGGGAAGGCCATTCCTAGCTACTGCAAGAGTTCAAGTAGATGTAGAAGTTGGAAAACTTATTTCTATGACCAGTGAACAAGACTATTGAGTATCGAGTTCTCAAAGATTTGAAGATATTGCATAGTTTGATTGAATATTTTAAAGTGGAAGGTACATTAGAATTACAACAATCATGCCCTCAAGACGGTGAGCGAGAGAGCAGAGTCATACTCATAGACAATCCATGCACTTCGCCTAACCATGATCTAGATCCCACATGTTTGGAGGACAAGGGTTTTGATACCTTGTCTGTTGGTGCCACTTAAAAAACATTACTATTTTTGAGTTTGTGATGCTAAATAGGGATGCCTGTTGGGAGGAAACCCAACCCATTTTCTTTTTGTTGTCTTTTTCTTTTTTATTTTTGTTTATTTTTGTTATTTTCATCCATTATTTTCTCAAGATAAATTTAGTCTGAGAGAAAGAGGATAAGGAGAAAAGGTGGATAAGGTAGATTACCATGCCTTTGACAATCACATATGGGTAAACTGAAGTGACAAGCAAAATTCATGATGAAATTCTTTCACCCTTCCATAAACTCCAGGGTACCAAACACTCAATTGACGAAATAGTAATATCACAATCTTACAAATTGATGAGTGATGTGGAACATGGAATGAATTGCCCAATGTGATTGATCATTACATTTTTCATAATTGATTTTGTCTCTTTCTCACAAAATAAACCGTCCTTATCCTTTTCAATAAATATATTCCTTGTAAATAGCAACTATTTTTATCTCACTCCAATTATGAATATTCTTTGATAGATTTTGATCAGGACTTTCCAAGCGACTGAGTGACATAAAATCCCTACATGATAAGGATAACACGTGAATGGTGTAACTACTGATCCCTTTCAGGGGACTCATAATGTATCCTCGATGCAACTATATAATGGGAAAAGTGTAGGGGATTGGATACCCCAGATTTTTCTGACGATCAAGCAAAGCCCACACTTCCATCTCTGTCCCACACTGACATCACCCATGGCGGCTGCAAACATCAACATGAATGGTGGGATCTGAAAAGGAGGCGGAGGCCCTCCACAGGCGGGTGAGATCCCCCCTGATGGACATCTACAATTTTATTATTCTAAGGGTACATGCATCCCCTGGGATCTTCCATTTGAACACCTAACACATAGTCGATGGATTCCAGTGCCAGAGCTAAACCCGCTTATCAATTGGTTGCATGATCAGCTAGCCATCACCCTAGAAGAAGAATGTTGGCTAATGAGGGGCTATGGATAATGGGGCATGCGGCCTAGGGCACTATGGCCTCCACCCAATGAAGATTGTGAAAAATGGTTGCAACGATCGTACTGGGCCAAGGGTGTTGCCAATGGAAGATGAGCCCTCACCCAGGGTTCTATCATGTGCATTTAGATGAGCAATGGCCCTCATCTCCACCTCCCCCACTCTCCATATCAATTCCCCTCCATCTCTAACTTCTTTCTCCCTAAGGACATGTAGAATTTTGAAGTTGGGGTGGGGGTGTGTGGTAAGTCATCCTTCTCTTTTTCCATCTTTTTATTTGCATGTGTCTTGTTTTCTATTTTCTTTTTCATTTTTTGCGTGATTTCAGTTGTGTCGATTACCTATTTGGTCACTCTGATGTATGTTAAAATGGAAAATATATGAATGAACTATCCTTTTTTTCTCTTATTATTAAGCTAACCCATGCAAAAGGAAGTGTTAAGGAATAGACATGTTTTGAACATTTTTGGGCCTTGATGACAACAATCAAGCATCCCTCCTCCTTGGAAGTGATCATAAGCAGATGGAATTTGAAAGGTCAAACCACATTTGCCTCCAACATGACTTGCAACAATAATCATGAACACCTCTCTACCCTATATTAATTAAATTAATTTATATATTGTGATGATCTAATGCCAATGTAGCAAAAAAATGAAGGAGCACAAGTTTGCCTCTTCCAATGACATCTCACACCACTTCTTACCTCTTCGTCATTCAAAGAAAAAAAAAGAAAAAATCACTATATGAAAAACCCTAAGTTTGGGGTGGCATCCCCTCCATGAATACTCTCTCTATCCAATGTTAATCCAGAGACATGCATGAATAAAAAATGCCAATGATCCCAAATGAAAAAATGTGGTCAATGTAACTACAAACAAATACAAATTCTCGAGTCAAATAGAGGAGGGACAAAATAAAGTAATTGAATCCCATGTAAAATCTCGAGTTGAACAGAGGAGATATCAGGGAATCAGGTTAATTCCATGTCTTCTTCCTCCTTTTGTCCAAATCATCCTAATAAACCCATCTTCTACTTACTTCTACTTGCATGGATAGATCAGGAGTATTTTTGATATGAAAGTAGTTCCTTGCAAGTTTTGGGGTCTAGCGATTAGAGGAACAACCCCAGTTGGGGAGATATCCAAGTGTGACTATGTGACCCCCATGGATTAGGGTCGCTTGATTGTGATTGGTAGAAAGGTTACTATGCGGTTTTCTTCATTGGGAGAGGAAAGCCTAGAACTTAGTATCAATTTTTGATATCCTTTCTATTATTGCTTTACTCAGGATGAGCAAACGATTAAGTTTGGGGTAGTTTGATGACTATATTTTTACCCATTTTTACATGTTGTTTTATCTACTTTTTAGGGTTTTTGTGTCTTTATTTCCTATTTTTACCTTTATATTTACTTAAACGCAATTATTTTCCTTTTTCATATTTTAATGAATTTTTTTATGTATTTCATGTAGGATCAGCCAAAGTTGGGCCGCGACACCTAGATGAACGATTAATCCCTCACGATGATACATTTTGAGGGAAGGATGTGTCACACCCATATTTTTTGGACTATAAAATACATGATTAAGTTATTGATGAAATCAATATAGGATAGATTTATTGTCACAGTAAGGTTTCATCCTATTCCGTGATATTTACTTTAGTGGTATGAGGATACAAACAAAGTAGAATATTGAAATAAAGGTGATGACTCTAGTTAACTATTTGAGCCCTGACATAGTTATGATCTTAATATTTAGGAAGAAATGTAACGTTGATAATGTATCATAAAGAAGCTTCAATTGAGGATTTCTTTTAGTTCACACTTTGATTCTTTTGTAATCAGGAATAGGATAAATCTTTAGACCCATTGCAAGACCAATGAATGAGCCAGGTTCTCTAGAAACAATTTCAAGCCCATTTGGGCCAATCATAGTTAACATATCGGTCCTTGGATTAACAATTTGAGGATTTAGTGTTTCATGCTCATGATAAATACTCAAGATATTTTTCATAGATAAGGAATTGAAATGTAAGATTATAAGTGAGATTTTGGATGATTTAGAGACCTAGGTGATTGATTTAGTATTTATATTGTATTAATTTAAAGGACATGTGTAGAGTCTTTGTCCATTTAGTTTTTACCTAAAATTTTGCTCATGAAAAGATGATGATAATATACTATTTACCCTAAAATTTGAGGTCAAACAAAGCAACGGGGTGGGCTATATAATTATTTTGTTGATTGGGCTTTTATGCAAAAAAAAAAAAAGAAAGGGGTGACTTTGTGGTCCTAAATAGAGTCCAAAGAAGAAGGAGTTCCACCCAAAATCCTTTTGAAAGGAGTCCATAAAAGTCTCATCGATTCAGAGCATAGATCCTCCACACCTCAATCTAGGGTTTGCCTGACACTGAGGAAGAGAGAAGGAGTATGAAGAATTCAGATGTCTTGGTGGCTGGGAGTTTTATGCAGCCAAAAACCTTCAGTCCAACCACATTGTAGGAAGAGACAGTGTCGCCTGGACTAGAGGTGGGGCGCCAGAGTTATTGGTCAAACCACCGCAGACGTAGATGGCCTAGAATCAAGCTTGTGGATGCCGAGAAGGAGGTGTGCCGCCTTGCATAGTTTTGTACGTGAAACATGGGATATGCCATACTCTTAGCACTAATCTACAGAAGGGAAGAGAGGAAGTGTCTCCCCTAAGCCTATTATGCATGTGAGTTGATAGCCATCAGATCAGATCTTGATGGATGAGATTTACCAAGATTAAGTAAATTTCTAAAATTCATATCTTGAGATTGAAAACTTAAAATTTGTCAAACAAGATATCTATGGAAAGTATTTGAATGTATATTCTAAAAATATCTATAGAATGTAATTTTGATGTCTGCTATTTTTTATATGCTGGAAATTATAAACTATATGATTTTGATAATTTGTCAATTAAAAATAGCAAACGAGTTTAGAAATTCTTGAAAATGTTATTTAATGTGTGTTTTGATATGTTAAATACTATTATCAAGGTTGATCATTTTAATTTTAAGTTTTACTAAGGTTTCTGATGCAAATACTAATAAGGACATTATGGGTATTTCACCCTTTATTTTACTATGAAATAATTTGAAATTTTTATCTAGACCTTAAAATACATAACTCTTATTGTTCCTCAGGTTTTGATATAGTTTCTATTAGACAAGACAAATTATAACTATTTATGAGGCAATATGGGATATGTAAGCATATTTTGTACGGAGGATGATTTGAAATTGTATTTTCCTATGATGTCGTATTTGAATTAATAAGATTAGTATATGTGACTATGTTCGAGATTTATTCTCATTATAGGATGAGTATGCTCATATTAGTGCACATAACAATTTTGACTTATTTGAGAATAGAGATTATATTAGCTCTATAATGTAAGTTTTGATATATGTGTAATACTAAGACTTTGTCATGCTATTCTATTGGACTGATACTTAATCTAAATTAGAATCCAAATTTGGTGTATAACATGGGGATGAAGGGGTTTGAGATTTTAGAATGGAAAAGGTGAAATGTGCCTAGACTTATAGAACTTTGATGAAATCTGGGTGATTAGGTTATGAAATAAGGAGTAAAAAATAATTTAAGAATGTCATTAGCACAAAAGGTAAGTGGGCCATGTCCATTGAATTTCATTATTTTTATGATTCAGCCTACCCATATGCAAAGTAACTTAGAGAATAAGTTAGATTCAAATATTTAGTTATTAATGTGCATCTCATATTCAATGATGCTTCTATTAATCAGATATTGTTTAGATGAATTTATGTTGTGATGAACATATTTTAGATTGCAGATATTTAAGATACTTTCAAATGCTTAGTATTCATTTATTCAGTTCAGTTTATTTCTCAAGCCTTTAGATACATAAGTCATATATTCGATATCTATATTTAACTAAGACATCCATTAAATATGAGTTTCTCATGAAGACTTATTTAGACAACAAGAACCTAAATTTTGAATTTTAGATTTAGATTACTCTTTTTGAGTAGTTATAGATCCATATACCTAGTACGAGTCTCAGATCTAATCTCATTTATTTAGTAATCAAGATACATACTCAGATTTAGATTCAAAGTTTATACTTATATTAGTTCATAATTTAATAGAAGATATCTACATAAAGAATTTGATTCACTAAGATTTTAGTTTCTAAAAAAATGCATCAATTAAGTAAGACAAACTTTCTGAAATATTCAGACTACATTCAGATTCATATTCAGATTCAAAATTCAATACATGTTCAGGTAACTGTATTCAATTTCAGTATAAGATAAGTTTAGATTAAGAATTTAGTAAATTTAGATTTAAGATAATTAAGTCAAAACCTTCACATAAGACATTATATGATAAGTCCTCATTTAGTTAGTCTTGAGATGATTCAGAGGCATCTGTTGCCAATTCAGAGGAGTGTTTACTCCATTTCATAGGTACTTTGGTACCAAGCAGGGCGTAGTTATGCGAATTCAGAGACACCATGGGGTCATTCAGAGGCATGTAGTTCCAATTCAGGGCATAGATAAGACAATTCAAGAGGACTTCTCATATAATGGTGGCCACAAGAAGATAAAAGATGTAAATAAAAGATACATCGATTCAGTATAAGTTTATAACTTCCATATATCAGTTCACTTTTCAGTAATATAATATTTATGGTTATCGTATTAGAATATCAATGCCACTTACTATAACCTATGTTTCCCTTTGTGCATGGCTAGGGACATGATGTCCACATGCACAAAACTTCAGGAGGTAGTCATGACAAGATGATGTAGTGGTAGTTTTAAGAGGTTTTCTAGATGGGGTGCCCTCTACATGGTCCCAAATTTGACATGAGATTCTCATAAGGTAGTATCATGGTATTAAGTTTATTTCTTAATAGAATTTATTTTCTAAGAATTTATGAGAATTTCTAAGAATTTCTTTTCTAAGAATTTTCTAAGAATTTATAAGGTCCCAAATTTTACACTAGTCTATTTTAGTTTTGATCTGTCATTATTGTAATGCGTATCATGTTTGTAACACTCTTCAAAAAGAAAAGAAAAAACTAACATCTTCTGCTCATGTGATATGAAAATTGGGGTGTTACATGAAGCCTCGAAGGATTTCCTTTTGTTCACCTTCCAACCACCTAGTCAAGTGAGCAGTTCTACCATTTGCCCGACTCGAGCCATTCTTTGCTTGGAGTTTTCCTGACTTCATTGACCTTACTCGCCCTCTCAACAACCAGCCAATTGTGGTTCATCTATGCAAGCTCACTAGAGGACTAGACATGAGGTCCAAATCAAGCAACCCACATGAGTCGCCTATTGGACCATTTAGGGGTCATGCTAGTAGATGCCTTTGATGACAAACATTCAACTTTTGGGATTCAGAGGTGAGGAATGCATCTATAGAAGGGGACCCTTATCATCCATTCAAGGGTGTCTCTGGTCAGGGATTAGAACCCACATTGTGTAGCACAAACCCTAGCCAAGAGCGAGGACACAACACCCATAGTAGATAGATTGGTCTTCCTACATCTGGCACCATGCCCTTCTCCATCACTCGTCCTATCTCTTTGATGTGGTCCCTTGAAATGAGTGAGTGGATGCTTTGAGTTGGGGCATGGGGACTAGCCCCGATCTCCTTTATTTTATCTCACCTTCTATCTGAAATCAAAAACATAGTTGCTAAATAAAGTTTCATTATTTTCAATGCCATGCTTTGCAAATTGACGACTTGTTTTCATTATTCGTTATAATCAAGGATAAGCAGGTCGATTTGTGTATAATTAGAACAACAAGATGATCATATTATCCCTCTGAGTTGCCAACAATGGATAGTGAGGTGTTTGGACTATGATCTACTACTTGTCGAGGATGGTTGGTCATAAATAAATTAGTTCAGTAGCATAGGCAAGGAACTTGGGTGCTGAGGATGGTCGGCTCCAAGGGAGTTTGTACTAGGCATCAACCGATACCTAATGAGGGTGAAACAACTAAGATAAGATTTAGAAATGACTATTGGAGAGTTATATCTTGTTACAATACTTATGCAGGCCTGAGTAGCAAAACCCCATGCCCTAGTACTTTTATTATTTGTTATTTACATGTTTAATATATGTTTTTGGAGGTAACAATTTAGTTTAATCAACATTTCAACTATCCGTTGATAAATATTACTCTTTTAACTTATGAATCATATTCAACTACTTAAAAGGGTTGTTCTTTGGGTTTGATCCCTAAGTATACTGCAATAAGGCTTCTTCTCATGTGTAGTGGGGAATGAGTGCACCGATTTTAGTAAAACTAGGAGATTTTTCTTAGGGTTTTTCTTGTTGTAACATTTGTAGCCCCATCAGGTATCCCCATGGAGTGGGTATGCCACTGAGATTAAGGGTTGATAAGTTAAAGAAATCAAAATGTGTTATGATTGTTTGATAATTGCATATATGGTTGATTATGTCATTATCCATACATGTGCATATTTTGTTTCCCCCACATACCAGTACAACTTTTTATATTGACAATGTTTTATTTCATGAAATTTATTGATTATTATTTGTTGTTTTCTAATGATGATCCTAAAATTATGATTATGTCCCTTACACTCTCGGTCCTTGTTTTTAGGGAATAATAGGGGGAGGCGGTCATAACATTTCATATCAGAGCCTAGGATTACCATTTAGCCTTTAATAGTTCACTAATTTCAAAAAACTCTCATACAGTTTAAGGGAATTCTTAAGAGTACCATCCAAAGCTGATGGTGTCTCAAAGAAACATGATCCAAGGGACGGTCAAATTTTCCTCCACACTGCTAGTCAGTTTACAAGGACTCCCAAACATGGGAATCCTACCTAGCCAAAGTCAGAGGATTTTACTTTAAATAAAATACCTCTACAATTTCTTTTCATATAATTTCATCCCTTTTCTACCCCCTTACTTCACTCACAAAACCCTAGGGACCTGAAGGTTGTTTCATCTACCCCTTTCTGAAAAATTAGGGTTTTAGTTATTAGGGTTAAGGTATCCTCCCAAATAATGAATGTGTAAATGATGGGGAAATAATAACATACACATGATGAGGAAGTAGTAATGGAATGTAGAAATATTGATAAAAAGTGAAAAGAATATGTTTTATGAATTACAAGAGTAAACTCTATATGGAGTAATGGTTAGTCAATAAGAACCTGAGTGGGTCAAGGAACATAGAAACCCTAAGATGTAGGGCATAAAATTGTGTAGTCCCTAACCCAAACCCTAAACCCTAATCTTGGGAAATGGGAGTGGTGTTGTTGATAGAGTAACCCTACCCATATGAACCCAAATTAGGGTAAGAGTAAAGAGAAATAAAAAATATGAGTGTAGGAGCCTCAGTCACCAATGTGGAGGAACTCATGCACGATGCATGTAAAATTGTTTCATATACATGAGGAAGATAAGTAAACAATGGTTGTACATGAAAATGAAAATGTGAAAAATAACATTCTCATCACCCTAAAGCAATCTCTAGTGGAATGTATGAATAAAGAATACCCCTTGAGTGGGTATACTACCCTAGTGAGTGGTTAATCTATCGAGACTACCCCTAGAGAGTGGGTATGCTATTGGAATTTATTCTAAATCATAAGTATGATACCCCCAGTGAGTGGGTATGCTATTAAAATATTCCCAATGAGTGAGTGTTGATATTACTGGTACCCCCTATGAGTGGGTATTGCAAAAAGAATGGGCAATTGTAGATTTAGTAGTTACAAAAAAGAGTGTTAACCTTCAGTACAACCTTTAGAGTTGGTGCATGACCTGGGAGAACGAAACCCGTAGGTAAAGAAAGGACCTAAGAGAAAGAGTAAACATTAACCCATGAGGTCAGGATGTGACTAGAAGGCCTAACATCCTTCTGCTAGGCACCCCAACAGGAAATATGTTTCCTCATATGTACAATTATAAAGTGTTAGGAACCTACATGGAAATGGGTGACATCAAAATTGGTTTTAGAATAGGTGCCTAATGTTTTGATTAGAGTACATGGTACAAGTTTAGATAATAGGATCTAAGTTTTACATGATGAGATATATGGGTTATAATGACCTCAATTGGATTTGAGATTTGACCTTAGTTTTGAGGTTTTGACATAAGGTTTGATGATACAAGTATGTGTGCACTTAGCGAAGATAAGACAAGTTAAGTGAAGATAAGATGTGAATCCATAAAAGCATCAATCTCTTTTACAAAGGGGCCCCTAATGTTGGGACCAGATATAGGGTCAACTCCAGAGAGAGTGGGACCCTGAGGGGAAGGTCAAAAAACCTTGACTCCAAGATATGAGGAATTATAAGAATTATTTAATTTGATATGTCCTACATTAGATTACCCCTGAGTAAATGAGTTGAGTTGCTAAATGCATGACACATGAAGGCTTGTCATACCATATATGTTATTGGAAAGACCAAACCCTAGAAAAAGTGAATGTGGCTAAAATGCCTGCATACATGTATATATGAAATGAGTACCTACCATCTAGGTGAGGGAGAGAGAGAGTTACAAGACCCTAAAAAGGTAAGGAATGATCATATGACGTAAAGCTTCATGCTCAGGTTGGTGGTTCCTTACTAGTACTCTAGTGGTTGATAAGGAGAAAGAGACAATGAAGTAAGGATAATTCATCAGTAGAGATCATTGAAGGAAACACAATGTCACATATTTGTTCAATATGTGTTGTAGTGGCTGGATCATGCAGAGTTCAGGATCGATACTACAAAGGTAGACCCAAGAACCCTAGACTGAAGAGGAAAAATAGATCTATTGCATACAATGCTCATAATGTTAAGTGAGCTCATAAGAGTTTGAGAATGGCACCTTCCTCGGGTAATGATTTAAGGGAAATCACATTTGGACTAGTGATGGATGTTTGACACACCAATCATACAATTTAGTTTAGCACCACCATAACACCACATGTGGATATGAAATGGTTCTAACATAAAAGGTGATGTATCGGTATGACATGATGAATGTCATAAAAGTGGTTAATAAGTTTTCTATCAGTTAGTCATATGCATAAAAATATGATAGTGTGAAGTAACAAAATGACCTCGAGATGAACCACCAATAAGGGATGTCGTTAAATATGAGGAATTCAAACAAGACACTGCTCACAAAAAATATTAATTTTGGTCGACATAAGGGTCAAGTGTAAACTATCTTCTGGCCTATTATTTGGAATGAATGATTTTGTATGGGTGAAAAGTACTTGACATATAAAAGTTATGATAAAATTGTTCTTTAAAAGTCTTGAAAATATGAAAATAAACACTTTGTCACATAAGTTCTTGATAAGTAACCCAACTCTTGCGTAGTAGATTGCATGGTATAATAATATAACCATCAGGTGGTAAATGCAATGATGATATAATGTCAAATGTGCTAAAAAAGAGAAAAGAAAAAAAAGACATGTTCGCTTGGAGTGATATAAATTTTGGTTCAGGTATGTTTTTATGAACCTGAATTTTGCCAAGTATTAGTTCTAACTTGTCCTGGGAGGGGACCTAACCTACAAGGGTGGTTTCACAAGTTGGTTTAAGATTTTAGGTAACCTTAGATGTCACTTAAAACTTGAGACATTAAGTGTATGGAGCATGAAAGCACATATTTTGACCATTATTCTTTGGGAATGTGTATGCCATCTCGAAGGGACACGAGGAAAAGTCACTTTGGAAGTGACCCCAAATATGGAACCATGACTGAATAGGGAGGTCTCAATGAGCCTAGTAAAGGGACATAAAGTAAAATGTGTGTGCCCTGAGGAGACGAATGAAATTCAGGTGAAGGAATCTTAAAGGAGACAATCTGCGTAAATATTATTAAAGAAATGTTGAGGAAAATTTGTAATAAAAAATAATTGACATCTAAATAAAACCCTTAGGAAGGGTAGATCTCTAAGTCAACCCTAAGATCAGGTAGGTATAATTAAAGGTAGGAGATGATCATATGTTGGGTTCATAAGTCCATGAGGTCAGGAGATAGCCATCCATGTGTACCAAGTCCATAGGGGTTAAGAGATTGACCACCTACATGATTAGATGAGGCCTAAGAGGATAGTGTGTGAGGCACTCACTAAATGCATAAGGCCTTAAGGGTGAATAAGAGATCACTCCAACAGTCCGGACACCCTAGAAATCTTATGGAATTACTAAGGGTAAGGAAATATGAGATGTAAAAAGTAAAGAATATAGGAAGTCATGTAATGATGTGTCAATAAGAATCTAAAAATGAATTGTGCAAAGGTTCAAAATTTTGGGAAAATTCACATTCCATACAAGTGCATGAAATAATAAGAAAAAATGTGGAATAAATCTATTCATAGTATGGGTTCATAGTTAAGGTGACTCAAATAAACATGAATTAAGATATAATGTGGAATGCACCATCTCTAGTCGTGGAACAAGATGAACTTTGTATTTGGACTGTAGAAGAATATTCATTTCATATTTTTATGAGTGTGAGAGATGGGATAGAAACATGTTATTTTTCAAAAAAGGGATACATTAAGATGCGTACCTAAGTTGAAATTTTAATGATATATTTTAGGGTTGCAGGTGTTACCTCACCCTTATGTGAAAATAAATGAACAATACATTGGAAACCAATGTGAGTAGGTAATAACCAAGTGAGATGGAAAACACAAAATGAAAATGTGGCTATCCATAGGTGACATTATATGACATTTTATGATGTGTATAACTTGAATTTAATTTAGGTACCAATCTTAATGTAATGTGAGAAATTTTTCATATTAATGAAAAAACGTCAAAGATATCAAATATGATTTCTAACCCTAATGTTTGACACTCACTAGGGTTATTCTTTCCCTTAAGGTGTGAATTTTGGGGACACAATTCCTTTTAGGGAGGGGTGAATGTTATATCCTCAATTTTGATAAAAATTGAATGAACTAAATGTAATGCATGATTTGATAAATAATTTTCTCCAATGGTATTATTCATGGAATAATAAAATAAATTTCTGACATGGGTGTAATCCATGGATTAACATGAGGTTCTAGAGAATATTTTCTTTGCAAATAGGTCCTTGTATAACAAGTTAAAGAAAAATAGAAGGAATCCATGCATAAATAAAAGTTAGTGACTTTATAAAATGATGGATAACTGAAATATGAGATAATTGTCTAATATCCTTCTTTGTGTATGACTAAATTGAATTTTGAGGTCAAAATTCTTATAATAAGGAAAGGATGTTATAACCTACATTTTTGCAAGAATTTTTATGCATTTGAATACAAATATTGAATTTTTATGGTTATATTACAAAGCTTGGTGTGCTTTTTTGTAAAAATATGGATTTGTTTTGCAAATTCACCATTGTAAGGAGTTTTGGGAATTTACTTTTATCCAATAATCTAATGGTAAATATGAGGTAGAGAAAGAAAGAAAATCCATTAATAAAGGTACTATCTAGATTAATGGAAAGTTGTTATTTTACATGTGGAATTATATAGAGAAGTGATTTGGGGATAACAAATGACATGGTTTTGATTCCACATTGTTTCTAATAAGAAAAGTAATAAAAATAAGAAATATGGAAAAGTTGGAAAGATAAAAGAGTTATTATGATATTTAAATGAATTAAATAAAATATTAGCTTAAGGGTCAAGAAAAGGGTATGTAATTCTTACTATACCCACACCTAGATATAAGAACTGAAAACTTCCCTTTAGAATTTGGGAGAAAAAGGAGTTTCCATGTGGTGTGAGTAATTAATTTAAGGATATGCAAAAGAAGTAAGATTCATATATTTAACTTATTCCAATAATTCTCACAAAATAGATAGAAATAGGGAAAGACTTTAGTGACTTACCCTCCTAATTTGGTACCAAAAAGGTATTCCTAATGGTCTATAAAAATCTGAGAAAAGAAGTGGATTTTAATTGCAATAAATTCAATTATTTCTGGATTGGGAAATCATATTAATAGACTAAATATAGAGATGGTTGGAAGCACCCTTTTTTGTGTTAGTGGTCACAACATCCATAGTATCGGGATCACAAGGTGCCTAACTTGTCTTCCACCTCCAGTTCAAATGGGAAACTTGACCGCGGTAAATGTTTTCCTTGTTCATCTCCCTCTCTCTCTATAAACCATGTCCATACTTGGGAACACTTCCTTTGATTTTGGGAGGTTAAATCACACCTACATATCCATTTATTCCATGTTTTCATGCGATATATGATTTTCCCCAAATCCTTGTTGGTCTAGAATCTCATGGATGGCCACAGATGCTCTGGTTGTGCCTTACATATATAAGGCCACAAATGCCTATGAATCTAGAGGCAAGACTATCTACAAGTTTCCTTTGCTCATGGTTGGGACCGGCTGGCTAGTTTCTCCTATTCAACTACTATTGCAGTTTGGTCGACCTTGTTCTAAACACGAGGATAGGCTTCTGGAAGGGTCAACCATGGTCGTCACTGGCAATGTCGAAGGTCTAGTTGAGTCTCTTGAGAACCAACAAAATATAAATGTTGATCGCCAAAGAAATTTGTTTATTGGAGGTGGGAGTCAACCCTCTAGTTGACTGGTAGCAACGCTGGTTCATGAGTCTTAGAGGACCATGGGTAGGAGAAGAAGATCTAGGAAGTGACTTACTTGCCCTTAAGGTCAGCTCTATAAGGTAAGGCTATGGAGTTGCTTTCAAAATCCCTAACTCATTTCATACAGATGGGTGCATGATGCCAACTGGGCATAAGCCCATTTACATGCCTCACCACATAATAGGACTAATTGTTCATGCAGTGCCTACTTATTGGCCTATAAATGCTTTATCTTAAAATAATTATAGAAATTGCTAGGATCCTTGAACAAAGACAAATAGTATATGAAAATTCATCAGAAAAATGCATGGGACATGAATAAAATATAATTGATACGTGATAATGATTTTCTTTCCAAAAGTTCACACAGATACAATCTTTAATGTAAAATATGCATAAAACCCTAGTTTCATGATTATGATGGTAATCACTTGTTTAAATGATATTAATGGGTAAAGTTGAGTTTTTTTAGATAAAAATGACATCTTTGACTTAATTTGAGACTGAGAATGCATCTAATGTTAAAATAAGGGTTTTAAAGTTTAAAAGGATTAAAAGAGAGAATTTGGGTTTAGAAAGTCCAAACTCTATTGAAACCCTAACTTGGACCCCAAGTCAGTAATAATGGAAGATTTTGGACAAATAAATAATACTTGGGTGTTATGTTCTATTTTCAAGATAGTTTCTTGATTAGTTTCTTTATTGTGTTTGCCTTGGAGATCAAGCTACTTCTAAAATGGTATGTGGAGGTCTCCTCGAGGCTTTATGGAATAGACTCCAAAATTAACTACTTGGTTGTTTATTTAATTCCTACAATCTATAAATCTCATATGGTAATCACAATATGTAGGAGTAACATTCTCAAGCCTATGATATTATTTCTGAGCAAATGCATGTATGGTAATTAATGATAGAATCCCCCAAAGAGTATGTTGGCTAATAAATACTCCTAGAGAGTAATTATGATATCATGAATACCCCCAATGAGTGGGTATATATTGAAACCATCCCTAATTAGTGGGCAGATCAAGTAAATACTCCAATAGAGTGAGTGTTGTAAGATTGGGTACTCCTAGAGAGTAAGTATGCCAAAGAGATCAAAGGTTGAGAAGTTAAAGAAACCAAAATGTGTTAAAAATATTTAACAATTGCAAATATGCTTGATTATGTTGTTATCCATACATGCACATATTTTGTTTCCCCCACATACCTATATAACTTGTTAAACTGACCGTGTTTTGCTTCAAAAATTTTTAGGATAATCTAGTCTTACCTACAAATAACGATGGAAGATAGATATTTGAAATAAGGAACTAAAAGAAAAGTGTTAATGTAATCCCTGAGGATATACATAGATAGATTTTATTTCATTTGCAAACATTAGATTTCACGTAAACTCCCTTAAGGAGAGATAATCTTATTACAAACCTCTTTTCCTTATAATGAAATTTATTGATTATTATTGGTTGTTTGCTAATATTGATGTCAAAATTATGATTATGGCCCTTACCCTATAAGTCCTCCATTTTAGGGGATAACAGTGGAGGGGGCTGTAACAATTCTTATCTTATATATTCACTGACCAGTTCATGCAGTTTAAGCTATTCATTCTTTTAGGTACCATCAATTCAATGCAATTTAGTTAGGTAAGATTACCAACATTTAATATGGAATCTTAGTAGCATTGTCATATCATATATCAGTTCATTATAGTCATATATGTTAAGATTACTAAGTTCAAGTGAAATACAATGTTGGAAATCCACAACTCAATTGTATTCTTTTCCAGAATAATAAAATTATATATAGTTGTTCAATATTGTTTTCAGAAGTGAAATATAGTGTTGAACAAAGAAACAAAAATGAATGATTTAGTTACATGCAATAATCTACAAAAATTACTAGATGACTATTTAGTGTAATTTAAATAAATCAATTAGACATCTAGATAACATGAACATCATAGATTCCATGAAGAGGTCTCCATCATAACAGAGGAAATGTCTTACCCATTGGTAATGTAAGGAACCTGCCTCTCAGTAACCCCCAATTAAGGAAGACCAAGAAGTTAGAGCCGCTATCCCAAAATAGGATCAATGGTTTCACAAATAGTAAAAAATAATTAATAAATTCTATCAAAGACTAAGCTTAAAATAGGATAAAATAAACTTTTCACATACCTTTCAAAAATAGGAATCTGGAAATTCTACCCATTATAGAGTTCTGCATAACTAAATCCTCCTTTATGATTTAACTTTATTTTTCACAAGTTCCACCTTAATGTTTATCCAATTTTAGATATTCCTAAAATGCCAACAAACAAAACGTCATTCAGTATAATGAATGATTCTGGTATGTGGGGAACTAAAAACTTCCATCTATTTGTAACAACATAATGCAATCAAATTATTACTTAACAAATCAAACTTTATGTATTAAACATAACTACTCAATCCCTACATATCTTTGCCTCTCTGTTGTCCCTATAGTGGACATGGATACTACCTCTCTCATATGGTAGATCTCAAATAGCCCCTATGATCCTACCTTATAGGTAGACCATGACCTAGGGCGGTATAGTCGTATGGTCCTACCCAAGGGTAGACCAACACATAAACTCATTATAACCTGATGATCCTACCCTAAGGGTAGACCATGTACTAGGTCATCCATATCATCATCATCAAAGCTATAGAGGAAGACTAGGATATGAGCTTTTCATGCACATATACTTATGGTGATAGTCATAATCACTTTACGGTTGCATGAAATAAAAGTCAACCAAGTAGTTTTTTCTAAGCAATCGATAAAACCTTAGAAATCGCCATGAAATCGAAGTGATTAGTCATAAGCATAACCACATGCCTTGTGTCATTGAAGAAACCATGCACAAATCCCATATACTTAAAGAGAGCATCCAAACATCCAAGCAACAAAGCATGAAATCAACAATATCTAAGACAAGCATATTACATATTTTTCACCATGTATTCACATTGTACTAAACAAATCTAGATGTGATCCTAAACTAGGGTTTAGGGTTAACTCGTGTTTGGACAAGGGATTACGGTTACAAACCCTAAGTCCATCATGTCATGGTTTCTAAGATTACAAAACCTAGTTATGCATATTAGGTGAAACCCTAATCATCACCTCAAGCATATTTGATTATATGTGATACCTAGATCATATTACTAGCATTAAGATCATAGCAAGATGTTCACATTGGTATCAAAACACTAAATCATCATGTTTAAGATTATTAACCTAGAAACGTCAATTATTCATCATTATCAAGGATTTCTTCATTATACATTAAAAGATCAGGTATTTTCTCAACATAAATGAAACTACTCAATTAAGCATCAGTTTAATGGAATTAGGTTTCCCTTTCTATTAATCACATCTAAAAATGTATTGCATATACTTTTAGAATAGGAATCTTAATTAAAGGTGTCATTGAAGACATATAGGAGTTTGAATACATAGATTTCAGAATTACGCTCTTTAAATGTAATTGGGTTGATATCACCAAAGGAGTTATAGTGGATGAATTGGGTTTCACTTTAGTGAACTTTGAAAATATTGGCGAGAAGGGTGAACCATTCATATTGGCATCACAGGAGAAACAAATATTCTATATCGATGATCTTGTAAATGATAAATGGTCGGTTGTTCTTCATGGTAAAAGACAGTTCATTGAAGACCCTATAGATGAATAAGAGTACTATGATAAGTATGATGACTCCAGTCCATTTCAGTTGGGTTGCTAACTCCACAAAATATTGAAGCTAATGATGACTTATATGTGCACGGAGATCACAATGAAGGATTGTTAATTGATAAAAGATCACAATTTTAGAGGCATGCATGTTTATATATTTTTATTGAAGCTAAATGTTTTCTTTTTTAATATCAATACCATTATCATATTTGATTTTTCATTATCTTATAGTTAATACAAATGCTAAATGTTTGCCTTTTTAATGACATTTTCAGATGGCTGACCATGATGAGCATGATGTCCATGATGAGCATGAAGTCCACGATGAGCATGTTGTCCATGATGAGCATGGCGAGGATACCAATGTAAGTTCTAAAAACATATCCTGTATTTCTATAAAATTCATTATCTTCTAGTTATGTCATATATCCCATATTTCTATATTGGGCTAATTCAGTGTGTTTATTTTTGTAAAATTTTAGGTTGATGATGCACATGTACCCACTGAAGCACTGGAGGAACTTGATGTGCATCACCAACCACTTAACAAGAAAAGGGGCATGACTCTATTGAAGAAGTTAATAACGCTAAGTGGTAGTGGATCCAAATTGGTTGTGGAGTTTGATAATGGAGGAAATGCAATTGGAGTGAACCGCAATAATTTTGTAAACTATCTTGGGGTTGTCACTCGAAGCCATTGTCGTGTTAAGTATGATAATTGGCATAAAGTTCCTTAGGCGAAGAAAGACATGATATGGAAGGATTTATGCGTGAGTTATTATTATTTGCAATTCTATTGTGTAGATTACAAATTCTATTTTTGGATACTAGTTAATAGAAATTCTATTTTACAAAATTTGTTTGCATTGGATGAGAAGATGCATCATAAAAGCGTGATGCAATGCCCTGGAAAGATGATAAGGAACTATAAGACAAATATAAACAAAGAATACATAAAAGATGGTAATAAGAAGAAGAAGTCAGCCCTTGAACAGTGGAACTTCATGGACAAAGAAGAATGTGACACATTTGTTGCTTCAAGAAAATCTGAAGAATTCAAGATATTAGGCATCATTTCCAATTTAAATAATATATGTTGTATTCACCTATTCAAGATTAACATTTAATGCCACTAACCAAATCATTAATGTGCATACTAAGTAGGCCCTCAGTGAGGCGTAAAAAGCAAGGTGTGTACTGAATGTGCATGACCACACTATGGGTCCAAAGGGCTATGCAAGCATTCACCAAAGACTACAGGCAGAGTCTACTACTACTCAGGAGTCTACTGTTACTCAAGAGTCCGCCACACCCATGCCTCGCAATGATGTATGGATAGCTAGGAGGAAAAACAAGTAGGGTGAAATAAAGAAGCTTGTAACTGCTGAGGCGGCTGTGAAAATGGTAAAATACAACTCTTAGAGCAATCATTTGAATATTGATTATTTGTGGTGTTAACTTACCAATTTTTGTTGATGGTGATTAGCGGGAGCTGCACGAGCAGAGGAAACAAGGCACGTTCATCCCTCAGGGCACAAGGGATGAATTGACAGTTGCTATGGGTAACCTAGAGCATCCTGGACGTGTTAGGGGTGCAGGCACTGGTGTGGGCATCAAAGCATTCTTTGGGCCATCCCAGCACAAACCCAGAGCGGGACTTTCACAAGAAGAGGTAACCTATTCTTTTTTTAGAATGTTACTGCAAAAGGGAATTCGATAATAAGAATCTAATGTTTCTTTTATCCATGTATAGGAGAATAAGAGAGTCAAGGATATAGTTGCTAAGAAGGTCAATGATATAGTTGCTGAGAAGGTCAAGGAAGAATTGTTGCAGTGGCAGGCATCTTAGGCTTCCAATCAGCCTATGGCGACCCACTCTTCTCCTGATGCATAGACTAAAAGTAATCGTGTAGACCCACTGCCTGACACATATGCTGTAAGTATTGTTTATGACATTGTAGCTAGTATTTTCAAGATGATATGTTTTCAAGATGATATGTATATATGTATAATATTCTTTACATAAATTTGTAGGCATTGAAGTCATGCCGCTTAAGAATGCAAGACTATGTTGTTGCAGAGGCACAGGCTTACCCGTCCCTTCCTAGGGCAATGTTTCACGGGACTCCAATGCCACAAGGCTATGTTCATGTGAGCCCGATACGTGTGTTACCCGATTGGAGGGAAGCTACATTGCCATATCCCCACCCGGATATTGATACACTTGTTGAGGCAGAAGGCGGGGTGATATTGTGGCCCAAAGCAGATGTCGTCTACACTACTAAAATTGTAAGATAAATTTACATTACTTTAGATTGTTAATGTGTATATATGAGGTCAACTAATCTAAAATTATATATACATATTAAAAAGAAGACACCCGGAGCACCTAGGCCTCCACCTCCACTTCCTGCATTACCAAGTTGGGTTCCAACTGAACTAAAATACCCGTTAGGTCCTGCTTGTAGGGGAATGGCATGTTGGATATGGGCACATAATATACATTGCCCTATAATTGTCTCTTTAGAAGCAGATTATGCAGGTCAATCATACAATAGCTCTTTATTTATACAAGATATTATTGAGCTGTTTATGTATGATTGGTTGAATACATCAATGATAGAGACATGGATAAGGGGAGATCTTGTTTATACATCCATATATCTTGTGTAAGATCCGGTGATCTGGTTTCTTATATATTAATGCATACGTAATACATGTTTTGCAGCTACTTAGTCGAAAATCAATGCAAACAATTTGCATTTGATCATGTGGGATTTTTTATTCCTTCATTGATTAGTATGGTAGATAAAGACTCTGATAGTGTTCAACAATACTGTATAGATGCTTTTACAATTTTCAGTCAGCAAAAGAAGACGATAATAATAGCTCCATTCAATGTCAAGTAAGTTTACTTTACTTATAATTTGGACTTAAGAAAATTACATTTTATTGTGTATTTTGAGTTATTAATTTTTAAAATTTTTACCTATAGAGGTAGGCCTTGGGAGTTACTAGTTATTCTCCCCGGGACATTCACTGTTTATTATCTAGATCCTGCGGGGAGTACATTGAATACTAAAATTGGACACGTAATGAGAATGCCATTATTCTGGTGAGAAATATTTCATTTTTATATCTGTTAACATATGTTATTACATTACTATTTAATTATGCAATTTACTATGTTACATTAACATGTAGGGGTTTAAATGCATTCAAAAATGCTGGAGGAAAGGTCCCAAGGAGAAAGAACCAGCCAATAATTTGGGAGAACGTAAAAGTAAGTTCCCGACTCCAATGTATATATTATTTATGTGAACTGTGCTTAGTTGTATTTTTTTATATTTTGTATGTCTCAATTTATAGTGTGCTACACAAGACAACGGTTGGGCATGCGCATACTATGTGATGTGATTTATGTAGATGATTATCCAACATGCCACATTGGACATCGATACCATACATGAGGTATTATATATAGTCTCATCAGTTAGTATGAAATATATCAATCTTATTTTTATATTATTACTTATATATACATCATTCTCTTTGCAGGTGTTTAAAACTGACCACACTATAGGTAAACTCTTAAAAAATGTACATGCTCCATATACAATGGAAGTATTAAATGAAGTAAGAGAAGAATGGGCAAGAGACATACAAGTAGTGGCGATTGTAAGATATAATTGGGATGCGGATAGCGATGTTGAATGATATTTTGTAAATGAATATTTCTGAATGTTTATACATGTCTGAATTTTTCTACATGTATTTGAATGTTTCTACATGTGTGAATGTGAGAATTGAATTGATGTCTGAATGTATCTACTTGTGTGAAAAAATATTTATTGATTTTGCAGGTTTGTGGCCTGTTTGTAGGCTAATATCAATCGATATTGTAAACCTGCAGTTTAGAAAACTAAACTGCAGGTTCTCATCCAGCTGACCAGCCACAACAAGCCTGCAAACTGATAAGAAAAAAAAAATTAAATCATAGGCGTCGATTATTTATAGAACACCGTCATTAAAAGCCGACAGCGTCGGTTATTGGATAAAAACCGCCGCCTAATATGACAAACAACCCGACCATGTAGGAAAGCACGACCGTGGTGGAAATGGTGTCGCTTATTCCTATAAACTAAACATGGCAGTGTAGGGAAGCACGACCGTGGCGTTTGGGAATATGGCGTCGGTGTTTTAGTTGCAAACCGATGCAGATAGTGTCCTAGATGGCGCCCTTTTTTGTGGCACGAACCCTATAGGTGTCAGACAACTATATATACCCAACACTGATAGGTTATATATGCATCATTTATAAAACCGACGCCAAAGAGTTCGACCTTTAGCGGCACCCACATAGGAATCGCTTGAAAACCGTCGCTAAAAGGGGTTAAACAACTGACGCCAAAGGCGTGTTCTGTAGTAGTGATCCTTATATATACAAATTAACCTCATGTAACCTTCCGTGGTGCCTACCTTTTCATGTTGGTTTTCCCTAAAGGCTTGTTGAATGCCTCCTTCTTTTCCTTTTTCTTATTATACAATGTTATCTTGTTGATTATCATGGATGTCCACAAAACACCACCAAGTAAACTCCCTATCTTTCTCTCTCTTCATCTTCCTAAACCAAATATCCTCCCCTCGTGGAAACTCATTAAATCATTTTCCAATAATACTTCATAATAGAGGTTCATTGGGTTACCTTTTATATAACAAACTTATCCTTTGATTTAAACCATGATTCCTAATTCTTTTAGCAAACTTACATATTATTCCACTATTTGGCTTCCAAGAAAAAGGTGGATACTCCTTTAATAAATTATTTAAGCCACTTAATATCTTGGATTAACCTAGAAATCCTCTCATTATCTTATATGCTAATTATCCAGCAACCGTATATTCTCATTACCTATTATGATCATGAATATCCAAGATTGTTGGTTACAAATCATGTTGATATTCAAAACATCTTCATTGGGGGCCGGTAGTCTATGTTGCAATGCTAATGCACGATCTACTATGTGCATCATAGCTGTCCTAAATTGCTCAAACAGAGCAGGGAAAACTGGGCTCTCTATTATGAATAGGTTTAATTGGGGATGTACCTCAACAATACCTAACACCTAAGGATAAGAAGTGGTAATGAATGCTCTAGTTGAGATATAGCTGCCTAGTTTAGATGGAAGCTAAATGAAGGTTAGGTTGCTAGGATAACCTTAAGTTGAGAAAAAGAGATAAGTTTGGCTAACACCCAGATGTATCAATAGCGGTTAATCAAGTAAATGATTGTTTGGTTAGCCAACCTAGTCCATGATGTAATGAAAGGATGGTTGTAGAACCTCAGATGCTATTCTTTGGAAAGAAAGGTGATGAAACCCTGACTAAAGTGGTTTAGGGTTTCTGAGGGATCGATCTTCAGGAATCATGACGTACTGGAGATCGTGATTCTAAGATTACTATATACCATACTACGAAGGTAGTAAGTGACAGTAGTATTATGGATACTTAAGACAAAGTTGCATGTGGCATGTGGCCATGCAAGCCAGGGGATGAAGGACGAACACCAGTACCCCAATGCATGGATATAAAGTATAAAGAGTTCCCAAGAGGGAATGGGAGTTCATCACTATGGATGTTGTAATAAGTCTTCCTTTGACCAAGGAGGTCAAGATGCAATATGGCTTATGGTAGATCGCCTTACCTAGATAACATGAGAAAGAAGGGAGTACTGTCAAGAGACAGATTCGGTTGAACTTTTTAAGAGAGAAGATGGTTCAACCACACCATGGTGCGAGTTCAAAAGTTCTTGAGTATGACCAAGGTTCACTGCCATGAGGTGGAAGTGGATACATGAAGAACTCGATGATAGTATAGTTTATCACCCCATACTAATGGATAGTATGATCCAGACTAGAGGATCTGATGAGAGCAAGTGTGCTTGTTAAGGGTGATGCATAGAGGTAGTTCTTTTCCTTTGAAAGATGTGATGATAACCATCATGGCCTTTATCGGAATGAAAGAAATTCTAGAAGGAGTTTGTTTTGGTTACTACTTCATTAAGATGATTTTGGTGAAGGAGGCCTGGCGAAGGTCAGAAAAGAACCATAGTGTGTGCAAATGAAGTCGCTTTGATCGTGCAGTGGCTGAGAGAGAGCCCAATGGTGACATGCGTCATGAGCTGATGCAAAGTAGACTGACATGTAGTTCACTGTGGGAGAATATGTGATGTGAAAATCCGACCCCTCTAAGCTATAGCTGAGAAAGTTGAGTCCGCGATATATGGGTCCATTTGAGATGGATTGGTGGAGATGGTTGTGTTTAGCCTTGCCCTCAGGATAATATTACATGTAATGTGTTCCATGAGTCCGATCTAGATCACTATGTGAGGTACCCAAGCCATGTGTTGAACCATGAACCTATTCATCTTTTAAAAAGCTAAAATGTCGTTAGTCACCTATGAGGGTATGATATACCAAGGTAAGAAAGAACTCAGATGGAAGAATATGAAATGATGAAGGTTCTTGGGAAGCACCATGGGAAGGGTGAAGCCACATGGGAGCCCTGATTGACATAAGAAAGGCTTATCCTAAGAGGGGAAGGATGTTACAACCCCAATTTTTGGGTTCATTTGGTGAGAAATGTAATTTCTCATAATAAAGATAAATGAACAAATAATGATGTCTTTTGATTGAATGCATGTATTTCATTTAAAACAACCTTGTTCATTTATTTGTGGGCTTTATTGGCTATTGGGTCCAATAACAAGGAAAATTCAATTAATAAATGAATAATCAAGATTTGAGAAAAGAAAGTTGTGGAAATCTCTAGAAGGCAAAAGAATGTAATCCAATGATGGATTTCATGCCTCTTCAATTGCTTGGGTCCCAACGAGTCCAAAGTTGCAAAGAAAATGCAATAAGAAAAGAAAGGATTAATTAGATATTTCTTTATTTAGAATGAAATTGAAAACAATGATAAAATGTAAAGATTTTGTGAATTTGGACTTAACTGAAAAGGGTTGTATGCTTTGTTTCAAAAGATGGATTTACTTTTCAAATAACCCTTTTGATGGGAATTTCGTGATTCCTATTAATATATTAATCCATTAATGGATATAAAAGAGAAGAAAAGAAGAAAAGTCCAAATAATGGAAAATAAGAGGATAATGTGATACATAATTAATGGATTTTGTGGTGTGGTTAAAAAGGAGGTATTTTCTATTAAAAGAAAATATAATTTCGTGACAATGGATTAAAAACCAAGAACAAAGAAGATGAGAGAGATAATAACTAAGAATATAGATTGTTAAGAAGATTTTTGATTATGCCATCGGGGGAAAAGTAATGAACAATGATGGAAAGAATATTTGTTTTATTGATGTTTTTCATGTGGGGAATAGTAAAACATGGAAGTCCGTGGATAATATGTTTAGAATTTCCTATACTAGCAAGTTATGAGCCCGAGAATCTCTCAACCTTTATTCATGTAAAGGGAAACAAGTCCCATCCCTCACATACCTCCCTATTCCAACACCACCTTAGGGTTTCTATGAGGATATATATATAAGGACCCAAGAGTCATCATTCTCAGGAAAGCACCCAACATGAGGGGACTGGCCGCTGGATCTTCACCAAGATGATACCACAACTAGACCTTCATAGCTTCATTAGAAGTAGGTTCATGGAGGGGATTTGGCTGCCCATATGATCCCTCAGGACTGCAACACTCCGCCTTGATCTTCGTCGCCCAAGGGAAGGTGGTAGAGCACCGAGAGAAGGGCTGAGCGGTGCCCAACTTTTCAGAACTACAGGCAGCAAGTTGCAAGGAGAAGAGCAAGTCCCATTGTGGTGATGGTGCCTGACTACCTCGATGAGATGCGTCGTGAACGAAATGACCAGGTACACTTCTGACCGTCATTTCCATGGTTCGACCTGCAGTAACCCTAGTGAGGTAGAACCCCGTGTGGTCACTGATGATCTCCTATGGCTGCGAGAAGCATCTTCCAGTGTTCAACTAGGTTGGTCGGGGGTCTGGGTGCTTCCCCCTGGCCGTGGCAATGAAGGCCCCTGCCCGGATATGGTACCGCGGCGGCCTTTTCTGTGTACGTGAAGTCGGGAGCATGGAAGGAGATGACCGTTGGAGAATGACCAAGATGCCCCAGTCTACGTGATCGCACATGGTCACTGCGCAAGGGCACATTGGTCATTCCAAGGTTAATAATAAGAATCTTGGTTTAATAATAGAAGGATATAGATGTACTGATGTGTTAATCAGGGATTGGCCCAGTTAGTTTTATTTTGCAAAAATCATAGAAATTACTACGTAGCTCGAATAAAAATTAGTTATATATGAAAATTGATCAGGAGAACACGTAGAATCTAAATAAAATATGTTTGAGACATAAATATGATCCCTATTATAAAAGTAGTGCAAAGAAGGATTAAAGTAATGAATAATGCTTAAAAACCCTAGTTTTGGGTATTAAGACGTTGAAAATGTCAAAAGCCTTTCTTTTATGATAGTATTTGATCCTTTTGAGCATGATGATAATAAATGTAATCATGATAATAATAACAAGGTATTTCAGATCTCTGATGGAGATAATCTTTAATGTGTGGAATTAGGATCTTAACTTTCTATGTTGTTAATGAACATATTTGATATAAGTGATATTAATGAGAGGATAAGATGGTTTTAGTAACTAGGGTTCACCAAATGTTAAATATGTGATGGAAATAGGGTTAGTTCCCTTATTCCTTATCCAAAACCTAAACCCTAGATTAGGACCGAGTAGGGTATAATGTATTTAATATGTTAGTGACACCTTAGAATTTACATAATGCATATTATATGATGACTACTTGATTTATTTGCTTTCTTGGACAATATGCTTGAAGTATGATTGAATAACCAACATGGCAAAGGTATGTGGTTATGCCTAAGAATATCCCAAATTAGTTTCTCGAGGATTTTCGAGGTTTTATCGATGACTTGAATTAAACTGTTGGTTGCATTTAATTCATGCAAATTATAATGTGAATATGACTATCACATAAGAGATGTGCCTACTAGCTCAGATCCTAGTCCCCATTGTAGCCTAATGGATTGACCTAGTACATGGCTACTAGTGGGGTAGGCCCATCAGGTCATTGAATGACTTAGTACATGGCTACCAATGGGGTAGGACCATCAAGTCATCATGAGTCAGGGATTCAACTACCTTTGAGTAGGGCCATGCGACTCCATAACCCTAGGAATTGGCTACATGTGTGGTTGGGCTATGGGGGTAAGGATCTACCATATGAGAGAGGTAGTATCCATGCCCACTGCAGGGATGGTACAGAGATAGGGGATAGGCAAGGATTGAGTAGTAATGCTTAAAACGTAATCTTGGATGTTAAATGATATTTGGTTGACTACATTGTTAACATAGTTGCACAATTATTGTTTCCCCCACATACCAACTTCTTGCTGAATGACATTTTGTTTGTTGGTGTTTTAGGTAAAAATGAAAAGAACAAATAGTAATGTGGCATATGTGGAACTAAATGAGAAATAATGTACACAGGAGGATTAGTTAGATTAGTATCTTCATGGATAGAAGTTTAGAAATCCCCACTTTTAAAAGGTAAGTAAATTTTTAATTTTATACCAATTTTCAGTTTAGTAGTAGAATTTCATAATTATTATTGATTATTTGGTGAACCTTTGATCCTGTTAATTGAATAACGACTCTGACCTTCGGGTCTCCCTTAATTGGGGGTTACCGGGAGGCGGGGTCATTACAGAAATCAATTAATTTGGTTATCCATAGGCGTAACCACATACCTTTTTCAGAAGTTACTTGATGTAAAAGGTTGTTATAACCCCAATTTTGGGTGTACTATTATGCAATTATTTATTAAAAATAGGTTTGCTTGACAATTTTTGTGCATTGTTTTACAACTTGGGTTTCTTTGCAAAATTGTCTTGAATTATGAATTTTATGCTTTTCCCTCTTTTAATAAGTCAATGTATGTGTGAAAGGATTAAGAACAAAAGGAAAAAATCCATAATTAGGGAAAAGTCAAGAAGAAAGTAAATAACTTATGTTTTATTTAAGAAATATATAGAATTCTTTAGAAGGTGGCATAAGTGGCCACAATAGGATGGATGAGTACCACTTGTCTTCTAATATCTAGAAAAGCTTCCCTTAAAATTTGGTATTAGCACCAAATTGTGTCCAATGGTGGATTATGTCATCAGGAACCTTTCGTTAAAATTTGGTATTAAAAATCTTAATGTATTAGGAGATATGGATTTTACAAAAATCCATAAAGTTTGAAAATTATTTGGGATTGTATTATATGTCACCATTTTTCAGATCAAATTAGGAATACATATATTGGGTGTGTGATCAATGGACTATTGGATCCAAGATCCAATGGTGGGCATTTATCTCCTACCTTCAGTCGTATAGGGAAACATGAATAGGGAACATGCCAATCTGACATATTTTTCTTCACACCTAGTCCATGTGTGAGATTTGAAACTTGCTCAACATAATCATTGCAAGAAAATGTATTGATTCATCCTAGTTTGTTGGGGATTTTAAGGCCCTAGAAGTTTCGTCCTAAACTGCCATGGAGGTAGAACTACCAGACGGATCTCACCTATAAAAGGGGGGACTAGAGACCCGCTGGATGTGCACTGTTACCCTCACAAGTACGCCTATGACTCTCCAATCTCAACCCTACTCTCAATTCCTCCCTAGACTCATGTTCTCGACCTCCCTCATCCTCCTTGGACCTCGCCAGAAATAGGCTACTTGTTCCGACTACTCCAACTTATCCATGGCCAATTGACACCATGAGCGAGTTCGTCCTGGCAAAGAAGTGCTTCCTGCACCTTCATTTTCTGCTCCGAGGCCCCAAGGTCCAGAGTCAACTTTGGTGTTGCTCAGTGGGACCCATGTTTGCTAGAAGGACGAGGAGGAGGTTCGAGACAATCAATCATAGGGTATTACTTGTGAAGAATTCTTTTTAAATTCTCAGCTTCCTGGGATTGGTAGGTATTACTGGAAGTTCATCCAAGATTTCTCAAAGACCACCAGAGTTGAAGGAGAAAGGATGATAAGTTCATATGGTCTGAGTTGTGTGAAGCATGTCTCCAAGAGTTGAAGGAGAAATTGATCAAAACACCTCTGTTGACTCTATCGTCTGGCAATGAGGAATTTTGATCTTCATCGATGCATCCAAAATTGGGAAGAAAATAAGAATGTTTTTGCTTATGCATCCCTACAGCTCAAGCCAACTGAAGTAAACTATCTGATACATGACCTTGAGTTGGTTGTGATCATACATTCTATACATATCTAGCAACACTACTTATATGTGTTGGGTTTTGTGGGATAGAACAGACAGTGTAAACAATTTTTTTATCTAACCACAAACCCATAACCAACAGATCGCATCAAAAACTATGTAATAGGAAGGATGGTTTAGCAAGATATGCCTATTCTTGAAGCTTGCTCAATGACCATATCTTGTAGCTAGTGTGGTATTCAACAACCTAGTCTTCGACGACATCTATGCAGCTCCTGGTCTTGACCCATACTGTAGTTGATAGTCATCCTCCTGAGTGACAGAAATCTCCCACCTCTATAGATAGTCCACATAGACCATCGGGAACTCAAGTTGTCCTGAGATGGACATACTTAAAGGAGTCGACCCCCTCTATCGGTGTACTAGTCACTGACACACTCTCCCACAATTAGTCACTTTTTTGTAGTTATCTTTCCCATGTTGTTCTTCCCTGGATGGGTAAAACTTTCTTGGGCTCTCTTTGTTACCACAACCAGAGAGGACAACAACTTTGATGAGCAACTAATGTTATGAGTTGTGTGTTTTGAGAATCCCATGTACCCCTCTATTTATAGAAGAGGGCAGGGTCAGGGTTCCCAGTCTGTGCGGGAGTAGAAGGGTCTAGATTTTCCATGAACTGATTGTACTGTGGCAGGCGAACCGGTCATTTTGTAACTCAACCAGTCATTTGGGTAGGTGAGAAGATTGGGTCACTTACTGAACCGGTCATTTCACTTCCCAGAATTGCCCATAATTGACTTTCCTTCTTCATTTCTAACTAATGCAACGATTAATTCTTGTCCTAATCAAATTGAAGAAGTGAAACAAAAATTGTTTTCTCACAAACCAAGAAACCCAACACCTACTCAATTGGTCCATGTGAACCTGTCGATTCACTAGTGTGAACTGGTCAATTCACTAGTGTGAACCAGTCGTCTCACTGACCATGAGTTGATCGATTCACCCTGTGAACCAGTCGGTTGGTGGTCCAGGTTGTGCGTAACTCAGTCAATGCAGTTCTCAATCAATCTGACACTCTAATCAGTTTGTTCAACATTTGAACTTGATGATTCTGAGTCAAGCCTATTGATTGAATGTTTAATTGAGTACCTAAACACTTTAGTAATAAATCCAAACATCATTCATGGATAAACTCCTCTTCTAGGTTAATCCTATGTGTATGACCCTATAGGTTCCATTTTATATTGGTAGTGAATGTCCATAACTAACTTATGACTTCACAAGAAAAGAGTGGTACCTAGTCGCACATCTGTGCTACCAAATTGAAAAGTAAATTTGGAGAACAACTTTCAACCTACAATCTATTATTGGTCTTACAGTGAATGTATAATCCATTTATCACTGATGTCTGGATTGAACTCGAGGCATGGACTTGTAATCCTCTACAAACATTCAATCCATGTTTCTTGACATAGAGTAGACTATCTGTGATATATGTGCGCTCAATATCATATATTGACTTACATGTGCATGGCCATGCATTTCTCAGTCTCACTCCTCAAGTGACCAGGATATCACACTCCCTTAGGAGGGATAAATTCCATATCTATCACTCACATTCAAGTCCTAATGTGTCAAAGTCACCCAATCATCACCATTATAACAACCCATGTTTCAGGACTGCATTTGAGGATGTCAAAGTATGCCCAATGACATGTGATGAGTGATGTGATTTTAGGTTTAAGAACCACAGTCACCACCAATACTATAAGAGATGATCTTGACTAACCAAGTGTGGTTTCCATGCATCACTCATATGCTGGGCCTATCTGATACACTGTTCTCTAACATGTATTTGTGTCCTTCATTTGATATCATATATCATGACAAATGAGATTCTGTCATCAACCAACACACACACTGGTCTTATGAGTTATTGGTGTCTATGGTTATTTCCATAATAACAACTGACTAGGGACACAGTAAGAATGTATACTCCTAACATTTGTATGATGTTATTGTTTAGGTCCTTAACCTGAAGACATACATCATTGAGTAATGAGATTCTTTAGACATCTAACATGTTTTATTATTATCTCAAAACAGATTAAACATATAAATGAAAATTTCCTTTATTATTATTCAAATCATTTACAAAGTATGCCATTACAATCATCATATGACTGGCTCTATGGACATACATACCAATAGACTCCCACTTGCACTAAGAGCCAATCACCCATGAACCTTAGTCCTTATGATCTAGCATGACCATCATGCTTCTGTTATGAAAGTGCCTTAGTCAAGGAATTAGCAATATTGTCTTCAGTTGGTACTCTACAAATCTTCACATCTCCTTGTTGTATGATCTCTCATATGAGATGGAAGCACCGTTGTATGTGCTTGGACTACTGATGTGATCTGGGTTCTTTAGCTTGTGTAATAGTTCCATCGTTGTCACAATAAATCTCAATTGCATCAAAGATTCTAGGGACCACCCCAAGTTCAGAGATGAACTTCTTAATCCTCACAACCTCCTTCGCCGCATGGGACATAGCAATATACTCGACCTCTTTCATAGAATCCACAACTATCTCTTGCTTAGAACTCTTCCAACTCAAAACTCCATCGTTAAGGTGAAACACAAATCCTGACTGCAATCTGTAATCATCTTTATTGGTTTGGAAGCTTGCATTGGTGTAACCCTTTACCACCAACTCTTCGTCACCACCATAGACGAGGAACTAATCCTTAGTCCATATCAAGTACTTTAGGATGTTCTTTACGATTGTCTAGTGAGCATCTCTGGGATCTGACTGGTATCTTCTTATCATGCTAAGTGCATATGAGACATCAGAACAGGTGCACAACATTGCATACATGATGGATCTAATTGTTGATGCATATGGAATCCCACTCATGCATTCCCTCTCTTCACAAGATTTGGGACATTGAGCTCTAGAGACAAGAATTCCATGAATCATGGGTTTGTTTCCTCTCTTCGATTTCTCCATGATGAACCTCTTCAACACTTGTCCATGTATGTGCTTTGACTTAGTCTAATAAGCCTTATGGATCTATATCTATAGATTTTGATTCCTAAGATATAAGATGCTTCTCCCAAGTCTTTCACTGAGAATGTATTTCCAAGCCATGCCTTTACCTTTTCTAAAGCATGGATTTCATTCCCCATCAACATGTATGTCATCTACATACAATATGAGGAATATAGTCATGCTCCCACTAACCTTCTTTTGCACACAAGATTCATCTTCATTTTTACCAAAGCCAAAGTCATTGACTGCTTTGTCAAATCAAAGATTCTAGCTCGGAGATGCTTGCTTCAATCCATAGATTGACCTTTGCAGCTTAGAGACTTTATTTGCATCCTTTGGATTTATAAAACCTTCAAGTTGTGTCATGTACACATCCTCGACAAGATTCTCATTAAGTAATGTGGTTTTAACATCCATCTTCCAAATCTCATAGTCATAGTAGGCTGTAATAGCAAGCATGATCATGATGGACTTAATCATGGCAGCTGGTGAAAAGGTTTCACCATAGTCAACACCTTGAACTTGTCTGAAACCCTTTGAAACCAATCTTCCTTTATAATTTTGCACATTGCCATCAATGTCAGTCTTCTTCTTGAAGACCAACTTGCACCCTATGGGTTTTACCCCTTTAGGTGGATCCACCAAGGTCCATACCTTGTTGGTATACATGGATTCCATCTTAGATCTCATGGCCTCAAGCCATTTCTCAGAATATGGTCCTTGCATAGCTTCTAGCTAGGTTGTTTGTTCATCATCTATGACCAATTCACCACCTTCTTGAGTTACAGGATATCCAAATCTTTCAGGCTCATGGCATGTCCAACTAGATCTATGAGGTTCCTGTGTTACTTGAGGAATTTGAGATCCCACAACAATTTGTGATTCTCTATGTTCCCCTTACTCATCTATTGGTTCAATGTTTTCTTGTTGGTCTCAAACCTCTTCGAGTTCCACTTTCATCCCACTGCTTCCTTTGGAAATAAATTCCTTTTCTAGGAATACAACATTCCTGACAACAAACACTTTGTTGTTAGTTGGGTGGTAAGTAGTATCCCCTTGTTTCATTGGGATATCTAACAACACTTAGGCTTTGGGTCCAAGATTTTCAAGAAATGTTTTGTTGACATAAGCTTCACTTCACCAAACCTTCATAAATGACACATCAGGATGCTTCCGATACCATATCACATATGGTGTCTTTTGAACTAATTTAGATTGTATGTAGTTTAGTGTCAATGTGGCGGTTGTTAGAGCATGTCCCCAGAAGGAAGTTGGAAGATCGGAAAAACTCATCATAGATCGCACCATGTCCAATAAGGTGCAATTCCTTCTTTTTGATACACCATTATGCTGTGGTGTTCTAGGTGGAGTCCATTGTGATACAATACCACAGGTTCTCAGAAGGTCCTCAAAATCTTGGCTTAAGTATTCTCCACCTCGATCGGATTGAAGTGCCTTAATACTTTTTCCAAGTTGGTTCTGTACTTCATTCATGAAATCCTTGAACCTTTCAAGGGTTTCTAATTTATGTTTCATCAAGTAAACATAACCATACCTGCTGAAGTCATCTGTAAAGGTAATAAAGTAATGATACCCGCCTCAAGCATTTGTTCTAAAATGCCCACATACATCAGTATGTATGAGTCCTAATAGATCACTCTCTCTCTCACCTTTTCTTGAAAAGGGAGCCTTGGTCATCTTGCCCAATAAAAAAAATTCACATGTCTATAATGATTCAACATCAAAAGAGTCCATATATCCATCTTTATGGAGTCTAGATATGTGATTCTCATTTATGTGCCCTAGACGACAATGCCAAAGGTATGTTTTGTTTGAGTCATTGAGTTTTTATCTTATGGTGTTTACATTGTATACACTTGTCTGTCGATCTATCAAATATAGACCATAAGACATTGGGGAACTTCATTAAAAGATCACATCTTTAGAAATGGAACATTTTCCATTCTTAAAAAGAAATTCAAATCCATCCTTGTCTGAACAAGATACATAAATGATATTGCTATTTATGGTAGGTACATAATAGCATTTATGTAACTCTATTAGCAGCCCACTTGGTAGAGATAACTCAGAGGTTCCTACTGCACTAGAAGCCACTCTTTCTCCATTAGAAACACATAGTTCGACCTCACCTTTTGCTAAAGGCCTACTTCTTTTCAGATCCTTCACATTTGAACAAATGTGTGATCAACATTCGGTATCAAGTACCCATGTTGAAGAAGTAGTAAAGTTAATCTCAATCACATATACATCGGAAGTAGAGATATCTATCTCTTGCTTCATCTTCCTCGATTCCCTTAATTCTCTCCATATTTTGAGAACGGGAGACTTGGACTTTAGCTTGGAGGGAGAACACTTGTCTGCCTTGCATATGTCGTTGGACTCCATTCCACTGATCAATACTATCATGGAACTATCCTTCTTCTTTTGTGCATCAAACAATGCCTTAATTGTAGATAGAGCAGATTCTACTGCCACTAGTATCTTTGGAATATGCAAAACAATTCTCATAGTTCTTCACCAGTTATGGAAATTTATCTCTATTAAATTGCCTGATTTAAATGATGATTTCTTTGCTATTTGATTCTATAAAAGAAAACATTTGCATTATGTCAAAAATCATTTTTATTTGATTTGAAAAAATTTGACGATATTAATTAGGCCTTTAATTAGTAATCGCTTACACTATTTTGATCAAATTGATAGCCCTCACCATCAATTTGGAAGATTGCAGTGTACAACCTTCTAGAAACGAGATCCTGATTTCCTCTACATCATGGACTAGCTAAGGCTGTCACCCACAACTAGATTATTTTAGGTATGTAACTTTGTCCAATTGCATCATATGCAACTCTTGGTAGATATCATGCACAACTCTTTGTCATGTACATCTCCATGCCTCAAGGTTGTTGATCCGATCAAGGTCACCTAGTTAAGTCCAACCCAAACGCCAACACAATAAATGCAAACCCTGCTAGGGCAGACCCAAATATTCACAATGATAGGGTGTTCCCACACTTAGTCGATCAAGCTTTTCATGTGTGTTTCTTTTGGAAGCATCCGAAACTTAATATTTACATTGAGGGGTTTGGTAAATATATACATACACATATCCAATCACTACATATACAATATGTATCATATACATGCTATATCCCATAAGAAAACAAGAGAAGAGATAAAGTGATGATTATGGCCATCCTATTGTAATTCCTTGAGGTATAAGGAATTACTGTCATCTAGGTCTACATCACATGCAACAACATATAGTTGATGAAGATCTATGCTTGGGTCACCTCTTGTGACTGATCAACTCATCCTATGACTGATCGGCTCACCTCATGTCCGGTCGGTTGGTTGTCACGAACTGATCGTTTGGCTCCTCTAGACGGTCAGTTCTTTGGGTTGTCTCGCTCCTCATCAGGCCACCAACTACTTGTCTTGCACCATCAACCATTTGTCTCGGTCCTCCAATTGCTTGTCTGGGTGTCCATCATTTTTTTACATAATAGGAAATAAAACTATCCTACATTTACAGATTTCATTAGGAAACCCCGACTTACATTTGGGGGGAACAAAGGTAGAAGAGAAGGCTCGAGTTATCTCGAATTACATTCATAATAGAAGAAAGGGCTCAGTATGTAGACCGAGATGCAAACAACCACAACCAACCAAGAACACACATAGGGGTTTATAGGCCATAACCACGCTACACATCCACCATCAAAACCATTTTAGGATGACGCGTATCGATTTAATATATATACCATATCATATATGTTTATAGGGATCGTGGTGTTTAATCAGATATGCACATTATCGAATTAAGTATTCACATTGCATGCAATAAATAAATGGAGAAAAACCAAAAACGGTTAATATCAATTAATCCTAAAACATAGTATGTTGATGTGGCTCTGATACCAATGTTGGGTTTTGTGTCACAGAACAGGCAGTAGAAATAAATTTTTTATCTAACCACAAACCCATAACTAGTAGACCACATCAACAACTACAAAATAGGAAGGATGGTTTAGCAAGATATACCTGGTCCTGAGGCTTGCCTAGTGCCGATACCTCACACCTACTGCGGTCTTCAACCACCTAGTCTTTGACGGTGACTGTGCAGCTCCTGGTCTTGACCTGGACTGCGGTTGATAGTCATCCTCCTGAGCAACAGAAATCTCCCATCTCTATAGATAGTCCACACGGACCACAGAGAAGTATAGTCATCCAGAGATGGACTAACTAGAAGGAGTCGCCCCTCTCTATCGATGTACTAGTCACATACACACTGTCCTACAATCAATAACTTTTTTGTAGTTGTCTTTCCCTTATTGTTCCTCCCTGGACGGGTAGAACTTGCTTGGGCTCTCTCAGTTACCAAAACTAGAGAGGACAACAACTTTGTAGAGCAATTGATGTTATGAGTTGTGTGTTCTGAGAAGCCCCCTATATCAATCTATTTATAGTAGAGGGAAGGGTCAGGGTTCCCAGTCTGTGTGGGAGTTGAAGGGTCCAGATTTTCCATGAACGGATTGTACTACGACAGGAGAACCGGTCATTGTGTAACTCAACCGGTCATTTGGGGAGGTGAGCTGATCGGTTCTCTTTTGAACTGGTCAGTTGGGAGATTGAACCGGTCAGTTGACTTAGTGAACAAATCATTTCACTTTCGAAACATGTCCACAATTGACTTTCCTTATTTGTTTCTAATTAATGCAAAGACTAATTCCTATCCCAATCAAATTGAACAAGTGAAATGAAAATATTTTTCTCACAAACTGGGAAACCCAACACCTACTCGGTTGGTCCATGTGAACCGATCGGTTCACCACTGTGAACCGTTCATCTCACTGACCATGATCTGATTAGTTCACCATGTGAACTGGTCGATTGGTGGTCCAGGTTGTGTAAAACTCTGTCAATGTAGTTCTCAATCAATCTGACACTCTAATCAGTTGGCTCAACATTTGAACTTGTTGATTCTGAGTCAAGTCTATTGATTGAATGTTTAGTTGAGTACCTAAACAATTTAGTAATCAATCTAAACATCATTCATGGATAAACACCTCTTCGAGGTTAATCCTATGTTTTTTACCCTATAGGTTCCATTTCACGTTGGCAATGAATGTCCAAAAATAACTTATGACTTCATAAGAAAAGAGCGGTGCCTAGTCACACATTAGTGCTACCCATGTGAAAAGGAAAGTTGGAGAACAACTTTCAACCTATAATCTATTATTGGTGTTACAGTGAATGTATAGTCCCTTTGTTAGTGATATCCGGATTGAACTTAAGGCGTGGACTTGTCATCTTCTACAAATGTTCATTCCATGTTTCTTGACTCAGAGTAGACTTCCTGAGATATATGTAAGCTCAATATCAAATATTGACTTACATGTGCATGGCCATGCATTTCTCAGTCTCACTCCTCAAGTGGCCAGGATATCACACTCCCTTAGGAGGGACAAATTCCATATATATCACTCACAATCAAGTCTTCATGTGTCAAAGTCACCAAATCATTATCGTTATAACAACCCATGTTTCAGGACTACGTTTAATGATGTCAAAGTATACCCAATGACATGTGATGAGTGCAATGATTTTAGGTCTAAGAACCACATTCACCACAAATACTATAAGAGATGATCATGACTAACCAAGTGTGGTTTCCATGCATCACTCTAATGGTGGGTTTGTCCGATACACTGTTCTGTAACATGTATATGTGTGCTTGGTTTGATATCATATATCATGACTAATGAGATTCTATCATCAACCAACACACACTCTGGTCTTCTGTGTTATTGATGTCTATGGTTATTTCCAATATAACAATCGACAAGGGACATAGTAAGAATGTATACTCTTAACATTCACTTGATCTCATCATTAAGGTCCTTAATCTAAAGACATACATCATTGAGTAATGTGATTCTTTAGACATCTAACATGATATATTATTATCTCAAAATAGATTAAACATATAGATAGAAATTGCCTTTATTATTATTCAAATCATTTATAATGTATGCCATTACAATCATGATATGACTGGCTCTATGGGCATACATACCAACAATATGGTGCTACCTTTGAAATCCTCACTGATCACAAGAGATTAAAGTATCTCCTAAATCAAAGTGAACAACTGCCGTCCCCCCGTCTCCTGTCACTATGGCGATTAGGGCACGAGGTCGTGGACATTCTTCTACCCTGAACTAGGGTTAAATCTCTTGAAGGTTCAAGTGTGTGGCTATTTTTGGGGTTCTGGTCTCGCGATGGCAGCAGATCTTGTGGAAAGGTACGCATGGCTCAAGTTATCAGAAGACGAAGAAGAACCGATCGACGTGCAACCGGTAGGAAGCGGCGATGAGGCAGAGGATCACACCGAGCTGGCACTGGTGGGACGATTACTCACAGACCAGAGCTACAACTTTAGAGTGTTGGAGAGAACTCTATCTTAAGCGTGGAGCCGGAAGGAGAAGGTCGACTTCAAGCAACTCGAGGGAGAAGTATTCATCGTACAATTTGCCCACTGGCGGGATAAGCAGCGAGTAACCGATGGAGCTCCATGGAATTTCGACAGAAAGCTTCTGCTCTTTAAGAAGATCTGCAAAGAGGAGCAACCGGGGAACATTGTCATCAACATGTGCTCATTCTGGGTCCGCCTCTACGACATTCCCTTGGGATATAGATCAGACGTGACTATCTGCGAGATTGCGGGGAGGATTGGGGATGTGATCGGAACTGACACCGACGACCTGGGATGGGACTCTTCTATACGAGTCCGAGTTGTTCTGGATGTATCCAAACCATTGAAACGTATCCAAAAAATCAGGATGAAGGGGGGCGCAAAGGCAGACATAGAGGTGAAGTATGAGAGACTTGCAAGTTTTTGCTTCTTGTGCGGTAGGTTAGGGCATGTCGACCGTGATTGTGTGCACGTCGACGATGAGGGCGATCACCAACATCGATGGGGGAACTGTATGAGGGTGTCCCCTTGGAAGCAAAGACGGGTGACGGATAAGAAGGAAGGAGGGGCAGGGACAACTAGGAGGAAACTTACATACGAACATCATGGTGGTGAGGGAGCAACACTGAAGAAGGGGGGGGGGGGGAGTCGACAGTGGTCGCATGGAGGGACCAGGGAAGTACGAGGCAGGGGGGTGAGATGAGTCGGGAATCGGGAGGCGGGGGAACAACAGGAGGGTTGTGTATGGGGAAGAGCGTGAAGATCGGGCTAGTGCAATGATGATGGGCCGTCGGGGCAGGCCGGACGGGAGTGAGGGTGATAGAGGAAAAGATGGGACGTCAGAGGGGATGGGGTCGGGAGAGGGGGTGCATGGGGAACGCGACACTATGGGTAGAGAGGCAGCGGGGGCGAGGAGGATAACGAGATACTCATCTGTGGAGTTGCAGAAGATACGTGGGCATCACCGCGTCGATGAGCTTGCACCAGAAACGGAGGACATGGAAGGCTCGGACAAACGACACCAATGGCCAGTGAACATGACTTCGACAGAGGCAAGCAATGAGCAGCATGAGATCCACGGCGAAGGACAAAGAGGAAAAGAGGGTCAGGGAAAGCACATGGAGAAAATCATCAACATGAAGGCAGGAACCACAGTGGAGGGTTTCCACACTGGTGACAGGGAAGATCAAGGCATCAACCACCAACACTCAGAAGCTAACGTGAAGGAATGCAGTGAGAGAAGAGCCATTACCCGGGCACAGCAGAAGAAAGAATCAGGGCCAAAGCAAAAAAAAGGTCACAAACAAAATCGGGGGAAGAAGAAGCAGCATCCATGGGTATACAAAATGAGAAGGGGGCAACGTTTAGGCATTCTTGAAGATGAAGTTGTGTGGGACCAATCAACTGGTAAAAGAAACCAAGAGGTGGATTGTTGTGAAATGGACGTTGATGAAACTCCTGAAAAAGAATTGGGGGAAAAAAGAGCCAAAAGAGATGATGCAAACACAGTTGACAAATATGGGGTCGTCATGACTCAAGTAGCGGTGATAGGTGGAGACCAATCCCGCGAAGGACAATGAAAATATTCAGTTGGAACTGTCAGGGATTGGGCGACCCTGACAGGTGTAAAGCTCTCCGGGCTTGGGTTTGGAGAGAGCGTCCAAACATAGTTTTCATGGCGGAAACTATGATAGCAGAAACAAAGCTGGAGGAGGTCAAAAGAGGCTGCAGTTTACAGATGGGTTGTGTATTTTGAGCAGGGGTAGGTCAGGTGGCATCGGTTTCTGGTGGAAAGAGTGCAAGATGGAAATTATCAATTTTTCTACAAGACATGTGATAGGCTTGATAAAAGAAGACAATGTCAGCAATGGACAACGATTGGGATATATGGATGGGCGGACCAGAATAATAAAATAAAGACCTCGGAATTGATGAGGAGACTGAAGGAAGAGGTGGAAGAACCAGTCATTTTCTTTGGAGATTTCAATGAGATTCTGTCTAACGCTGAAAAGCAAGGGGGACCTCCAAAGGATGAAAAATTCATGCAGAATTTTCAGGACGTCATTGATGACTGCAGGCTGATTGACGTGGGATTTGAAGGAAATATTTTCACATGGAAGAGGGGTGTGACTGAAAGAACGTTGGTTATGGAGAGACTCGATAGATTCCTTCCTTAACTCGAGTGGCGAAATTTGTTCAAAATTGCAAGGTGTTCCATCTTCCTATATATGAATCAGATCATGCACCTATCATGTTAAAAGCAGACAACATGAATAGCGACAAAAAGAAGAAAAGGAGTTTCTTTGTTTTCAAATCTATGTGGTCAAGTGAGGAGGAGTGTGGGAAAATTATCAAAGAGGCGTGGGAGAGGGAGGAAGGGGGTGATCTTAGCAATAAAATCTTGAGATGTAAAAATATGTTGAGAGAGTGGGCGACGATAAAATTTGAAGAGAGGAGTAGGAAGCTTAAAGAGCTTGAGAATGAGCTAAAAAGAATTCAGGGACTCCCCCCGGACAATGTCAATCTCAACAAGGCGAAGGATACATCCAAAGAACTACAATATTGGCTGCAAAAGAATTGAAAGAGGGAGAACGGAACACGACATATTTTCACTAAAAGGCATCCAATAGAAGTGAAGGAACTGGATTGAAGGCATAGAAGATGAGTATGGCACACATAGAAAAAAGGAGAATGAGATCATACAAATCTTCCTGAACCACTTCTCCAATCTCTTCCAAACCAGAAACACATCGGGGTTTGAGAAGGCAACCAAGGGCATTAGAAGGGTTGTAACTGATGAACAAAGGATGAGTCTGGAAAGTGAGATTACAGATGATGAAATCTGGGCTTCTATAAAACAAATGCACCCAAACAAAGCGCCTGGGCTAGATGGTATGAAGGCGATGTTCTATCAAAAATATTAGGACACTGTCGGACAGGATGTTGCAAGCTACATTAAAGGATGGTGGAAAGGAGAGAACAGTATAAGGGTTGTGAATGACACTTTAGTGGTGCTCATACTGAAGGTTGAAAAGCTGATGACGGTTGGGGAGTTTCGTCCAATCAGCCTATGCAATGTGATTTACAAGATTGCCTCCAAAGTGATGACAAATCGGTTGAAGCCTCTCATGAATAGCGTGATATCAGAAAATCAAAGTGCTTTTGTCCCGGGAAGGTGGATTTCGGATAATGCTTTGATTGCTTATGAGCTGTTCCATACTATGAAGAGGGACAAAGGAAAGAAGAAGGGCAGCCTTGCTTTGACGTTAGACATATCAAAGGCTTACGACCGAGTGGAGTGGGAGTTTCTAATTTTTGTGATGGAAAGGATGGGTTTTGGTGTGAAGTTGATAGATAAAATTCGAGACTGCATTACTACTATCCAACACACTTTCGCCATCAATGGAGACTGAACCCAAAGCACAGCCCCACCACGAGGACTTCTCCAGGGTGACCCTATTTCTCCTTATCTTTTTCTTTTATGTGCGGAAGCTTTTTCTACCTCACTTATTGTGGCTACACAAGATAATCTCTTACACGGAATTCAACTGTGTAGGGGAGAACCCCGTATCTCACATTTTTTTTTTGCAGACGACGGTATTCTTTTTGCTAGAGCTACCACTGCAAAATGCCTGAAGTTAGCTGAAATTATCAGCCAATATGAACAGACATCCGGACAAAAAATAAACCTCTTGAAGACAGAGGTAGTTTTCAGCAAGGGAGTACAAAGAGGAAAGTGAGATCGTCTGAAGAACACGTTGGGAGTGAGGGAGGTGGATCTTCATGCAAAGTATCTTGGGTTACCGACAGCCATAGGGAGATCTAAAAAACACGTTTTCAGCTTCATAAAAGACAGGATATGGAGGAAATTTCAAGGGTGGTCGGAAAATCTCTTATATAAACCAGGGAGGGAGGTGCTTATAAAAGCGGTGGCACATGCTATACCAACATACATAATAAGCATCTTCCAATTACCAGCAGGAACCATTGAGGAGACTCAAAGAATTATAGCTTGATTCTGGTGGGGCGCAAAGGACAAAGAGAGAAAAATGTCATGGATGAGCTGGAACAATTTATGTAGGCCCAAACGACAAGGAGGAATGGGCTTGAGAGATCTCCATGTCTTCAATCAAGCCCTCCTAGCAAGACAATTGTGGCGGTTAGCAAACAACCTGGAGGCGTTGGTGGCCAAAATTCTCAAAGCCAGATACTTTCCAAGGAGATCAATATGGGAAGCTAGATGGGGTCATGACCCAAGTTACATGTGGAGGAGCGTGTGGGGAGCCAAAGCATTATTGATGGGAGGAACACAGTGGAGAGTGGGGAACGAGGTTGATATCAATATTTGGGAGGACCACTGGCTACCCGAGGAGGAGGAAACACTCACACGTCTCAAGAATGAAAGGAACGCGGAGTACAACAGAGTCAGTGATCTTATGACAGATGATGGGACAGGATGAGACCGTTCATGAGTACGAGATTGCTTCCCAGAGAGCTATGCTAGGAAGATTTATGCCATCCATCTTAGCAAATGAAGACCTTCTGATTCTTTGATGTGGTGGCCAGCAAACAACGGGGAATTCACAGTCCGCTCAGCTTACTGGTTGGGGTTGATGGAGATAGAGGAGGCCAGACGGTATAAAGAAACACACGGTGATGATATGTGGAAAAAGATCTGGCAGGACGGTTGGAGCCCAAAGACAACCCACTTCTTATGGAGGATCTGCACGGGAGGACTAGCTACTAGGGGAAGTCTTTACGATAGACATTGCATACCAGATGGTACATGCATGCTGTGCTTGGAGGAAAAGGAGACAATATCACATATGCTTTTCTGGTGTTCGTGTGCCGTAGAGGTGTGGGAACTTCTGCCTAGGGAGGTCCAGAACTGAGTGGACGACGTCAAAGATGGGGAGGTGGCTGCAACCATGAAGGAAGCACTGACGAGGCCGACGAGATGTGAAGCTATGTCTATTGTCGCTGCCATGTGGATGGTGTGGCGCGGACGATGCACTTGTGTCTTCAATGATGACAACGTAAACAATAGCTTCCTCTAGGGTTGTGCACTGCCGACGGCCAGAGGGATGAAAGAACATTCACGTAGGCCCATGCAGGGGGAAAACGACGGGCATGTCAAGGACATAAGGGGTTGGCGCACGCCTAGTGCATGCCATATAAAGCTGAACATGGACGGATCTTGCAGAGAAGACGGAGTCTCTAGCATTGGAGTAGTGATGAGAGACGCAGCGGGGACCCTTAAGGGGATGCTTGGGGAGAAGGTCACTACGGGAAAGGAGGTAGCTATCACAGAGGCTTTGGCTGTGCAGGTAGCTTTGGAATGGGCGAACAAAGAAGGCATTACACAAGTGGGAGTGGAATCTGACTCCATGATGATCGTCCAAGCGTGCAACACTACCGCATCACAGAGGGACTACCTTGGTTCTATAGTGGAAGACATTCTTGAGTTGAAACTTCTTTTTTCCTTTTGTAGTGTTAGTTACATTAGTCGCTTAGACAATAGGGCAGCTCATATAGTTGCCAACCATGTCCATCGTGGACAAGTAGATAGGATTATTTTACTTCAGCCATTTACTTCTAGTAGTTTGAACCTTGTAAAACTCATTTTAGCTATTTAATTGATTTTTGCGGGGAACCCCCATCATAGGGTTTCCCGTCCTTTCTCAAAAAAAAAGTATCACCTAAATCATAAGGACCTCAACCTAAGACAGAGATGATGGGTGGAATATATGAAAGACTATGATTTCACCATTGTGTATCACCCAGGAAAGGCCAATGTGGTGGAAGATTCCCTTAGCTGGAAACAACATAGATGTGATGTTGTCTTGCCCAATCAATGGAGGGAGCTGGAGGAGTATGCCCAATGGGAACCACAACCATTAGAAGACCAGATTCATTTGGCTAACAATATTCAGATAAAACTTGACTTGCTGACCAAGTTAGTAGTTGCCCAACTAGCAAGCCTGGAGCTTGAGAAAATGAGAGGTTTGCTGGAGAAACCTCAGAAAGACATGTCCTTGAATGTGGATGGAGGGATTTGATATATGAATCATATTTGGGTTCCTAAGGAGTCAACTTTGAAGACACATATCCTACAAGAAGCTCATGGCTCTAAGTATATTATACACCCTGGAACTACCGAGATGTTTAAGGACTTGTAGTGGTATTTCTGGTGGACTAGAATGAAGAAGGACATAGCGACATATGTGGCCAATTGTCTCACATGCCAAATGGTGAAGGTTGAACACCAGCAACCCAGAGGATTACTACAATCAATTGAAATTCCTGATTGGAAATGGGACTAGATCACCATGGACTTTGTGGTGGGTCTTCCCAAACCAAGAAATCTCATGATTCTATATGGGTCATGGTGGGCCGCTTGACCAAGTTGGCACACTTCCTTTCCTTGAAGATTACTACCAAAGTGTCAGACTTAGCTGAGCTATATATATAGGAGATAGTCCGTCTACATGGTATTCAGAGCTTGATTATTTTTTATTGTGATCCCAAGTTCACCTTGAAGTTATGGAAGTAGGTTCATGAAGAACTTGGGACAAGGCTAAAATTTTGTACCACCTACCACCATCCAGACTGATGGACAGTCAGAGAGAATGATCCTAACTTTAGAAGACATGTTGAGAGCATGTGTGCTTGGTTTGGGTGGATCATGGGAGCTATACTTGCCTTTAGCTAAGTTTTCCTATAATAATAGCTACCAAGCCAATATTGAGATGCCTCTGTACGAATATTGAGATGCCTCTATACGAAGCGCTATATGGGAGGTTGTGTCAGTCATCACTTCATTGGGATAAGGTTGTTGAGAGGACCTTTTTGAGGTCAGAGGAACTTCAGATTTATGCTGAAAAAGTCACTTTGATCAGACAGAGGCTAAATAGAGCCCATGATTGATATAAGTCATATGTGGATGCAAAGTAGAGTGATTTACATTTTAGTGTGGGTGAACATGTGTTTCTAAAGATCTGACCCCTCCGAGCAATTGCCAAGAATAGAGGAAAATTGAGTCCCCACAACGTGGGTCTATTTGATGCTCTAGAATAGATTGGTGAAGCAACATACCATGTAGCCCTAGTCCCACAGTATATCATGATGCATGATGCATGATTTATTCCATGTGTCCAATCTGAAGCGATATAGGAATGATCTAAGTCATGTGTTTAGCATTGAACCTATTGAGATCTAGGGGAGCTGAACATATTCTGAGTTACCTGTGAGAGTATTGAATACGAAGGTGGAAGAACTCAGAAACAAAAAGATAGAGATGGTAAAGGTTCTCTGGAAGCACCACGGAGAGCTTGACGCCACATGGGAGCTGAAGAATGACATGGAAAAATATAATCTTGAATTATTTCAATGATTAGATGAATTTTGAGAACAATATTCTTGTAAGTGGGGAAGGTTGCTATAACCCCAATTTTGGTTATACTATTATGCAATTATTTAATAAAAACAGGTTTGCTTGGCAATTTGTGTGCATTATGTTACAACTTGGGTTTCTTTGCAAAATTGTCTTGAATTATGAATTTTAGGCTTTTCCCTATTTTAATAAGTCAATGGAAGTGTGAAAGGATAAAGAACAAAAGAAAAAGTTCCATAATAAGCGAAAAGGCAAGAATAAAGTAAATAGCTTATGTTTTATATAAGAAAAATATGGAATTCTCTAGAAGGTGGCATAAGTGGTCACAATAGGATGGTTTTAGTACCACTTGTCTTCTAATATCTAGAAAAGTCAAAATTAAGAGAATGGAAAAGGAAGAAAGAGAAAATATGAGTTTTAATGCATTATATATGTCTTTTTAGTGCAAGACTTGGATATTAATAAAAAGGGTTATTGTTTTTGAGTTTTGATCCCAAATTGTGTCCAATCGTATATTATAACATCAAGAACTTTCCCTTAAAATTTGGGATTAAAAATCTTAATGGACAAGGAGATATGGATATTAAAAAAATCCATAAAGTTTGGAAATATTTTGGGAAAGTATTAAATATCACCATTTTTCGAATCAAATTAGCATACAAATGTTGGATTTTTTATTAATGGACTGTTGGATCCAAGATCCAACAGTTGGTGTTTATCTCCTACCTTTAGCTGTTAGGGAAATAGGAATAGGGAACATGCCGGTTCTGATCCGTTTTTCTCCACACCTAGTCCATGTGTGAGATTGGAAACTTGGTCAACGTAACCATTGCAACTAAACAAACTGATTCATCCTAGCTTTGTTGTTTTTTGAAGGCCCTAGAAATTTCTTCCTAAATCGCCCTGGAGGCAGAACTACCTGAGGGATCCCACCTATAAAAGGGGGCACTAGAGACCCTTTGTCTGTGCATTGTTACCCTTGCAAGCACGTCTGTGACTCTCTTATCTCAACTATGCTCTCAATTCCTCCCTAGACTGTTATTCTCAGCCTTCCTCATCCTCCTTGGACCTCGCCAGAAATTGACTACTTGTCTCAGCTTCTCCGACTTCTCCATAGCCAATTGACACCAAGAGAAAGTTTGGCCAAGTGAGGCGGTGCTCCGTGTAACTTCATTTGTTGCTCAGAGGCCCCAAGGTCTAGTGTCAACTTTGGGGTTGACTCTTTGGGACTCCTATTTGCGAGAAGGACTAGACGGAGGTTGAAGACAAGCAATCACAAAAAGTCCTTCATGCCCCCAACCCACTAAGTGAAGGTAAGACCCTTCTGGTCTTTTCCCCTATTCTTCTCGCACGAATAATCGAATTGCCATGTGAGCGGGCTGCCTACGTGGTGGCATGTGATTGGTCTAAAAGGATTTATCTTGCAAAAATCCTAATAAATCGTATCATTGTCCTAAAGTAGCAAAAAATATATGTATTTTGATCAGAAAAATGTAATCCACATGATAAAAATATAATTTTGATCAATATTTGCTTCCAATTCAAAGGATGTTCAATGTTTATTTCATTAAAACTTTTAATGGATCCAAAGCCCTATTTTATGAATGTTGATGAGTCTAATAGACTTAGTTAATGTTTTTAATCAAATTTTGATCTTTTATGAATGAAAGGAAATTGTTGGACTCGTATGGATATTAAAATTTAAGTTTTGTAGAGTTAGGGTTTCTTTATGCATAAAGATGTACTAAATGATAAAAATTAAGGTTTGTCAACCCAATAAACATAAAAGTGTCATATATTCATCTTTTCACCTATCTAATCACAATTTGAGATAAAAAGGATAAAAATGGGACTTTTGTATAAAAGAAACCCTTTTGTAGGACAATCATGTATATGGAACCTAAAGTAGGGTTTGTAGATTTAGAAAGTGGAAAGGAGCAATAATTGGACTAAAAGTGTAATATGGATAAAGACATAAGAAAATGGACATAAAAACCTAAATTGAGAATTAAGTCAGTCCTTTGATAGGATTTAGAGTCATGTAGTTACACATAGGTGTATGCTTTGAATTTCAGATTGACTTGGTTGATTGTGTGGTTAATTCTACTATTCATGTTTGGACAGCAAATTCTCCTGAGATAGGTATGTGGTTACACCTAAGATTATCTAGTTGTAGTTAGACGTGGTTTCTCATATGTTTTCCTCACATGGTTGAAATTATATGCTTGATAATTTATTTCATTCCATGCAAACATTAAAGTGATTATGATTATCACATCATATATGAACATGACTAACCCAAATCTAGGCCACCTCTGGATATATGGAAAAGCCATATACCTGGATAGGAGAAGGTATATTTTGGTACCATCCTAAATAGGGCGTACATGAGAAGTCACCCGCCTAGATAGGGAGAGACAAGAGAAGTCACCTGCATGGATAGGGGGAGGCATGATGAAGTCATCTGCATGTATAGGGGAAGATAGTGAATACTATAGTATGAGGCCCTAAGGGGTATAGCGGGTAGAGAAACCTAGATTGGGTAGTCATGGTGAAAATGTTAAATTTGGTTTGTTAAACATTAATTGTTGAATTATGTGGTTAGCATTTTTGTGAGATTTTGTTTCCCCCATATACTAGTATGACTTGTCATACTGACCGACATTTTGATTGTCATCATTTTTATTATAATCTTGTTGGAAATTAGATATTCAAAGAAAGAAGACATTGAAAGCAAATAAATGAAGTAAGGCATGGAGGATATAGATAGATGGAATATTTCTCAGTAAATTCTAGAACCCATGTTTTTTTAAACTTTAGAAAAAGAATTTTTTTTATCATGCACCAAGTTTAGTTAGTTTAGTAAAATTTATTAATTATTTCTGATTATGATAAAAAAATTGATCCTACTTATGGGATAAACACCTCTAGATTCTTGGCCTTCCTTAATTGGGGGTTGTTGAGGAATGGGGTTGTTACAATTGGTATCAAAGCATTGTTTTCCGCATAATCTTAGATAGTATTAAATTTTGCAACGTATTTACAGCCCAAAGGGAGTTATTAGAGGATTTTACAAAGATGGAGGTGTCTAGGAAAAGATCATGATCCAAGGGATGGCAAGATTTTCTTCCTCCGTGCTAGTCGTTTTAAGAGGACTCTCAAAATCTGTGTGACTGCCTCACCAAAATCTAAGCATTTGACACGAAATTTGGTGACACAATCTTTTTCTTGGATTTTTATAAGCCACAAGGAATACCATTTTACTCCCAAATTTGGAGGGCAAGTCATGATAGTCTTTTCCCACCTATATATATTTTGTGAGATTTATTGGAATAAGTTAAATAGTTGAGTCTTCCATATTTTCACATACTTAATTAATTACTCACACCACATGGAAAATCTTGTTTGTCCCATATTCTAAGGGAAGTTGCTAGCACCTATGTCTAGGTGTGGGCGTGGTAAGGATTACATACCATTTTCTTGCCCCTTACACAAATATTTTCTTTGATCCATTAAAATCTCATAATAACCCTTTTCTCTTTCCAACTTTTCCATATTTCCTTTTTTTATTATTTTACTTATTAGAAGCAATCTGTAACTGAATCCAAACCATATCTTATCCCCAAATCACTTCTCTAGCTAATTCCACATGTAAAATAACAACTTTTCATTATTCTTTATAGTACCTTTATTAATGGAATCTATTTCTTTCTTTTCCCCATATATACGATTGGATTCTTTGAAAATAGTAAATTCACAAAAATCCTTACAATGGTGAATTTGCAAAACAAATCCATATTTTTACCAAAGGATACGAATATTTCTACTATATTAATAAGAATTCATTATTGGTATATTATATATAGACGTTCATGCAAAAAATTGGGTTATAACAAGAACCGAGCTATATAATAGCACAATCTAGCAAGTCTTCACTACTATCTAATTTAAGCAAACCCAGATTCATCGGTTCCTCCATAATATATTGTATTTGAAACTCATAGAATCGTGTGCATGCATTATAGATCTAAAACTATTCATATTAAATCTAGCTATTTAGATCAGATATTCCTTAAAAATATTGGCAAAAACAACCTAAATCAATTGATTCTTGACAAAAAAGAGTGATTTCATATTTATACATCTACTTTTAATAACCAACAATATTCATGTAATACAAGTTATTTTGCACTATTCTATCTAAGATTATCTCAAAATATTTTGTTTTGTCCATGTAAGGCCAAAACCCGCCAAATTAAGGTAGACATTGATGAAAACATGATATCTCATCAAAATTGATTCCATAACACAAAAAATATATTCAAAAGGTTTGTGTTACTAGAATTCTATAAAATAATCATGAATCTCAAAATTCATAACATGATTACTATTTTACCACAAAATCAACCAAGTTATCTAGCATATGGCTAAATTAGCATCAAACATCATAATTTGAGTTTATTTCATACTTAAATATATAAATAGGTGTAAATCCACTCAGCTTTTTTGCAATAAGAAGGTCAAAGCATCCTCCCCTATTCCAAGAAGATGAATTCCAAAATTATACAAGTAGTTCCTATTGGATTTTTGACATGTCACACTCATATTTCGATGATGTAAATATTTCTTAAATTATATTACTAAAATGTGTGTTTAGTATTTTAGGTGATCATGGAACTTAGTCAAAGATCCAACAATAAGGACCTTGCAAATTTTACATGTTTGGATGCTTGCAAATCAAGTTGTACTATACATTTCAATGTAGATGTGTGTTTTTTTACAACTTCGTAGACATTAAATAAGGACAAGTGATTCTCTTCCAGAACCTACCCCAAACCCTAACTCACACTCATACAAAGACTCTAGGGTTGATATGTTTCATTATTTAAGTCATTAGATAGGTTTTGCTCACATTTGCACATTAACAAAGTCTAACTTGGTCTATAAACTTGTTAGTTGAGACAAGTTCGGTAGAAATTTTTATGGACCGAGTATAGACCGTTAAACCAGTTGACCAAGTAGTTAGAATGACACTTAGCCATTAGAGCTAGTTTGATAGTAATACCAAACTCATTTGAAATAATTTTTGACTAAGGAAGTGTATGATCGAATAATTTCTCAACTGAAAATGGTCTAGAACCAAAAAACAATAAATTGGCCATTGCAAGTTAGTTAATTTAATCCAAATGACTAATTGACCTCTAAGAACACAATTGACTCTTTAAATAGTTGTCCTAACCACTTGTAAACATTTCCTATAAATGTGAGTGGTCTTAGGACATTTAGACAAAACAATTGAGATCATATACACATACATGAGCATACTATATACTTTCCTTCATTCCAACCAAAGCCCTCAACTCATCTATAGCCTCCTCTCCACCTAATTCTACATTGCATAAACCCTTTCAGAGTGGATCATCATCATTGGTCCATTAAAGATTAATTGTCTATATTGTGGTATTTTTTTCTCCATTCTATTTCTTCTTTGTTGTATTATTATTGTGTTATTCTTGTAGTGAAGGTTGTCCATGAACATTCCCGAAGGAGTCTTCTCAACTTGGTGCTCTTCCATTGGTTGTTAAGAAGAGGTGAAGCTATCGTTCTCTTCCGTATCTGTTAAAGAAGAGCTGAAGAAGGTGACCTTCCACTTCCCGTCAACAAAGGCATAGTTTCTCCTTGATCTAGAAAGGAGGGTAAGTTTTGTGCCACAAAAGACACTGGTAAATTTTGTGTATTGTGTATAAATATATAAAATGAATAAAATACTTGACATAAAATCCTGGTTGAAAAAAACTAGGTAGTGGACTGATGTCTTTTGATGAAACCACTCTAAATCTCAATGTCCTCTGGTGGTTTCTTACATCTGGAAAATTTCTATGAGACAAGTATTTTAATTTTCTTAAAATTAAGTAAAAATTCTATTCAGCCCCCTAGATCTTTTCATTTGGTATAAGAGTAGGCCTTCATGGAGCCCTAATAGGTTTTGAAGTATGGGGGAGAACGCGACTAGACACATCAACTTGGAAGGAGCTTATGTGTGTAGGCCACCAGTGTTTGATGGATCCAACTAGACTTATTGGAAAGGATGGATGTTGTTATACTTTCAAGGAATCAACATTGAACTATAGAAGATGACAACTCATCCATATACACTTTCAACAACGGAGCTAGAAATGTGGAATCCGGATATGGTAAAACAAGCCACACTCAATGCAAAGGAAGTAAGCATTCTTTATTCGTCTTTATCTATTAGTGAATTTAATCACTTATCCTCATATGAAACAACTTATGAAATTTGGCACAAATTAGTTGTAACACATGAAGGGGTTACTCAACTTAAAAATACTAATATGCTAAAGTATAAGTTTGAATTATTTTGTATGCAACCTAACGAGAGTAATGTAGAAATGTATGCTAGATTTTCTAACATTGTTAATAGCCTATGTCATGTTGGGAAGAACATAAGAGAGGAGGATCAAGTATCCAAGACATTTAGATCACTACCTCCCGAATACAAGTCAAAAGTCACCTCAACCAAGGAAACCAATGATCTTACAACACTGAATATGGAGAAACACATCATAAATTTGGAGACACACAAAGTTACCCTTGAGGAGGAAGAAAAGGTGGAAGTTGAACAAAAAAAAGAGAGAAGGAAGCATCATGCTTCCAAAGCCACCACCAAAGTGTCATCGAGAAACATCATCAAAGAAATAAGTGACACAAGTGATGAAGATGATGAAAGCATATTGATTGTAGATGGTAAGAAATATAAGAGATCTTGATCTAACAAAAATGATAGTGTACCTTCTTCTCCATCTAGGTGCTTTGAATGTGGAAAGAACGGCCACTTGGTTTTTGAATGCCCAAAATTTAAGAAAGGAATAAAGTCCTAATTCAAGAAGAAAAAAAAAACTACTTTGTTGGATGGGATCGAGCAAGTGACGATGGACAAAGCAACGAATAAGAAGAGGTAGAATGTCTCATGTCTATAATGGATGAAGAAGAAACAAATGAATTAAGTATTTTTGATTTATCTAAAGAAGAATTAGTTGATAGTCTTGAAGAACTTCATGAAAAATATGTTGATTACAAAAGCCAAAAGAGTAAGCTTGCTAAAATTATTGATAAACTTCACATTAATCTAGATAATCTTAGTTCTAAAAATGATACTCTAAAATATTCAAATAATACTTTAGAAGAATCTATTGAGAGCTATTAGGAACAATTACTTGTTGTTGAAAATAATAATAATCTTCTTTTTCAAGAAAAAGGTTTATATAATCACTAAATTTAATGGTTATCAAACTCAACCTATCATCTGCACACACTCAGATTATGATGTTTTGGTAAAAGAAAGAGATACTTTATTAGATTTGGATCTAACTAAAAAGCATGTTGCAAATGTTGAATAACAAAAACAAGTTTCTAGATTAATGCAAGGACTTTAAAATCTTTATAATATCTTAGACAATGCCTCTAAAAAAGTTGAAAGGAGAGAGTTAGGATATGTACAAAAGAATCAATCCTCACATATGCCTAAAACCAAAAGGACATATGCTTCCAAGACTAGAACTACATATGTTCCTATGACTAAAGTTATAAATTTTCAAAATGTTGAAAAGAGAAATGAAATATCCTTTATCTCATGTCATTATTGTCAACATCTTGGACATTATACTTTTTCATTTGAATATCAGGTTAAACGAGCCCTTTGATATGGTTTGGGTTCCAAAAACCCCAACTTAAAATAAAAAAGTAAACTAGTTGAGATGTGACACATGCTTAATTTTATATAATTATTTCTTAACTCAACTTCATTTAATGTAAGTGTGCATAACTTTTATTTATAAAAATTATTTTGAAGATAAACATTTTTTCTTTGCAATCACATATTAACATTGAAAACTAATTCACAAAATCCCTTGCTTTAGAATGACTTAGAGTTATTAGAAAAATTTTAAGCATTGTTCCAATTGAAGACGTATATTTTAATCTCGATTTTTATTGATTTTATTTCATACACTACTAGTATTATAATTTTAATGTTTAGTTAGAATTATTTAGTATTATGAACAAGAAATACTTAGTTAAGCTCAATCCATCCTCATTGCAAAATATTGCTCAAAATGTCAAAATCGGTTGATTAAATTGTTAGAACCTTCCACAATAAACAAATTTACTCAAAACACAAAATATGATTAATCCCTATTTAATCACATATCTTGAAAATAGGGTAAATTAAAACTGATTTCAACATCACCAACATACTCATAACATTTACATGGAAGCCCAACATCTTGCTTGTATTCATAGTATGCAAAGAAACTTATACAAATTACTTTGTGACCTCAACAACAACATATATATACAAAAGTGGATGTTATCCATATATGTCACATAAACAAGCATTAACATGCTAACAGAAGCCTGATTTGTTTCAAACACCATATACAAACTTCTCCCATTTGGACTTGAGGATACATGGATGACTCTAGGACACACTAGACAACTAAACAATCATCTCTAAGGTCATCACAACATTTCTTCCTCACTTCCACATGTCTATTGTCGCTGCTTCCGATCACCTAAAAAGAGGTTGTGACCCACAGGGTGAGACCCATGTCGCAGCGAGAGATACAACTTTCAACACCACTTATTGATTACAACATGTTAAGTAATTAAATAGTTGAAAAAAATTAAACATGTATAACATATAGGCTTAGAAGCAATGACAATTAACAAAATACATAAAGGAGCATATAAACATCACCATCATTAACCTAACTATCATTATATACCTTGTTAACAATATAAGTAGTTCAGTAACATGTGCATGGATAACATTATAAGAAAGTCTAGTAGCATAGCATTTGTATCGTCATGAATTAGTCTAGTTGAAGAAGCATGATTAGCAATATATGCATCTCTAATTATAGAAGAATCTCTATCAATATAATCAAAGCTAACAACATATGACAGCTAATGTCATAATTGTAGCCAAAAGTAGTAGTATATTTATCAACTTAAACATGGCTACTGTATGCACTCATTTGTAACATGATCACATCCACAACACAACAATATCTATTATCTTTTAATGCACTAAACATCATCTCTATGTAAAGAGAACAGATAAAGTTTATTTCCAATGTGAAACATTGTATATAATCCTAAACATATATGCTACACTAGATGTGTTTCATCTTTTATTAATGCTTTAGGGATTTGAGTCGTACCACCCAAATCCAACTGACCACTACTAAGTTGAAATCAGTTCCATACAAGATATATGGATCATCCATGCTCCATGATCTCACCAACCACACTCAGTCAGTATGAGAGACAATGCAGAGACATATAGTCAAACTTCAAAGAAATGACATATAATCTTGTAACTAGCCCGCCTTGGTACAAGTCACAACACTAGAGAACAGCTCACACATGGCCATTCTATAAGAGGCATCCTACAATTATATTATTTCCTTTTACAAATCACAATATCTGAGGGATGGTTGTAGCCATCCTCCATAACATGTGCTCCAACTTGTACTACCGCATATTCAACAATATGTGCTCCAAGATTCCTACAAGACTTACTCATTTCACCATCCACCAAGTTTTGACACTAGAATGGAAATATGGTAACGACAACTACATGATTAGGGTTTCACTTGAGTAGTTATGCCCATTGGATGAATTACGGCTACATCAAAAAAGTAGACATACAAACCCTAATTCATCTCTAGCAAATATTGCTTATAACAACATTAAAAGAAATAAAATGTATGACACATATTGTTCCTCATCTCATCATCACATAGTACTATTAACTTACCATTCATCATACTACACTTGTCATCATACTATCATAGGATATAAACCCTTATCACAATATCACAGGGTATCAACCCTTGTTAACATAAGAGTATCACACCTCACCCAGGGTTCAACAATGCGTAAAGGTCACTAATACCATCATACCATTCCCTATAACATCATCATTATCTTTCCTTGCCTTATAACAAGGCTTAGAAACCAACACCACACATGTGATACACATGCAAGATATGATTAATCACCATCACACTTATAGTGTACATGTTTAGCATAAGAAAGATTCAATCATAAGGCTATGATAACCACTAATTAACACATTAAGGTTACAACAACATTAGGAACAAAATTAGAGTATCATGATACCCCTAGGGTTGGGGAGGCGTGACAGTGGTCGCGGTGACGGCCATGTCCAGGTCATTACAAGCTAGCATTTCTCATGTCATGTGATGCACGATCTCAATCTCGAAGTGGATGAAAGAGCTGAGCATGATAGTTCAACACATCAACAGAACAATAGGACTTTTGATGACAACATGAATGTCGAAGCCACTGAAGGATTATCCCCCTGAAAGTCCTATAAAGAGGCATAGGTCGGGAGGGATACTGGCATGCTATCGTACATCAACCTAACTTCTCCAAACATTGTCACAATGAATGACATCCAAGTTTACCTCTGTGGAGTCCTTCCCACCTTCTCGGCCAAGAACAAGTCCAGCCAACCTGTATTGGTGCCCTAACAATTCACTATAGTAGTGAATGCCATAGGCATCACGATCAATTTCTAGGCCCTAGTTAACAAGATTGGTGTGATAACCTGGCTCTGATACCAACTATGATGTCCCCATATTCTGACCTCTCATTCCCAATAGGGTATTGACTGCCAAAATAGTTCAGGATCATCGATTTAGAGAATGGATATTATAAAATTCAACTGAGTAATCGTGAGGACTATGAGAAAACAATGACATGTGAACCATGCAATGTAGTTGGTAACTATCTTTCAATCCAATCATGGTCCCCATCTTTCAGGTCGTCGGAGCGAATTGCTCACAAATTGGTATTGTGTGTGAGAGTTTCAGGTCTTCTTGTCTTCTACTGCCAAAATCAATTTCTCACCCATATTAGCAATACCATAGGCAAGACCATCAAGGTGGATTCTAAAAACCTCCTAGGAGATGGGGGGAAATTTTCTAGGATCACCCTAGAGGTTGACACACAAAATTTGTTAATCCCTTATATCTTCATCAACGAGGAGCATTTTTGCTTGGAATATGAAAACTTGCCCAACTTTTGCCTGGAGTGAGGTAGTCTTGGTCATTTAGGTGATGATCACAAACACAAGAAAAATCCACCAAGTGATATAACTTCTACACCCATATCTATCCTAGTTCTGGTGGTCAACTATACTACTTCCATCCATGCTAAGATGTGAGATCAATGTAAACAATAGTTTGCATGAAAAACAACCAACACCCACCATCCCCCTCGACCACATAACGAGGGAAGGAGTAAGCCAAGACAAGAAACAAGCATCACTGACCCTAGTGATGATAATGAAGGCTTTCAACCAGTCCTAAGAATGTAAGCTAAGAAACATCAACGATAAAAGGAAGTAGTTGTGAAGGCCAATCAAGAAGACAAAGCCAATGACATGAAGAAGCCCCCCCAACACTTTGGTCAGACTAACAGAGAATGAACTGAGTCATGGTAGACATTTGAACACCAACAATGACAATAGTTTCCAGTTCCAAGCTAGCAACAAAGACATACATGTCATCCCCAACATTAATGTTTCCCGACACAACAAAAGTGACGATGGCTATGTCATGTTAAGGAATAGGAAGATCTTCTATCAAGCCACTCAATGTCCAGACATGATTCATAGAAAGGGTCACGTTGAGGGCCCAGAAGTAGCCCAACCTGCTACAAACTCAACACCCCATGCAAAACATGTCCTAGAATTTCAAAAAACATATTGAAAGTGTTGGGCATGAGCACCTTGAGAACATGACTATGGAAGATGAAGAACAGTCAGTGGGACTGTGTGAAACCCTACAATAATTTGCATAATGAATATCCTCTGTTGGAACATTAAAGCTTCCTACCTTGATAAGAGAATCTGGCTAATTAAAGAAATGAAGTCCATTCAAATAATCAAAATAGTTGCCATTTTTGAGCCTCGCTGCAAGAGCACTACTACTAATGTAATTATCAAAATATTAGGTTATAGAACCTCTCATAGGGTAGAAGCTAATGGTTTTTTTGTGTGTATCTGGAAAGACTGGGATCAACTCCATTTCTCCTTCAAGATTCTTCACAACCATTGACAATTCATCCACTATAAGATCAATCATAATTGGTATCTAAAAATCATCTATGCCAGCCCCACCCAACTAAATGGGAGTCCTCTGGGAAAGAATGGAGGAAATATCCTCTTCCATGACTGAAGCTTCCTGGGAAGTGGTAGGAGACTTCAACACCGTGCTCAACATGAACAAGAAGCATGAAAGAAATTACTTTGACATATATACAATCCAATCGTCACTTCCACGAAGCTCTCATCAACACCAAACTCACTAAGCTTAAATATCATGGACCCTTCTTCACATTCAAATGCCTCTAGCTCTTTGAATGCCTAGATCATATATCATCACAAATTCATAATGCCTTGATAAATTTGGGAACACATCCATTTTAGTGTTTCCTTGGCTAAACTCAAATCATCATCCACTTTTATTATCATGTGGCGACATGACTTGAATTGAACTCCTGAGACATTGGGTGGATGGTGAAAACTTCCAGGATGCCATGTACATGTTCAAAGAAGGTGGTATCAAATGGGATGTAAAGTGAACTACTAACCAACAGAAGGAGAAGTAGTGTCTCCTTCCTAGAATTGATAGGCACTAGGTTTTTCTCCAATCCCTAAATCATATTCCTTTGACAGATCCTTCCATCCCCCTCTAGGAACACCTTAATGACATCCTGCTCAAAGAAGTAGCAGATTGGAAACAACACACTCATATTGATTGGTTGAAATTTTGTGTCTTAAACACCAAATTCTACCAGTTGTATGTGAAGGCTAGGAACCATTTCAACAAACTCAATCATCTGAAGAACGTTGATGGTGGTTGTACCTCCTCCACTAATGAGATCAAAGTGCTCTTTCACCAATACTTTGAAGACCTTATGACATAGACACTACGCCTGATATTAGTTGCATACCCTCATACTCCGATGTCTTCCCTGGAATCCAATATCTTGTTCATGCCAGCATGAACTCTATACCAGCTGAGTCTAAAATCAAAAGTGTAGCCTTCTCCATGGGGCCACTAAAGGCCCTAATGGTGTCTACACGATCTTCATTCAATAGAACTAGGATGAGGTTGATAGGATCATCATCTACACAATCAAGGAGGTTTTCTGTTCTAAGAGTATAGACTCATATCTAGCTGACTCCCATATGGTCTTAATTCCCAAAAATCCATTGCCCTAATGTTGTAATGACCTACGTTCAATAACTCTTAACAACAACTGCTTCAAGATAATATGTAAAGTCATTGTAGAATGGTTGAAACACTTTATGAATGAGTGGATTACCCCAATGCAGTCTAGCTTCATACTAAGAAGATGTAACAGTGACAATATACTGCTAGTACAAGAAGAGATTCACTCAATGAAATGTAGAGTCACCAAACAACCAATGATGTGCATCAATTTTGATCTTGCTAAGGCATTTGAAAAGATGAACTGGAGTTTCATTCTTGACACCCTACAAAGAACTTGCATCTCAAGGACACTAATTAATATCATCATGCAAATCATTAGCAAAGGCTCAAAATCTATTCTTTGGGAGTGACAGCCTCTACCTCCATTCAAATGTTCACAAGCTGTCAGACAAGGTAACCACATTAGTCACCATGTCTTCATCTTGTGTATGGAAAGGCTTAGCCAAGCAATTTCTAGCTTTGTTGAGGTGGGTTCATGGAAACCCATCAAGTTATCATGAGGTGGTATGAAACTGTCCCATGTATTCTTTACGAACGACATCCTTTTCCTTGTTGAGGTCACGATTAGTCAGACTCGGTTCATCTTCTTCATCCTCAAGGAATTATCCGCTACCTTAGGCTAGTTTGTCTCCAAGCCGAAATCAAAATGTTTCTTCAGTAATAACACTACACACCCCTTAATCAGATTGGTTAGCAGGAGGTTGGGCTTCAGTCAGACGAGTGACCCAGGGTGATATCTGGGGGTTCTTATCCTTCACTGTGTCATTAGACAGACACATGGTAATATTATGTCAACTTTCCAAAACATATTGAACAGTTGGACTTTGAGACACATGTCCTTGGTTGGCTATATAACATTAGATAAGCCAACCCTACAGGCAGTCCCCACATATACTATGCCAACTGTCAAGCTTTTTGTGACAACCTAGATTTCTTCTCAATCTATTATACTACTTCCCTCTCTTTAAGAGACCCATCTCACTCAGTAGAACTCTAATCACAAAACTTGTGTGTTGATGACCTAATTTGATCACCTCAATGACTAATTTCATATGATGTAGCTCTAATTTGAGAAATTGGACAAAGTGTCATGCTATATCATGTCACCGCTTTGAATTCTATTTTTAACCTCATCATTATAATCTTCTTACTCTCTAATGTATATCATTGTTGCAGAGGATTCAATTTTGAATCCAACGATGCAAAAATCACCTAAATCAGAGCTTTGCAGCCCAAGTTATGACCTTTTTTTCATTGACCCCAATTGTACAAGTTATAATGATATTTAATATGTTTTGACCTTATATGGGCTAAATGTGGGGCGTGGCTGAATTGGAGTGGGCGCCCCCTCTATACTTTGTGTGAGTTTGGACCATTCATGGCCATCATATACATGCCCTCAGATCGATCTCGATGATCCAACAGTTTGAAATTCATCCCCTTCCTCTTCAGGAAACAAACGAGGGGCTGGGGAGAAACTTCTTCCTCCTCCAGCCGATTTGGTAATGGAAGGGGACCAAGGAATCAACAACCCTAAATTGATCCTCTTATATACCCCATCCATCTAACCCTCGTTCCTCTTCTTTCTTCTTTCTCCCACCTTTCTTCCCCCTCCCTCTTTCTCTTCTATGCTGCGTTTGGCTACCAACACCAACACAAGCCCTATGGCCGTCATCAATGCATATGTGTGCTGGTTGGGGATGAACCCTAGGAGTAGGGTCTCCGTCGGTGCCATATGGACTCCAACCATTTGGACCGGATATGTCATAGGCTTCTTCAGCTGCTCTGACGTTGGTGAGCCAAGGAGGGAGATGTCCCCTGTCTGTGCTCTGCTCTCACAGAGGAAGATATAGGTCATGAGTGAGCATATTGTATGAGTTTGGCACGGTGGTGAGCGGGGATCTGTTGGGATTCTTGACCTTTGTTTTAGCTATTGGTGGCATCTCTGGGTGGCTCATGGCTGGAGGCTCTGTCTAGGAGTGAGACTCAAAGAGATGGCCATCGGGAGTAGGTAGGTCCATCCCATCCAGGCGATGGTTATGGGTGACCAGAATTGGGCACACATGTGAGCCGCCAGATTGCCCTTTTAGGGCCAAGATCCCTCACATGATTTTGGTAATTCTCTAGCCTATATTCATATAGTTATGATGCAATCTTCTTAAATACAAATATATCTCATCCCATGGCTAAAATATATGAACCAATATACCATTTTGATCATCTCAAAAAGATCTACAACCTAGGCATGGTTTCATTACCTAATTAGGTTCCTAGTTCTTATGATTTGCTAAAATACAAACGTTGACCTTCTTTGACCCTATTTGATGCATGTATATGATTAAAGCTTGGATCTTAATGCTCAATCTACCTTCTTAACCTTATATTAGTAGCTTATATGAATCTTGAACACATATGAAGCTTCACATCAACGCCTTGCACACTTGATGACACTAAATTCACACATGTGTTGTTTCTTTTCACATTAGTGTTATACCTTGCCCTAGATTTCTATCGTTGCTTCTAATATGGAATCTAATCTCATATACACTTGGAAAGTAGTAGCCTTGTGCTATTTTATAGTGTATACTTTCACACTACCCTCTTTTGCTATCATTCAATCATAGGATACCGAAATGCATGAATATGAGCCCTGTATGGTGATGCATGTTTATAATGTAAAACCTTGGTCAGCTAAGATATTTTTGGGTTTTAGGGGAGGCAGAGAAGGCAGCGGAAACAAAATTTTTCTCCTCAAAAACCCAGAACAAGGAAACGCGTCAATGTCTATACAATAGGAAAGGATGGTTTGTGGAATCATACCTTGTCCTGAGGCTTGCTCGGCGACAATACCTCGTGGCTTGCGCGGTCTTCACCTCCGGTCTTGGATGGTGTCTGTGCAGCTCCTGGTCGCACCAGGAGTGTCGACTCCTGGTCTCATCGAGACTATCGGGATTGACAGTTGTCCTTCGAGCGGTAGAAATCTCCCGTCTCTGAAGTAGTTCACACGGACCACCTGGACTCCAATTTCCTTGTCCCACAAGGAATTCGAAGGAGTCACACTCTCCTTTCAGTGTATTAGTCACTAACACACTCTCCTGCCATCAGTCACTTTATACAGTTGTCTTTCCCTTGTTGTGCCTCCCTTATCGTGTAACACTTGCTCGGGCTCTCTCGGTTACCAAAACTAGAGAGAACGACAACTTTACAGAGCAACTGGTTGCACTGTGTTGTTCTTTGAGAAGCCCCCAATACCCCTATATATACAGGAGGGTCATGGGACAAGGTTCTATATCCCGGGCAATGCGGGACTAAAGCAAGAGTAGAAGGGTTCGAGATTTTCCACAAAAAACAACCAACTCTCAACCTGACTCAATCGTTTCACAATTGAAACGGTCGGTTGGGGACCTGAGCCAGTCGGTTGACACCTCAATCGATCGGTTGGGACCCATAAAATGGTCGGTTCACTTCTGAACCGATCGATTCGTGGTCCTAATCAGTTCTCGATTCACTTTCCCTCTTTTGTTTCTAATTGGTATCAAATACCAATCCTTTTCCCAATCAAATTGGGCAAGTGAAACGAAAGGAAATTTCTCACCTATCCTACTTTCCCAACTTTCTCAATTGCACCAGTTGAATCGATCATTTCAACACTTGAAGCAATCATTTCATCCTATCCTGAGCTGATCGACTCACCACCTAAGCCGATCGGTTCACCAAGCTGACTCGATCGGTTCATCATATGAGTCGATCGGTTGGGAGTGCAGATTGTGCAGAATCAATCAATTGCAGTTTCAATCAATCTGATACTCCAATCAATGTGTCCAACACCTTGAACACTATGATTTTTTTCTATCAATTAATTGAGTGTTTAATTGAACTACTAAACTCCTATTGTAATAAATCTAAACATTATTTGTGGAAAAAACTCCTCTTCCAGGTTAAATCCTATGTGTGTGACCCTGCAAGTCCATTTCATGTTGGTAGTGAAAGTCCATAACACTTATGACTTCACAAGAAAAGAGTGGTGCGTAGTCACACATCAGTGCTACCCAAGTGAAATAGAAAGTTGGAGAACAACTTTCAATCCTACAATCCGTGAATGGTGTTACAGTGAATGTATAATTCCTTTATCACTAATATCATGAATGAACTTGAGGCATGGAACAATCATCATGTCAACGTTCATTCACTTTCTTGATCTCAGAGTAGATAGGAAGAGATATGTATGGCATCAATATCACATACTGATTCACACATGCATGCACACCTTTCTCAATCCTACTCATCAAGTGGCCATGGATATCAAACTCCCTCAGGAGGGACAAATACCATATCTATCACTCACCCCTCAAAATCCCCATGTGTCAAAGCCACCCAATCATCACCTTTATAACAACCCATGTTTCATGACTGCATTTGATGATGTCAAAGTGTGCCGAACGACATGTGTTGAGTGTAGTGATTTCACGTCAAAGAATCACACTCACCACCATCACTGTGAGTACTGACTGTGACTACCATGTCATGGTTCCATGTGTCAAACTCACGGTGGGTCTCTCCCGTACACTTGTTCTCTAACAAGTACCTATGTGTTTGGTTTGATATCTCTATATCATGACAAACGAGATTCTATCATCAACCAACACCACAATCTAGTCTTGTGTGTCATTGTTGTCTATCTACCTTCCACAATGACATCTGACTAGGGACATAACAAGAATGTACAAACTCTTAGCATCCATATGATCTCATCGTTCAGGTCCTCAACCTGAAAGCATACGTCATTGTGTACTATCATTCTCTAGACATTCAATCTGTTCTATCACTATCTCATATGACTGAACCAGAAAGCATTGGAAGCTTGCCTTTGATGTTTATCAAATCAATTTTAATGTATCCCACCAATCATCCCATGATTAGCTCTCACGATATACATACCAACAGACTCCCACTTGCACTGCGCGCCAATCACCCTTGAATCATATTCATAGTGATCTTTAAACATGTCCCACATGTTACTGTGCTCTAGTGCGAACATAGTGAGTTATGGAAACACCTTGCTAAAGTCTGTATAAATTGCATGTCTCTCATCTCTTCGATGTACGTCACATGTATGAGATGGAGTTGACATAATATGCAATCTAGTATTCCTTTGATAACCTTTAGCCACATTGCATGATCAAGGATTCCATACTTGTCATCAATGAGCGGAATATCTATAAGTTCATCTCATGAACTTCCAGATCCATATAGTATCCACTGCTATTCTCTAACACATAGATACTCAGCATTTCCTTTTAAATGGTTTTATTGGAACACTTCCAATTATTAACTAACTTTCACTTTTATATATCCTATATATATATTGTGATTAATTTTTTGTCCTTTCGGAAGTTCGCATCAATGTAACTCTTTATAGTGAACTCTTCCTTATCTCCATAGAACTAGTACTTCTCAAGTACTTATCAAGTTCTCACGGTGTTCCAGTAACCCTTACTGGAAGTAGACAGACATCTAATCGTCATGTCCCACATACGAGTTATCAGGATGAGCACATCATATTGCCATGTTCTACATACAAGATGATGAATGCATTTTGTTCTTGCCATGTCGATACATAAAAGATAATGGGATTATTACATACATGATAGATCCATATCTATTCTTAGTGTTCGCATTCTTCATAAGAATTGGACACTTGGCCTTGGGATACTAACTCCATGTAACATGGACAAGTTTTCTCCCACTGAATTTGTGCATACTGAACCCTTGAGTACAGATTGCCAATGTATGCTTTTTTCTTTTCAGGTCAAGAGGTTTTCGAGAACTATCTCTATATATTTCTATTCCTATCTCATAGGAAACATCTCTATCTTCCTTAAAGATAATTTCCACTTTTGGATTTCGATTCTAGAACATTTCCATTTCACATCAACATGTGGAATATGAACACGTTCCCACTAAATCACATATCCCTTCTTTATCTTTGACATATCAGTCAAACCCTTTGACTATATCATCAAAGTAAAGATGCAATTCTGAGTTGCTTGTACTCAATCAATCACATTGATTATTCCATTGTAACTTATAGACTTCATTTGCATTAGTGGATTCATAAACCTTATAGGTTGTGTCACGTACACATCCTTGTTTTATTCCTCATAGGAATGCGCTTTTAGTATCCATATGCCAAATCTCTTAGTCATTAAGTTGCAATCAACAAGCAACATCCTTCTCAAATGTTATCCATGTGTCTTAACACTAAAGACTTATTTGCACTTATGGATTTTATTCCAATGGATGCTATCATCAAGGTCATACCTTATGGTTCACATGGAAGTCATTTGGATGTAATGGTCATAAACCATAACTTAAGATTTGGTTCCTCATATTCATCTGGATAGTTGACTCATCACATGAACAACTCATCACATAGATAATTGAGGTGTATCTGTCAAGAATATAAGAACTCACAACTCCTTGTGATTCTTAATGTCCTTTATTAATGTGGGGTATTCTTTTATTAAGAAGAATTTAGTTATTTGATAATCATTCTCTAACTCCTTAGAGTATGATTCCTTCTTTATTTAGACATCACCATGCCTTAATCATGAATTCACTATGATACACTATCTTAATCACTCATAAGTTTCTCAAACATTTGGTCCAAGTATTTTATTCATTGATCTCATCAAGAATTAACACTTCACCAAATTTCCACTTCATCTATGATAATTTTGAACACTTTAAGATATTCATATTGGTATTTCTCTAAACACCATTTGAAGTATTAGCATTTGTTCCAATAGGTGGTTAAAAACATCACATGTATCATACCTAATAGGATAATCATTCTCCGCATTCCTATGAGGAATAAAACAAGGATAATAGTGAATATTTATTAATCATGTCCAAGACATTCATGTCTCTTACCGGTTCTCTAACTAAAAGAGTCTAGATTTATCCATCACATGGAAACTAGAAATTAATTTCTCATGATTGATGCTAATTTGATTGTTTGAGTTATCGATAACTTTTAGGTATCATTTTATCTTATGCATATCAATTACCACAAGATAAACAAGGCATTTCCATAAAGATCATATCTTTGATATTGAAACATCAACTTTATTAATTGCCATCATTGTCATACAATATGAAAAAATAAAGTGTTTCTATCTATTAGAAAATATGAAATAACAGTTCACAACTCTACTTTGTGCCCTTTAGGCTGAAATAAACTGAAAGATACTCCAATCTATGGCAGCACCACTTGCTCCAATGATGGGTACTCCTTTCTTGGTCCTTTCACAAAGGACATCACTTCTTTGTAGATCTTACATATCATATATATCAGATCCGTATCTTGGTATCATATACCTCATATAAAGAAGCGGTTCATTTCATGATACCTTAGGTGGAGATCTCCATACCCTCCTTCATCTTCTTTTGTTCTTCCAGATAGAGAGGGAAATTCCCTCATACACCCTTTCCCCATGTGCCTTGAGGTTGAAGACGGCTTGGGTTGCTGGCTAGCATCAAAACACTTCTTTGCTTTGTCCTTGCCCTTTCCCTTAAGACTTGCCTTTCATTGATCTCATCAAGGATTAGGGTTAGTCTTTCTTCATATTTGCCTCTACTATCCTCAACATGTCCAACAACTTTGTCAACTCTTGTCAAAGTTGTTCATGTTGTAGTTTATCATGAACTGTATGATTCTTGCAACATTTGCAGTATCATACCAAAAGCCAACTCTTGGCTCAGGGGGAATCCTTCTTAGCCAGGTCTTTCCACATACCCAATCATATTGAGTGTGTGAATACCTTAATGGATCTCGTTCTGTCATGACATATTAGGAAAATGTCTTGGAGACATCATATGTCTCACGTTGTCTCTGCAACTCATAGTTCATAGAACTAAACATCAAGCACTCCTCATCAATGTCTTCCTCGGTATGCTTCCATAAGCATACTTTCAACCATTGATATCGTGGGATTGAGTTCATCTGGTTCTGGTATAACTATGACTTAGAGCTTTCACTCTACGATTGAGAACACTTCTCAATATCCTAACCAGTCGTGAAAAATTCCCATTTGTTGTCTCAAAGACCGACCGCAAGTAAAGTGATTATTGTTTATTAACCATTTATTGTAACAAAAGGAAATATATGCAATTTTAGACAAAAACTCTTTTTGACTTATTTGATTGATTTGAAAGGTTGATGATAAAATTAGGCCTTTAATTAATTATCGCTCCCACTATTTTAGTTCAAATTGATAGCCCTCACCATCAATTCGGAAGATTGCAGTGTACAACCTTCTAGTGGGCAAGATCCATATTTCATCAAGTCATGAGTCAGCTTTGGCTGATCGCCCACAATCTTGACTATTTAGGTAGGACATCATTGTTGGGTTTTGGGGAGAAAACATGCACGGCGGAAGCGATAAAATCCACGCAACCCAAAACAGGATCTCGTCGACAACAACATATTTGGAAGGATTGTTTGTGGGATATACCTTATCGCGGAGCAAGTCCGGCGATGTCCCGCTGCACGACGGTGCAACGCTGCTTGTCGACATGGACGGAACTTCTCTCCCATTCACTGTCGCAGGTTGATCCGGCGGCGCTTCTTTGCGACAGTGATGTCCGCCGCTCGTAGTGCGTAAAGATGGTCGTCGACGTCCTCCGAACACAGGTGTCAATGCGTCTGCGTCTCTACTTCGTCCACACGGATGGACGGAACTCCACGTCACGCTTCTCAAGCCGGCGGGAAGGAGTGTGTCTCTGCAACGGCATGCTAGCGGCGCGTTTCTCTCCTTTCTCTCCTAAGGACGATGACGACTAGGGTTTACTTGCGTGAGCGTAAACGGAAAAGCCTCTCTCTATCTTATATAGATATCGGTTGTCAATCCTCCTTTAAACAAGATACGAAGGGAAATAGGGTTTCCTAAACCCATCGGTAAACAGAAATGTTGCGTTAATTAAAACGCCCGTGGATTAGTTAGAATATTCCGGAATTCATTAATTAACCAAATAATCGCATTAATTGATTAATTAATATCTGACTCCATGCAATCGCTTGGGATGGCTCTACGGGCATACATATACCAACAATCATGCCAATTGCATCATATGCAACTCTTGATGAATGAACATGCGCAACACCTTGCCATGAACATTCCTTGCCTCTGGGCTTAGACGCTCTAAGAATTACCGGTTAAGTCTAACCCAAAAGCCTACATGATAAACATGCACCCTGCTTTGGCATAACCTACATGTATGCCCTTCACACTTCCACAAGATAGACGGCGCACCACGCTTTGGCGTAACCTACGCTTGGTCGATCGAGTTGTTCATGTGTGCCGCTAATGGAAGGCATATAAGACTTAATATTTTAATGAGCAATTTGGTTTTATATACATATACATATCCAATCACCACAATATATAGTATGTATCATATACATGCTATATCTTACAAAAAACATGCAAAACAATAAAAGCGATGATTATGGCCATCCTAATGTGATTCCTCAAGCCAATAGGAATCACGGTCATCTAGGTCTACATTACATGCATCCTGTACAACTTGAACTTTGTGCTTTGCCTTCTGAGTTGATCATATGAATGATCTGCTCGCTCTAGTAGGTCATCTGGGTGCCACCAGCCAATTGGTTGGCTCCTCCAACCGATCAGTTCGACTGGTCATCGTGCATCTCATTATGGCCGCCACCCGCTCGTCTCACTCCTCGAACCGGTCATCAACCGATCGGCTCACTCCTTGAACAGTTCGGTTCGAACATCAACCGATCAGTTCACGCCTTGAACCGATCGTCTCAGCTGTCATCAGGATGTCCGCCATTCTTTGACATAATAGGAAATAAAATTCTATCCTATTTTACATTGTGAAAAGAGAAACCTTGAGTTACATTTGAGGGGAGCAAAGGTAGGAAAGAAATCTCGAATTATTTCGAGTTACATCAGGAAAAGGAGAAAGGGAATCGGTGCGCAGACTGAGATGCAAGCAACCACATACAACCATACACAGATAGGGTTTATTGGCCATAACCATACTATACATCCACCACAAAACTCTTTTAAGGGTGACGCATATCGAGTGCATTTATAATACATATCATATATGTAAATTGGGATTTGTGGATTTAGGATTGGACATGCATAAAGCCAATTTTATTCACATCGTATGCAATAAATAAAGGTGACAAACCAAAATTGATCATATCGATAATCCTAAAGTATAGAGAAGTTGACGTGGCTCTCATACCACTGTTAGGCTTTAGGGGAGGCAGAGAAGGCAGCGGAAATACAAATTTTCTCTTCGCAAACCCAGAACAAGGAAATACATCAACATCTATACAATAGGAAAGGATGGTTTTTGGAATCATACCTTGTACCGAGGCTTGCTTGGCGACAATACCTCGCGGCTTGCGCGGTCTTCACCTCCGGTCTTGGACGGTGACTGTGCAGCTCCTGGTCGCATCGGGACTGTCGACTCCTAGTCTCACCGAGGATGTCAGGATTGACAGCTGTCATCTGAGCGGAAGAAATCTCCCACCTCTGAAGTAGTCCACACGGACCACCTTGAACTCCAATTTCCTTGTCCCATAAGAAATTGGAAGGAGTCACACCCTCCTGTCAGTGTACTAGTCACTGACACACTCTCCTACCACCAATCGTTTTCTGCAGTTGTCTTTCCCTTGTTGTGCCTACATTATCGAGTAGCACTTGCTCGGGCTCTCTCAGTTACCAAAACTAGAGAGAACGACAAATTTACAGAGCAACTGGTTGCACTGTGTTGTTCTTTGAGAAGCCCCTAATACCCCTATATATAGGAGGGTCATGGGACAGGGTTCTCTATCCCGGGCAATGCAGGACTAAAGTAGGAGTAGAAGGGTTTGAGATTTTCCAAAAAAACAACCAACTCGCAACCTGAACCGATCATTTCACAACTGAAACGGTCGGTTGGGGACCTGAGCGGGTCACTTGACACCTCAACCGATCGGTTGGGACCCATGAAACAGTCAGTTCACTTCTGAATTGGTCGGTTCATGGTCCTGATCAGTTCCTGATTGACTTTCCCTCTTTTGTTTCTAATTGGTATCAAATACCAATCCTTTTCCCAATCAAATTGGGCAAGTGAAACGAAAGGAAATTTCTCACCAATCCTACTTTCCCAACTTGCTCGGTTGCACCAGTTGAATCGATCGTTTCAACACTTGAAGCAATCATTTCACCCTGTCCTGAGCCAATCGACTCACCACTAGAGCTGATCGGTTCACCAAGCTGAGTCGATCGATTCATTATATGAGCCGATCAGTTGGGAGTGCAGATTGTGCAGAATCAATCAATTGTAGCTTCAATCAATCTGATACTCCAATCAATGTGTCCAACACCTTGAACACTATGATTTTGAGCTATCAATTAATTGAGTGTTTAATTGAACTACTAAACTCCTTTAGTAATCAATCTAAACATTGTTTGCGGACAAAACTCCTCTTCCAGGTTAAATCCTATGTGTGTGACCCTGTCGGTCCATTTCATGTTGGCAGTGGATGTCCATAACACTTATGACTTCACAAGCAAAGAGAAGTGCCTAGTCACACATCAGTGCTACCCAAGTGAAATAGAAAGTTGGAGAACAACTTTCAATCCTACAATCTGTGAATGGTGTTATAGTGAATGTATAATTCCTTTGTCACTGATATCCCGAATGAACTCGAGGCATGGAACAGTCATCCTATCACCGTTCATTCACTTTCTTGATCTCAGAGTAGATTGGAAGAGATATGTATCACATCAATATCACATATTGATTCACACATGCGTGCACACCTTTCTCAATCCTACTCATCAAGTGGCCATGGATATAAAACTCCCTCAGGAGGGACAAATCCCATATCTATCACTCACCCCTCAAAAGCCCCATGTGTCAAAGTCTCCCAATCATCACCTTTATAACAACCCATGTTTCAGGACTGCATTTGATGATGTCAAAGTGTGCCCAACGACATGTGTTGAGTGTAGTGATTTCTAATCAAAGAATCACACTCACCACCATCACTTTGAGTACTGACTGTGACTACCATGTCATGGTTCCATGTGTCAAAATCACAGTGGGTCTGTCTGGTACACTTGTTCTCTAACAAGTACCTATGTGTTTGGTTTGATATCTCTATATCAGGACTAATGAGATTATGTCATCAACCAACACCACAATCTAGTCTTGTGTGTCATTGCTATCCATCTACCTTCCATAATGACATCTAAATAGGGACATAACAAGAATGTACAAACTCTTAGCATCCGTATGATCTCATCGTTCAGGTCCTCAACCTGAAAACATACGTCATTGGGTATTGTCATTCTCTAGATATTCAATTTGTTCTATTACTATCTCATATGACTGAACCAGAAAGAATTGGAAGATTGCCTTTGATGTTTATGAAATCAATCTTAATGTATCCCACCAGTCATCCCATGATTAGCTCTCAAGGCATACATACCAATACACTCCCACTTGTACTGCGAGCCAATCACCCTTGAATCATATTCATAGTGATCTTCAAACATGTCCCACATGTTACTGTGCTCTAGTGCGAACATAGTGAGTTATGGAAACACCTTGCCAAAGTTAGTATAAATTGCATGTCTCTCATCTCTTCATTGTACGTCATACGTGTGAGATGGAGTTGATGTAATATGCAATCTAGTATTCCTTTGCTAACCTTTAATCACATTGCATGATCAAGGATTCCATACTTGTTATCAATGAGCAAAATATCTATAAGTTCATCTCATGAACTTATAGATCCATATAGTATCCACTGATGTTCTCTAACACATAGATACTCGGAATTTCCTTTTAATGGTTTTATTGGAACACTTCCAATTATCAACAAACTTTCACTTTTATATATCCTATATATATTGCGATTAATTTTCTGTCCTTTCAGAAGTTCACATCAATGTAACTCTTTACACTGAACTCTCCCTTATCTCCATAGAACTAGTACTTCTCAAGTACTTATCAAGTTCTCACAGTATTCCGGTAACCCTTACTGGAAGTATACAAACATCCACTTTTCATGTCCCACATATGAGTTATCAAGATGAGCACATCATATTGTCATGTCCTACATACAAGATGATGAATGCATTTTGTTCTTGCCATGTCGATACATGTAAGATAATGGGATGATTACATACATGATAGATCCAATCTATTCTTAGTGTTCACATTCTTCATAAGAATTGGACACTTGGCCTTGGGATACTAACTCCATGTAACAAGGACAAGTTTTCTCCCACTGAATTTGTGCATATTGAACCCTTCAGTACAAATTTCCAATGTATGCTTTTTCTTTTCAGGTCAAGAGGTTTTCGAGAACTATCTCTATAGATCTCTATTCCTATCGCATAGGAAACATCTCTATCTTTCTTAAAGATAATTTACACTTTTGGATTTCCATTATAGAACATTTCCATTTAACATCAACATGTGGAATGTGAACACGCTCCCACTAAATCACACATCCCTTCTTTATCTTTGAAATATCAGTCAAACCCTTTGACTACATCCTCAAAGTAAAGATTCAATTCTAAGTTGCTTGTACTCAATCAATCACATTGATTATTCCATTGTAACTTATAGACTTCATTTGCATTAGTGGATTCATAAACCTTATAGGTTGTGTCACGTACACATCCTTGTTTTATTCCTCATAGGAATGCGGTTTTAGTATCCATATGCCAAATGTTTTAGTCATTAAGTTGCAATCAACAAGCATCATCCTTATCAAATGTTATCCATGTGTCTTAACGCTTCAGACTTATTTGCACTTATGGATTTTATTCCAATGGGTGCTACCATCAAGGTCATACCTTATGGTTCACATGGAAGTCATTAGGATGTAATGGTCATAAACCATAACTCAAGATTCAGTTCCTCATATTCATCTGGATAGTTGACGTTGACTCATCACATGAACAACTCATCACATAGATAACTGAGGTGTATCTGTCAAGAATATAAGAACTCACAACTCCTTGTGATTCTTAATGTCCTTTATTCTTTTATTAAGAAGAATTCAGTCATTTGATAATCATTCTCTAACTCCTTAGAGTATGATTTCTTCTTGATTTAGACATCACTATGCCTTAATCATGAATTCACTACGATACACTATCATAATCACTCATAAGGATCTCAAACATTTGGTCCAAGTATTTTATTCATTGATCTCATCAAGAATTAACACTTCACCAAATTTGCACTTTATCTATGATAATCTTGAACACTTCAAGATATTCATATATTGGTATTTCTCTAAACACCATTTGAAGTATTAGCATTTGTTCCAATAGGTATGTAAATACATCACATGTATCATACCTAATAGGATAATCATTCCCCCACTACCTTTAGTGAAGATTGATTAATCATGTCCAAGATATTCATGTATCTTACTGGTTCTCTAACCAAAAGAGTCTAGATTTATCCATCACATGGAAACTAGAAATGAATTTCTCATGATTGATGCTAATTTTATTATTTGAGTTATCTATAACTTTTAGGTATCATTTTATCTTATGCATATCAAATACCACAAGATAAACAAGGCATTGCCATAAAGATCATATCTTTGAGATTGAAACATCAAATTTATTAATTGCCATCATTGTCATACAATATGCAAAAATAAAGTGTTTCTATCTATTAGAAAATATGAAATAGCACTTCACAACTGTACTTTGTGCCCTTTAGTCTGGAATAAACTGAAAGGTACTCCTATCTATGGCAGCAACACTTGCTCCAATGATGGGTACTCCTTTCTTGGTCCTTTCACAAAGGACATCACTTCTTTGTAGATCTTACATATCATATATATCAGATCCATATCTTGGTATCATATACCTCACATAAAGAAGGAATTCATTTCATGATACCTTCGGTGGAGATATCCATCCCCTCCTTCCTCTTCTTTTGTTCTTATAGATATAGAGGGCAATTCCCTCATACACACTTTCCCCATGTGCCTTGAGGTTGAAGACGGCTTGGGCTGCTGGCTAGCATCAGAACACTTCTTTGCTTTGCCCTTGCCCTTGCCCTTAAGACTTGCCTTTCATTGATCTCATCAAAGATTAGGGTTATCCTTTCTTCGTATTTGCCTCTACTGTCCTCAACATGTCCAACAACTTTATCAACTCCTGTCAAATTGTTCATGTTGTAGTTTATCATGAACTGTATGATTCTCGCAACATTTGCAGTATCATACCAATAGCCAACTCTTGGCTCAGAGGGAATCCTTCTTAGTCAGGTCTTTCCACATACCCAATCATATTGAGTGTGTGAATACCTTATTGGATCTCCTTCTGTCCTGACATATTAGGACAATGTCTTGGAGACATCATATGTCTCACATTGTCTCTGCAACTCATAGTTCATAGAACAGAACATCAAGCACTCCTCATAAATGTCTTCCTCGGTATGCTTCCATAAGCATACTTTCAGCCATTGATATGGTGGGATTGAGTTCATCTGGTTCTGGTATAAGTAGGACTTAGAGCTTTCACTCTACGATTGAGAACACTTCTCAATATCCTGACCAGTCGTGAAAAATTCCCATTTGTTGGTCTCAAAGCGTGATCGCAAGTAAAGTGATTATTGTTGATTAACCATTTATTTTAACAAAAGGAAATATATGCAATTTTAGTCCAAAACTCTTTTTGACTTATTTGATTGATTTGAAAAGTTTTCGATAAAATTAGGCCTTTAATTAATTATTGCTCCCACTATTTTAGTTCAAATTGATAGCCCTCACCATCAATTTGAAAGATTGCAGTGTACAACCTTCTGGTGGGCAAGATCCATATTTCATCAAGTCATGAGTCAGCTTTGGTTGATCACCCACAATCTTGACTATTTAGGTAGGCCATCATTCCAATTGCATCATATGCAACTCTTGATGAATGAACATGCGCAACACCTTGCCATGAACATTCCTTTCCTCTGGGCTTAGATGCTCTAAGAATCACCAGTTAAGTCTAACCCAAAAGCTGACATGGTAAACATGCACCCTGCTTTGGCATAACCTACATGTCTACCCTTCACACTTCCACAAGATAGACGGAGCACCATGCTTTGGCGTAACCTACACTTGGTCGATTGAGTTTTTCATGTGTGCCGCTAATGGAAGGCATATAAGACTTAATATTTTAATGAGGGATTTGGTTTTATATACATATACATATCCAATCACCACAATATATAGTATGTTCCATATACATGCTATATCCCACAGAAAACATGCAAATTGATAAAAGTGATGATTATGGCCATCCTAATGTGATTCCTCGAGCCAAGAGAAATCACAGTCATCTAGGTCTACATCACATTCAACCTGTACAAGATGAACTCTGTGCTTTGCCTTCTGAGTTGATCATATGAATGATCTGCCGCTCTAGCCGGTCGTTTGGGTGACACCAGTCGATAAGTTGGCTCCTCCAATCGATCGGTTCGCCTGGTCGTTGTGCCTCTCATCATGGCTGCCACCCGCTTGTCTCGCTCCTCGAACTGGTCATCAACCGATCGGCTCACTCCTTGAACCTATCGTCTCAAACGTCAACTGATCGGTTCACGCCTTGAATCGATCGTCTCAACTGTCGTCAGGATGTCCTCCGTTCTTTGACATAATAGGAAATAAAATTCTATCCTAATTTACATTGTAAAAAGAGAAACCTCGAGTTACATTCGAGGGGAGCAAAGGTAGGAAAGAAATCTCCAATTATTTCGAGTTACATCAGGAAAAGGAGAAAGGGAATCGGTGCGCAGACCGAGATGCAAGCAACCACATACAACCATACACAGATAGGGTTTATTGGCCATAACCACGCTATACATCCACCACAAAACTCTTTTAAGGGTGACGCATATCGAGTGCATTTATAATACATATCATATATGTAAATTGGGATTTGTGGATTTAGGATTGGACATGAATAAAGCCAATTTTAGTTGCATCGTATGCAATAAATAAAGGTGACAAACCAAAATTGATCATATCAATAATCCTAAAGTATAGAGCAGTTGACGTGGCTCTGATGTCATTGTTGGGTTTTAGGGGAGGCAGAGAAGGCAGCGGAAACAAAAATTTTCTCCTCACAAATCCATAACAAGGAAACACGTCAACGTCTATACAATAGGAAAGGATGGTTTGTGGAATCATACCTTGTCCCGAGGCTTGCTCGGCGACAATACCTCACGGATTGTGCGATCTTCACCTCCGGTCTTAGACGGTGTCTGTGCAGCTCCTGGTCGCACTGGGATTGTCGACTCCTGGTCTCATCGGGACTGTCGGGATTGACAGTGGTCCTCTGAATGACAAAAATCTCCCGCTTCTGAAGTAGTCCACACGGACCTCCTGGAACTCTAATTTCCTAGTCCCATAAGGAATTGGAAGGAGTCACACCCTCCTGTCAGTGTACTAGTGACTGACACACTCTCCTACCACCAGTCACTTTCTGCAGTTGTCTTTCCCTTGCTGTACCTCTCTTATCGGGTAGCACTTGCTCGGGATCTCTCGGTTACCAAAACCAGAGAGAACGACAACTTTACAGAGCAACTGGTTGCACTGCGTTGTTCTTTGAGAAGCCCCCAATACCCCTATATATATAGGAGGGTCATGAGACAGGGTTCTCTAAGCCAGGAAATGCGGGACTAAAGCAGGAGTAGAAGGGTTCAAGATTTTCCACAAAAACAACCGACTCGCAACCTGAACCGATCATTTCACAACTGAAACGGTCAGTTGGGGACTTGAGCCGGTCAGTTGACACCTCAACCGATCGGTTGGGATGCAGGAAACGGTCAGTTCACTTCTGAGCCGGTCGGTTTGTGGTCCTGATCAGTTCCTGATTGGCTTTCCCTCTTTTGTTTCTAATTGGTATCAAATACCAATCCTTTTTCCAATCAAATTGGGCAAGTGAAATGAAAGGAAATTTCTCACCAATCCTACTTTCCCAACTTGCTCGGTTGTACCCGTTGAATCGATCATTTCAACACTTGAAGCAATCGTTTCACTCTATCCTTAGCCGATTGACTCACCACCTGAGCCGATCGGTTCACCAAGATGATTCGATCGATTCATCATATGAGCCAATTGGTTGGTTGTGCAGATTGTGCAGAATCAATCAATTGCAGTTTCAATCAATCCGATACTCGAATCAATGTGTCCAACACGTTGAACACTATGATTTTGAGCTATCAATTAATTGAGTGTTTAATTGAACTACTAAACTCCTTTAGTAATAAATCAAAACATTATTTGTAGACAAAAATCCTCTTCCAGGTTAAATCCTATGTGTGTGACCATGCAAGTGAATTTCACGTTGCAGTGAAAGTCCATAAAACTTATGACTTCACAAGCAAAGAGTGGTGCCTAGTCACACATCAGTGCTACCCAAGTGAAATAGAATGTTGGAGAACAACTTTCAATCGTACAATCCATGAATGGTGCTACAGTGAATGTATAATTCCTTTGTCACTGATATCCCAAATGAACTCGAGGCATGGAACAGTCATCCTGTCAACGTTCATTCACTTTCTTGATCTCAGAGTAGATTGGAAGATATATGTATGACATCAATATCACATATTGATTCACACATGCGTGCATGCCTTTCTCAATCCTACTCATCAAGTGATAATGGATACCAAACTCCCTCAGGAGGGACAAATCCCATATCTATCACTCACCCCTCAAAAGCCCCATGTGTCAAAGCCACCCAATTATCAACTTTATAACAACCCATGTTTCAGGACTGCGTCTGATGATGTCAAAGTGTGCCCAACGACATGTGTTGAGTGTAGTGATTTCAGGTCAAAGAATCACACTCACCACCATTACTGTGAGTACTGACTGTGACTACCATGACATTGTTCCATGTGTCAAACTCATGGTGGGTCTGTCTGGTACACTTGTTCTCTAACAAGTACATGTGTGTTTGGTTTGATATCTCTATATCATTACTAATGAGATTCTATCATCAACCAACACCACAATCTAGTCTGTGTGTCATTCCTCTATGTCTTCCTTCCACAATGACATCTGACTAGGGACATAACAAGAATGTACAAACTCTTAGTATCTGTATGATCTCATCGTTTAGGTCCTCAATCTGAAAGCATACGTCATTGAGTACTGTCATTCTCTAGACATTCAATCTGTTCTATCACTATCTCATATGACTGAACCAGAAAGCATTGGAAGCTTGCCTTTGATGTTTATCAAATCAATCTTAATGTATCCCACCAATCATCCCATGATTAGTTCTCATGGCATACATACCAACAGATATCAACCCTCTTATATCCTTGAATTCAACATCCCTATGATGTTTGAAGATAATATGGTGCATGATCTCCCTATGGGTTGTTATGATGTTACATGTGACTAAGTCCACTAGTGGTGACCAAGTGTGACTCATATCATTTATTTGTCTTTCTTGTGCCCTTATCTTACATGGATCTTTTCATTACAATAACACTTCTCTAATCCTAGTTGACTCTATTAATAATGTTTTATCTTGATGTGGATGTCTACCTAAGTCTTATGTTGACCCGTTGTCATATGAACTATACTGATGATTACGTGCATTTTTGAAATGTTGATGTCCAATGTTTGGAATATAGTGCCTAAACCCTAGGGGACATCCACTCATATTAGAATGTGATTCTTATGTCCATAATTTCCTAATAAAACCCATCCCTTATGTTTGTCTCTTATTCCTTGATGATACTTGATCTTGGTTTCTTTGTTATGAGTCTTTGACCCTTTAATGTGAATTAGAAACTCAAACCTTGATAGGATCATTTAAAATGAATGGAAGATTAAATGGCATGAAACTTTAATCACACCTCCATGATGGACCCTAAAAAATTAAAAGGCCATCAAATGTACCAATAATCAACGTTGAACCTAACTTGGCCAAAAACTCTAAAATGAATCTAGTAATGGTTAATGATGAGAATCTAATGCATGAATAAAATCTTATTATGTTTCAGGTGTGGCTTGTTGCTAGATGATAAAAAATATGTTATGTTATGAAATCTCTGATTCAAGTACATGCTTTAATAATTATATGACTATGGCTTTCTTGCTTGAAATGAGATACATATGTATGCCTGTTTATTTTCTCACATATTGCGTGTAGTATTCTAGTATTTAATCGATGTTTGTCTCGTATCGTTGTTTTTTAACTTGATAAAATAATATGTAGAAACTCCATTATACAATGTTGAAACAAGGTTTTGCTCTTTGACTTTAATCATTGAGGTCCCTCATTAAGAAACAGGGTTAGCTCTTGGTGATGGCCTTGAGGTCCCTCATGTATAAAAGAGTTAGCTAATTTTGAGCACCCTTACGGATCCTTCCAATAGGAAGTTGATCAAAGTCCTTATCCATACATGATATGATTGTATAATTGGAGTGAAATGACATAAAACATGGTCTCTCATTTCACTAAATACTTAATTTGTTCATTATTTCTTGTTTACTTCTACAAATCTTTTCAATTATGGAAATCTTATGTATATGTGTCTTTTAGCCTTTTACTTGGCACCTCATGTGCTTGACCCACCTTGTTTCACATAACTTATAGGTTCAGATATGGCTAGAAGTTTATGGGCTTGGTGAGCTATGACAGATGTACTTGTTGTAGGATCCCTAGTATACATGAGCATACTGGTAAATTTGTACTCTTGAATATGCAATGGAAAGCTCGTAATAAGACAATGTTGTTTAATATAATGTTGAGAGTATTGTTTGTGCCTTTATCTTGTTATTTGTTAATGTATGCTAAGCATTTCATGCTTCCACATGTTGTCTTTGGTATTAGTTTGGTTCATGGGATTGAGATTCTGGTTAAGTGACACTTTCTCCTAGCCTCTTTGATGACATCGAAAAACATATCCACAAACTTGTTTGGTGAGGTGCTAGAACTCAGAGGAAAACTTCTCTCATATCTTGGAAGAAAATTTCCTCTAATAAAAACATTGGTGGTCTTAGCATAAGTGATGTGAGGGATCAGAATGATGCGTTGATGATGAAGTAGATTTGGACCTTTCTCAATGACCCTTCCAATATTTGGGTTCAAGTGATGATGGATAAGTATGTAAGAGGGCATCATTGCACCTCTGTTCCATGTTCTCTCGCATGGAGCTTGATCAAAAATCTTATTGGGCATATAATTGACCTCTGTCACAAAACAATTAACAATGGAAAGCACACCAATGTTTGGGTTGACAAATGGATCTTGGGTTGTTCGGTGCTAGATTACTCCCTGGTGTGGCACATCCCCTAGGACATTTGTGACCTTACAGTCAATTCTATGATCCTTTCTGATGACGTATGGGATTGGGATTTCATTCACCACTATCTCCCATAGGAATCATGGCTCGTGATTGTTTCTATTCCTGCTCCTATGCTTGATGAGGATTACGACACCTGGACTTGGCCCCTTAAACAAAGTGGCCTATCCACCTCACACTCTATCTATTGATGGATCCAAAAGGAAAGGAAGTACCCTCTATTGGTAGTTGGGGGAAAATATGGAAAGCTAAGCTACATGAATGAATTAAGGTGTTCATCTGGCTTATGCAACATTGATCCCTTATGACAAATATGGATAAGTGGTGACGACAAATGGATGTATCTGAGAAATTTCTAATACATCATACTGCTCAAGAAACTATCTTTAATGCCCTTTGAGATTGTGATGCAAGACAAGGTGTTCAGATCTTGTTATTCCCGGGGGAAGATCATGTGAGTCTTCCACTGATCGAATGGATCAATTTGTTCATCCGAGGTGACCTTGATAATCATGATGCTTCTACAATGTATGTGGTTGCTTGTTGACACCTATGGCATGTTTTAATGTACAATTACACTAGTACAAGACATACCAAACAAAAGAAAAGGCCACCTTCATCAAGCTTTGGACTTAAATGATTCTCAAGGTGTCAGACTTCCCACACAAACCCTTCCATACTATATCTACACCCCCTTGCAGCTCTACTAGAGGAGTTGGTATATCTTCATTGATGCATCATGTCTCCAGGGTCAACTCACCTCGACCATCAGTGTTCATGTTGTTAACTCATGAAAATTCCATGTTTTGGGTACTTGCCAGCTCAATACATCGACCTCTCCTCTTGGAATGGCAATCAAAGACATCCTCCATGCCTTGATCCCTATCCAAGGATACAAAGTGGAACGACATCTATATACTCACAAACTCGAAAGATGCTAATGTATAATCTGACGAAATCCAAGCCCCTTCCCAAGTTCCTTCCCTACGTGAGGGAAGTAGAAAATCGATTCGGTGGACCACTAGCAGGTTCCATTCATCATGTTCCACACATACTCAATGGGGCTACCAAGAGTCTAGAAAAGTACTCCATTAACTTTCTTAATTATTTTATTTCTATCTCTCATGTTCCTTCTTGGTTCAAGCATAAGAACCACCATGAAGTTCACCTTGTTTTGTCAGCTATAGAACACAAAATGAATAAAAATTAGCTCTAAATGTAAAAAAAACATTAACAAGAATATTCCATCATTATATTAACCATTCAAGGAAGGGTAGAATAATTACCCACCATCATGTATTTGCATTAGGGTTGGGCTTGGCAAAATAGATTACATTGTTGTTATAGTTCAACACTCATACACAAACTAAAACGACCACCACCAAACCAATAGCCAAATAATCAATAATTATTGTGGAATAATCATAAGTTGTGGATTAACAAAGTCACTAAAAATTAAAACCATTTTTGCCAAGAGATCCATTTCCAGGAAAACTCTTAAAGAACCAAAACCATATATACATCATGGTTCACATTGTACATACACTGTACCATCTCTTCTCAAGGATAACATATAGCAGTTGCTTTTCCAAAACCTATACATAAGAAACATAAAACCTTGAGGCAATCAAGCCAAAATCTCATATCATTCATAAAACCATCACATACTAAATCCAAGGACCTGAGAGTATAGAGATGAAACATATGACTTCTATCTACAAGACATGAAAGATAGTACACTTAACCTGAGCTGTTACTGATGTCCCTGGTGTTGTTGTCCTTCCTCTGCAGAACAGTCTCTACCTCCTCGTTCACATCCACCGAAAAAATTGTGGATCCCACGGGGTGAGACAATTGTCCTAGCGAGATATATAACTCTCTGCCAATAATGTTATTATCACAAGTAAAAATTATAAAACTGAGCATGGGTTCTTTTATATCAATCTGTAAGATTAATCACTATTGATAAGAATTTTATAACATTCTCATCGTTTAAAGCATTGCAATTGTCTATGATAGAGTAGTAAATCACCTATTCACTTTATAAGGAATGGGAAAGACATGTGTATCGTTTACCCCTCGTATTATGCCAACATCTCAAGTTTATCTTTTGATAACATTATCATGGTATGATATCCATGAATCATTCTCATTTATAATTGTTGGCCTCATCCAATCTTCTATCAATGTATTGGATTAAACCAATCCTATAAATATGTTCTAGCTAGGTATTGTATTATACCAATCCTATAAATACGCATCATTATGTTTTGTCCAGGTATTGGTTTATAGCAATATTGTGAAATTATAGACAGGTATTGGATTATGCCAATCTAGTGAAATTAAAGCTAGTTATTGGATTGTACCAATCCTGTGATATCATAGCCAGGTATTGGATTGTACCGATCATGTGAGAGTTCAGCCAGGTATTGGATTATACCAATCCTGTGAGATTGAAGCCAAGTATTGGATTGTACCAATCCTGTGAGACCATAGCCAGGTATTGGATTGTACCAATCCTGTGAAAGTTTAGCCAGGTATTGGATTATGCCAATCATGTGAGATCATAGCCAGGTATTGGGTTATCCCAATCCTGTGAAATTATATCCAGGCATTGGATTATCCTAATATTAAGAAACTATATCCAGGTATTGGATTATACCAATTCTGTGAAACTATATCCTTAGCCATATTGCTAAGGATTCCATAGTAGTGTAATACCTTTATGTTTCCCTTTTACTTTCATTATGGGATATCAATCACTTAAACTCATCATTGAATTCCACATCACCTTTACTAGGCCTTATACACATTCACATCCTTTATGCGATACAAGTATTCCTCATATCTCATGTAAGCATATTCAAAACACTATAGCCCTTATTTGGCTATAATCATAAAGCATGTATGACCAGGATTTCATTATTATTATAACCATTTATTATTATTATGATATTATTGGGTTTCCATTTCCCTAGTTGATTTTGAACATTGCCATCTCTTACACTAATCTCTAGATAATGAGACTTTTATAAACATCTTGTCACCTCTTTCTAGGAAACATCCATCTCTAGGTCATAAGACCTATATAAACATTATACTTGTTGTACAAGTATTTCACATGACTTACAAGACCCATATAATCTATATTATATGAAACTTCATAGCTCATACTTAGCTATGCTGATTATCTCATGATACCACCATGGTTAGTATTTCATGATAAAAACAATATCAAATACATATCATTACCTTGCCATACAAGAGAAATACAACCTTCCCATCATTTGGGTTAGGGCTTCCCTTTCTTACCGATTCGGGTTTCCCCTCTATTAGTCGATTAGGGTTTCCAGTATGTTCAGCAAGAATCAAAACCCTAATTCATACTCCACACATATTAGGAATATTAATGTATGCTCATTACATGATTATTATACAAGTATAAGTTTCTCTTTCACACACACTAGGATGTTGATTACATCATACTCCATTAGGTTCGCTCAATCCTTCTCTCACGGTACATTGGCCCATATTTATCAAAATGCATTAAACTATTTTTTCCTTAATGTATCATTTGACATAACACACTACATGTGTCACACAATCAAGTGTATTAGATTGCGGTGCTTCCTCCATATCGGGTACAGAGATATAGGTATGCTTCTATATTCGGTATATAGGTGTATCCTCATCACCATATCATGCATGAGATATATCCTTATCTCCATATCGTGCATCCATATCAGGTTACTCAACCTTTAGGGTTTGCATATCGGGTTTGACCCTTATTCTTATATCTTTTTCAAAACCTTCATGGTATCATCCTACCCTTCATCATGTGATGAGTAATAGGCTAGAAAACTGATTAGTCCCAACTAGCTCAAGTGTACAAACCGATAGGGATGTTCAGTTACAATGCATATATATTGCACAACACCATGTTGAGTTTCAACATCATATCGGGCTAGGGTATATACTCAACACCATATCGGGTATAAGGTGTGAGCTTGACCCTATATCATGCAAAAAGTGTGTGTATGTGTCATTCATATCGTCCATGAGGTATAAATTCATCACTATATTGTGTTAGTGGTGTATTCATATCACCATATCAGGTTACTCATCATCTAGGGTTTGTCATATCGGTTTTGAGTATATACTTGATTCCAAGTCGTGCATAAGATGTATAGTTGACCTCATATCATGCACATGATGTATGCTTGACACCATATCGTGCACAAGATGTATACTTCATCGTCATATCTTGTATAAGGTGTATGTATCCTCATTGCATCATTTTAATGATGTGTTCACTTCACCATATCAGGTTAGAGGTGATTCAACCCAATATTGGGTTGAACGTTGATGATGTCATCATCATAAACCTTTAGACTCTTGTTCTTACTGTTCTAGTTCATGGAAGACTATCCTAGGTCACTAATATAACTCATGGATTCAACAATTATGCATGATTTTCGAATTGAAAGTAGATCATCAACTATAGTGTTACGACCCCACCTCTAGATAACCCCCAATTAAGTGAGACTGAGAGGTCGAAGCCACACCCATAACTTCTGGATCAAAGGTTTGGCACTTAACCAAGAACACTTATTAAATTTCAACAATCTATATTGAAAAGCAGTAAGAAAAATAAACTTTTGCATACCTTTTTGAAAACTTGGATCTCTAAACTTCTATCCACTTATGGATTCTATTCTAGCTAATCCTCGTATTTTATTTCATGTATTTCGCAATATGATGATTTACTATTTGTCCTTTTGGCTTGAACCTAAAATGCCAACAAACAAAACATCGGTCAGCCAAAGCTGGTATGTGGGGGAAACAATAAGCATGCAACTTTGATAACAACGTAATCATTCAATTAATCGTTTAACAACCAAAATTACATTTTAAATATAACTCTGTGATCCATGGGTACCCTATCCTCTGTGCTATTCCTGCAGTGGACCTGGATACTACCTTCCTTATGGTAGATCCCCATTAAACCCCTCATGGTCCCACCTATAGGTGAACTAGTTTCTAGGGTTGACTCACATGGAACTACTCATAAGTAGACCACTCCTTAACTCATGGCAGGCTAATGGGTCTCATGGCACTACACTTGGTAGCCCAATTTCTAACCCACAATAAACTAGACCTTACTCTAGGTTACCCCTTTTTAGCCTTGACAAGCCACAGAGGTGGTCCCGGATCTAGCCAGTTATACATGTATATTCATAGTGATAGTCATAGTCACTCTATAGTTGCATGAAATAAAAGCATCCAATAGTTATTTCAAGCCATGAGGGAAACGTCAATAAAATCCCCAGAAAACTAGTCAGGATAATCATAAGTGTAACCACATACATGATTTGATAATTTCACAAGCATTAAGCAAATCCAACCAAGGAAGCAATCCAAGCAAGCAATTCAACAATCACATAATTCCTAAAAAGAATATGTACTGTATTTATTACACACTTCATCAAGAATCTACTTTATTGTCTTGGATTCACTTTCTAGGGTTTTTGTATCCAATTTAGGGTTTTATTTTGTAACTAGGGTTTCCCTTCATCTTTTACCATATTAAACCCTAATTTTATGCCATTACCCATAAACCCTAATTACCTCATCTATTTTTAAATATTAAGGTTATCTTTACAACATATAACCCTGTTTTCATATTACAGGCACATTAATCATCAATTAATTTCATTAAACTTCTTTTTCATTAAAGCTACTATTTTTATCCTTTTAATCCATGACAAGATCATTATGTGTATCTATCATCAATTTCAAACTTCATTATGGTTTAATCTCATATGAACTCGATTTGCCATAATTCTACCTTTTATTTAAGAGAAAACCCTAATTACTACATTTAGGGTTTTTATCCATAATTACGGACGTTAATGCTCAAAATAGATTAGAACCATCATATAATAACATATTTTCACATTTTTCAAATTAAATGTGATCTTATCCTCATTGGCCCTAAATTGGGGTTTCTACATAGTTAATCATTCTCATATGGGGTGAAAACCCTGAATCATGCAATCTTACATCTAGATCAGGTTCGAATCTAACATTATCATTCAACATGTTACCGATACTTTAATTAACCCATTAAGCATACTGGATTCAACCTTTAATCACAAATAGGGTTTTTAACTTAACTTTAATGCACTTTTCATCAACTTATTGTACTTTTGCATTTAGGAAACGAATCAATCTTTCATATCATTTTTATTGGATTCCTCTCATTCTCCTGATCAATTTTCATATTTTATACATTCTAATCTGAGCTACCATTCTTTAGTTATGAAATTTGTAAGAGTTACCTTTTTGGACCAATCACAGAGTGCCACATCACCCTATCCATGCAACGCAGCTTGCCTTATTGGAAACATAATGAAAAGACACTCCTACCTCTGCGTAAGTGGTCAGTGCCTTAGCCTGCCAAGGGGTATCTCCGTCCAACGCACTTCATCTTTTTCCTCGTTGCTTACCCTAAATCTGACGCGCGAACTGCTACAAATCGCGGGCATGCCCCTTCCTCTCCAGGGTCCAACGACCCCCAGGGACTATACCCTCACCTCTGGTGCTCCCCCACACATCCAGGGTTGCCATTAATCTGCGGCCAAGGCAGCAGGCTCACGCTGGCCAGGCCTTCAACACTCGGCGGCCCTGCAGCCATGTCGTTGTTGCCACACGTGATTCAGGGCACGAGATCGTCGGCCATCCTTCCCCTGGGCTCGTGGGAGAATGCAACATCAACTAAAGTCGTCCACTAGTCCCTAGTTGCTCCGTAGATGCGCTATAACCCATGGTTAGGGTTTCAAATGTGAAAAAGCAATGAGCAAGAGAGAGAGACGTAGGATCTCTTTAGAACTCGAACCAAGGTTCTACCCTTTATATAGGGGTGAGTGAAGAATCCCTAGGTCGACTATTTGTGAATCTAAGAGTCCCTTTCCAAGTAGGAAGTCAATTTCTCCAATGAGAAGTAATATTCTCTCTCTTCTTTATCCTTTGGATTTTTCTCTATTATTTGAATATTAGGAATTCAAAATTCCTCTTACTTAATCTATTTTATACTTGCCTTCTAACCCATAGGCACGAAATTCTATTTCCTTCAATAAAAATTACTTTCTTTTTTACAATACCTCATAATTCATTAATAATTTATCACATTATCCTTTTATTTTGCAAATTTGGTATTTTCTCTTTCTTTCCTCTTTATTGGGGCTCCTTGGATGCCAAGAAACTCTATTATTTCGAAATTCTTTTCCAAGGATATTTATTATCCTTCTAGATGCATCTATATGCATTATTTCACATTATCTTGTTTATTTCTTATTAAAATATCTCCTTTTGAGGATTCCTCTTTATTTCTCCTTTATTTTCCTCATTGCTTGTTCTTATTAATGCTAGGAATCCTTGGGATACGAAATTCCACCAAGGATAGCCCAATTATATCCTTTTCCACTTATTTCCAACATTTTAACATTATTTTCAATTTCTTTCTCACTAAAGAAATACTTAATTAATCTTTTCTTTTCTTATTTCTTTCCTTTTGCAACTTTGGACTCCTTGGAACCCAACGAACCCAAGAGGCATGAAATCCCTCTTTGGATTTTCCTTCTAGAGGTTTCCACATTTTTTGTTTCTCAAATATTCAATTATTCATTTACTAATTGAATTTTCTTGTTATTTGGGCCCATAACCAATAAAGCCCACAACACAAACATCAAGGCTATTGTAAAAAAAATCCATTTATTCTAAATACATTATATCATTATTTTGTTCAATTATCTTTAATATGAGAAATTACATTTCTCACTAATTGAACCCAAAAATTGAGTTTGTAACATCCTTCCCCTCTTATAGATATTTTTCCCTCAAAATTCAATCAAGCAAGCAACCAATTTAGGATAAGACTTTTCCATGTCCATCATTGGCCCCTATGTGGCTTTACCATACTCATGGCACTTCCAAAGAACCTTTATCATCACATATTCTTTTCTCTGAGTTCTTTCATCCTGGCGTCTATAAACTGCACAGGTGACTCAGGCCATTTCAACCTCCCTTGGGGCTCACTAGGTTCATTGTTGCGCACATGGTCGGGGTACCTCACATAGTTCTCTAAATGGGACACATGGAACTCATCACACATTACTTTATCATGAGGGGTAAGGTCAAACTTAACCTTCTCCACCAAACCATGTCAACAGAACCCATGCATTGGGGACTCAGTTCTCTTAGCTATAACTTAGAGGGGTCGGATTTTCATGTCACATATTCTCCCATAGTGAACTGCATGTCAGTCTACTTTTCATCTGCTCATGACTCACATCATCTCTAGGCTCCTTTCAGCCATTACACGATCAAAGCGACTTCAGCTACACGCACTGTGGCCCTTTTCTAACCATCATGTGGTCCTTTCACCAACATCACCTTACTGAAGTGGTGACCGACACAACCTCCCTTACAGAGCTTCTTATAAAACCCGATACTAGCTATGGTGGTCATTGTCACATTTTTCATAGGACAAGAACTGTCTCTAGATATCACCCTAAACGAGCACACATGCTCTCATCAGACCCTTTAGTATGGATTATACTAACCATTAGTTAGGGGTGATAAAATGTACTTACATTGAGTTCTTCATGTACCTACTTCCACCTTATGGAAGTGAACCTTTAAGTCATACTCATGAACTTTTGAACTCACATCATGGTGTAGTTGATCCATTTCTCTCATGGGTAGTTCAACCAGATTTGTCCTTTGACAGAACGCTTTCCTTCTCATGTCATCTAGGTAAGGCAATATACCATAACCCATATTGCATCTCGACCTTCCTTGGTCCAGGGGAGACTTACAACATCCATAGTGATGAAATCCCTTTCTCCTTTGGGGGTTCTTTATCCTTTATATTAATGTGTTGGGTTACTAATGTTCGTCCTTCTCCCTCAGCTTGTATGGCCATATACCACATGCAACTTTATCTTAGGCATCTAAAGTACTACTTTCACTTATTATCTTGGTAGTACGGTGTATGGTGATCTTAAAATCATGATTTCATGTATGTCATTATTCTACAAGATCAATACCTCAAAAACCCTAAACTATTCTATCGGGGTTTCACCACCTTCTTTTCCAAAGAAGTGCATCTGAGGTTCTACCACCATCCTTTCATTGTATCAAGGACTAGACTGGATAACCAAACAACCATTAACTGATCTCGTTACATCAGAGTGTTAGCCAAACATATCTTCTTTTCCAAACTTAGGGTTAGTCTAACGACTTCTTCTAGCCAAACTAGGCATATATATCTCAACCAGAGCATCCATTACCACTTCACCTTCTTATGTATTAGGTAATGTTGGTGACATACACCTTCATGTATGCCACTTATTATCTCATCTTAGATGTAAGTCCTTCTTCATCAAGAACATTCTGAGCTTATTCCTTTGGTTTTCGAACTCAACCTTGTATAACTCATAGCTCATGATAAAACATCCTTATAAGGTGACTACCTCATTCCTCTTAGTGTTTGCAAACCATCCATGGATCAATCACTTTACCAGGGTATGTTATCTTCTCTGTCCCCATATCTTGTTGCAACGTTCCAGCCCACATCATCTTTATCCTTGGTGTTAGGCATGTGTACTGTCCTATCTCTCACTCCCATAACAAGAGGAAATAAACATTTGGTTGTAGTCCAAATATAGAGTTCTTCCTGTTCCAAGAGTAGAGATGGTACATCCCACCTTGCCAGTACACCTTTAAATCTAAGTTGAAACGGACCTCATATGTCACTTCATCAAAATCATCTCGATATCAAAGTTACTTCCATGGATAACTGGTCTTGAACCTACTTAGGTCACTACACAATCCTTGGTCATCTCCTCTAGGTCTATAGGGTGCCGACACTTTTAGGGTCATCCCTCTTCCCTTATGCATCCAGAGAGTGCCCTATTCATCCGCCCTTTGGGTCCCATGAGTTCATGAAGGTGATCAATCTCCTAACCCATGGCTTTCAGGGAATGATAGTTGTTACCTCCCAACCCTATGGTCATGTGTAACTAGGGAATTAGGCAAATCCTACTTCCATTGGTTTTATCCCTACCTGACCCTAGGATAGACTTAGGATTCTCTTATAGTGCATGTTCAACTTAGAACCTTACCCAAGCCTTCATCATCGCTCTCTTTGCATTCATGGGTTGACTTTCATCCTTTCATAGGGATCATGGCAACCTGCCTACCTTGGTCAAGCCCCATACCGGTTACCTCCATTATAACACATCCATATGCACATATAGATGGCAATCTATGGGTCTAGAGGTTCGTCCTCACACCATGTACTTTTCACTTAGCTTCTCAAGATCCTATGAGACCTCTTTAGGTTACCTTAAACTAACAAAAATGGTATACACCCTACAAAAGGGGTCCCTTCTCCCAGGACAGGAGGAAAACTACAACTCTTGACAACAAGGTCACAAACATCCTTAGGGATTACCTCCATAAGAGCATGCTTAACCCTAGTAAGATACTAAGGAACAAGCTGACCACCTACTAAACCATGCTGGGTCATACCTGTTCTCATCCTCAACACTGGATCATGATCATACCTTCCCATGTCCTCAACTTAATTACGAGGGGTTCATCAAACATACCTTTATTGAGAAGTATCATGCTCGCATCTATAGAAACTCAACTCTCATCATGAGCATTAGGTACACCACTTCCCCTCTTAGGCCAAGGAACCCTAGGTTCACTTTTTGGGTGTCCAACTGCATGCTCAACCTCTTAACCACGAATTAGGCATGTATAAGGTATGACACACACTTCCTGTCATCCCTCTACTCAAGTAAAACTTCAGAGTCGAGTCCTTCTTAAGGACAACCAACAAGGTACAAGGCCTCACAACCTATCACTAAACCTCTCCAGGGTATACAAAACTTCTTCTTTCTTTCTCTGAAGGTAAACTCTTATACCATAGGCACATAAGTTATATAAGCCTCATCCTCTCTCTAGGGTTTGGTTCCTCCCATGGCAACCAAGACATCAACCTTTAGGGATCAAGCATGGGGTGACCACTATCATCCACTTAGGTTGCATCTTCCTCAACTTCCCATTGTTCCTGATATATCAGAGTCTAGGCTTCCGACCTTCTTGTATGAGTCCTTCTTTCTCTCTCTAGAGCTAACCCTACAAACAACCTCACTACTAGAGGTCCTCTCTTCATGAAGATGGATCAAGCTCACCAGTATACCCCTACATGGGTGAAGCCTATGTTCAGCTTATGTTTCCTCAAGATTATCCATAGCTCTTTATGCTTAGATTACAAGCTATCCATCATACTCTCCTGGTTAGGGTTTCAACCTTCTACTCGTACTACTGATGTACTCTGGATGCCTACTATGCCATGCTCATATAAGCTCATGGGGTCTTCATAGGTTTTTCTCTAACCTCATCAATGACGGAGCTATCATTCACTCAAACATGCACGACACTTCCCAGGGTTTGGTCACCAGAGGTACTAGGTCATCCAACCTCTCATGGCTCATACATCATCCAAGGCATGTCCATCCAAACACCCGGTCCACCATGACATCTAACTCATCATGTCATCTCTCTCTCTAACCTTCACTTAGGGTTGGGGTTAGCATCATCCCCAAAGGATGAGCTAGTTCTCTACTTTTAATGGAGGCCTCTTCCTCCAAGACCAACTCTCTATACACATCCTCCTGACAAGAGGTCTATCCTCATGTTTCTCCTGAGGGCATGATAACTTAGGTCATACGACCTAAGTATGTATCTATTCTTTAGTTTACGCTTACTCTATTAAGCTTATGTCCATGACATCTTATTTACATGCTTTTCATTAATTTGATCAAGGATTCCTTAGACATTATTAATCTTACCCATACCTCAAGAGGGTGAGGAGAAGAGGGAAAACCCTAATCCTTAAGATCCTTAATAAAATTTGTGATGAGAAGGGATGAATAAGATGAGAATGTCCTAAAGGTATCTTATTTCGATTCATACCCTAATACTTTAGCCAGGCAGTCACACAGATCTGGGAGTCCTCGTATTCCTACTAGTGGTGTGGAGGAAAATATTGCCAACCCCCGATCGTGATCCTTTTCTAGACATCTCCATCTTTTGGATATTTCTCTAATAACTCCCTTGGGTTCTATAGAGTTTGTAAAATTTAACAATTATTAATGGTTAAGTGGGGAACCTTGGCTCTGATACCAAATGTTATGACCCCACCTCCCGATAACCCCCAATTAAGAGATACCAAGAGGTCAAAGAGGCACCCATAACTTCCAGATCAAAGGTTCGACACTTAACCAAGAACAATTATTAAATTTCAACAATCTATACTAAAAAGTTGTAAGAAAAGTAAACTTCTGCATACCTTTTTGAAAACTTGGATCTCTAAACTTCTATCCACTTATGGATTCTATTCTAACCAATCATCCTTGTATTTTACTTCATATATTTCGCAATATGATGATTTACTATTTTTCCTTTTGGCTTGAACCTAAAATGCCGACAAACAAAACGTCGGTCAGCCGAAGCTGGTATGTGGGGGAAACAATAAATGTGCAACTTTGATAACAATGTAATCATTCAATTAATAATTTAACAACTAAGATTACATTTTAAATATAACTCCACGATCCATGGGTACCCTATCCTCTGTGTTATCCCTACAATGGACCTGGATACTACCATCCTTCTGGTAGGTCCCCATTAAACCCCTCATGGTCCCACCTATAGGTGAACCAGTTTCTAGGGTTGAGTGACATGGCACTACTCGTAAGTAACCCACTCCTTAACTCATGGCAGGCTAATGGGTCTCATGGTACTACACTTGGTAGCCCAATTTGTAACCCATGATAACCTAGACCTTACTCTAGGTTACCCCTTTTTAGCCTTGACAAGCCACAGAGGTGGTCCCAAATCTAGCCAGTTATACATGTATATTCATAGTGATAGTCATAGTCACTCTATAGTTGCATGAAATAAAAGCATCCAATAGTTATTTCAAGCCATGAGGGAAACGTCGATAAAATCCCCGGAAAACTAGTCAGGATAATCATAAGCGTAACGACATACCTGATTTGATGATTTCACAAGCATTAAGCAAATCCAACCAAGGAAGAAATCCAAGCAAGAAATTCAACAATCACATAATTGCTGGAAAGAAGATGTACTCTATTTATTACACACTTTATCAAGAATCTACTTTATTGTCTTGGATTTACTTTCTAGGGTTTCTGTATCCAATTTAGGGTTTCATTTTGATTAGGGTTTCCCTTCATCTTTTACCATATTAAATCCTAATTTTATGCCATTACCCATAAACCCTAATTACCTCATCTATTTTTCAATATTAAGGTTATCTTGACAACATATAACCCTATTTTCATATTACTGGCACATTAATCATCAATTAATTTCATTTAGATTCTTTTTCATTAAAGCTACTATTTTTATACTTTTAATCCATGACAATATCATTATGTGTATCTATCATCAATTTCAAAGTTCATTATGGTTTAATCTCAAATGAACTCGATTTGCCATAATTCTACCTTTTATTTATGAGAAAACCCTAATTACTACATTTAGGGTTTCTATCCATAATTACGGACGTTAATGCTCAAAATAGATTAGAACCATCATATAATAACATATTTTCACATTTTTCGAATTAAATATGATCTTAACCTCTTTGGACCTAAATTGGGGTTTCTACATAATCATTTTCATATGGGGTAAAAACCCTAAATCATGCAATCTTACATCTAGATCAGGTTTGAATCTAACATTATCATTCAATATGTTACAAATACTTTAATTAACCCATTAAGCATACTAGATTCAACCTTTAATCACAATTAGGGTTTTTATGTTAACTTTAATGCACTTTTCATCAACTTATAGTACTTTTGCAATTATAAATGGAATCAATCTTTAATATCATTTTTATTGGATTTCTCTCATTCTCCTGATCAATTTTCATATTTTATACATTCTAATCTGAGCTACCAATCTTTAGTTATGAAATTTGCAAGAGTTACCTTTTTGGACTAATCACAGAGCGCCACATCACCCAATCCATGCAACATAACTTGCCTTATTGGAAACATAACAAAAAGACGCTCCTACCCCCGCATAAATGGTCGGTGCCTTAGCTTGTTGAGGGGTATTTCCGTCCAACACACTTCATCTACTTCCTCGTTGCTTACTCTAAATGTGACACGTGAACTGCTGCAAATCGCGGGCGTGCCCCTTCCTCTCCACGGTCGAACGACCCCCAGGGACTATACCCTCACCTCCGGTGCTCCCCCACGTATCTAGGGTTGCCATTAATCTGCGGACAAGGCAGCCGGCTCACGCTGGCCAGGCCTTCAACACTCGGTGGCCCTGCAGCCATGTCGCTGCTGCCACACATGATTCAAGGAATGAGATTGTCGACCATCCTTCCCCTGGGTTTTTGGGAGCATGCAACATCAACTAAAGTCATCCACTGGTCCCTCGTCGCTCCGTAGATGCGCTAGAACCCACTGTTAGGGTTTCAAACATGAAGAAGCAATGGGGAAGAGAGAGAGACGTAGGATCTCTTTAGAACTCGAACCAGGGTTCTACCCTTTATATAGGGGTGAGTGAAGAAGCCCTAGGTCGGCTATTTGCAAATCTAAGAGTCCCTTTCCATGTAGGAAGTCAATTCCTCCAATGAGAAGTAATATTCTCTCTCTAATTTATCCTTTGGATTTTTCTCTATTATTTGAATATTAGGAATTCGAAATTCCTCTTACTTAATCTCTTTTATACTTACCTTCTAACCCATAGGCACGAAATTCTATTTCCTTTAATAGAAATTACTTTCTTTTTAACAATACCTCATAATTCATTAATAATGTATCACATTATCCTTTTATTTTGCAAATTTGGCATTTTCTCTTTCTTTCCTCTTTATTGGGGCTCCTTGGACCCCAAGAAACTCTATTATTTCGAAATTCTTTTCCAAAGATATTTATTATCCTTTTAGATGCATTTATATACATTATTTCACATTATCTTGTTTATTTCTTATTAAAATATCTCCTTTTGAGGATTACTCTTTATTTCTCCTTTATTTCCTCATTGTTTGTTCTTTTAATGTTAGGAATCCTTGGGATACGAAATTCCACCAAGGATAACCCAATTATACCTTTTTCCGCTTATTTCCAACATTTTAACATTATTTCCAATTTCTTTCTCACTAAAGAAATACTTAATTAATCTTTTCTTTTCTTATTGCTTTCTTTTTGCAACTTTGGACTCCTTGGAACCCAAGGAACCCAAGAGGCACGAAACCCTCTTTGAATTTGTCTTCTAGAGGTTTCCAAATTTTTCTTTTCTCAAATATTCAGTTATTCATTTACTAATTGAATGTTCTTGTTATTTGGGCCCAATATCCAATAAAGGCCACAACACAAACATCAAGTCTATTGTAAACAAAATCCATTTATTCCAAATACATTATATCACTATTTTGTTCAATTATCTTTAATATGATAAATTACATTTCTCACTAATTGAACCCAAAAATTGGGGTTGTAACATCTAGCAAGATTGATGGTAAATAATAACATAATTGAGTTCAAGTTATATAACCCACTTCAAGAGAAACATCAAAGCACCAACCTCCAAAGCTTCACGTTCCCAAGGTTGAGGACGAGCTTCTCAAAGCTCCAATACTTGAGATCCTTAGCACTATGCATGATACCTCACCACTTGTGGCCGATATTCCTCACTTGTGGTCGATATCTCTTCACTTGGCCGATATCACTTTGCTACGGCTCATACCAAGGCTCTATGCACGATCCTCCTTCACTTATGCATGATAATAAGACTCTATGTAAGATATCTAAGAGAAAGAAGGTGATAAAATTTGAAAATTTAACTTATAGGCGAAAGGAATGGTATATATAGTTGAAGCTCATGAAAGAGAGTGTATATGAGGTATCATCATTTTAAAGCTACTAGGTGCCACATGTCCATGCATGGTTTACACATGTACTTGCATGAAATCACATTTATCTTGACATGAAAAACACTTGAAGATAATCTAGAGATGATATTTCAGCCATCACTTATCTTATTGGATAAGATATCCCAACTCAATCACCACTTTATTCACGACCCGATACAACTTTTCCAAGGAAGTTGTAAACTGATACACTTCACCTCCTTTAGGTGATTTGCCCATAATGGACAAGGATTGTAGTTCACAAACCGATATGAGACTCCCCCTATGTCTCCTTGGCCGATAGGCACTCTCATATGAACTCTACTACATGATACAACTCAAGTTTGGGTTTCACATTCAACCCTTTGTTGGTCTTTTCATCACCAAGAATACTATGACTTATACATGTTTCAAACATGGTGTCTCCCTGATTTCTCTCTCCTCTAAATGATACTAGGAGGGAGTGGAGATACTCTAGAGGTGGTAATTTGCATATCAACCCTATATTTTGGGTAAATTACAACCTGTACCGAAATTGGTACGCAAGGCACTAGCATTATTCAAACAAGTTCAAACTTGGAATTTAGGCTTTCCACAAGCCACCCCCTTGCATCATTCTATCTCTTATGATTATAAAACACATGAGGCACTTTCAACATGTGACATATTGCAATATAACCCCTCTACTTGGGTAAATTGCATTTTGGTCCAAAATAAGAGAGAATTGCTCAAACATTATTAAAAAAGGACCAAACTTGAAACATAAGTTTGTCACCTGATAACAAAATAATTTAGAGGATTATATTAAAGTTCTAAGAAACTTATTCAAGCTAAAAAAATAGGGTTATCCCTAAACCAGGTTAGGGATGTTACAAGTTATAAACCACTAACAAGGATTTCATCTCTGAATCCCAGATGAAGGGAGACAATTGTTATTCATGCATCATATCATCAAGCCTCCACATAACATATTGATGTCCTGGAGATGACCTCAACCAGCATAAAGTTCTTCCATACAGGGTTATCATAGAATATGTCATATAGGGCACATACTCAATTGTCCTTGTCATTATTGATTGCAGTGTCAATCCTATGTCAGGTAATACTTTCTAAATCAGAGAAGTACTATACATACTTTGTATGACTCAGGTGCCAAAACTCATTACTTTATCACCTTTCTCAACTTACATTTTTTATGAAATAAGATGCTTGACCTTGGGAGTCTTCCATACCCCTCACTTAGTTTAGCATTTCACCTCCAAGGAAAGACTAGAGTTACATTTTGTCATCCATTTGGGACTACATGTCTTATCATAAATTTATTGTGCCAGACTAATCTGTTGACACAACACTAAACTTACTTATGACTAGAACCAACCATCACGTTAGTTGTTTATTTTTTTCTCATAAGGAAAGGCTACTTATTAAGAAGAACTATCTCAGAGGTATGTCTAGTTGTTATTTTCATAAGCTGCCTTAACAGATCAAGGAAGTTATCTTAGCTTGATAAAATTTTCCCAAGATGATTCTACAATTATTCCTTCAACTAACACATCCTTATCGATGTTATTTTTATGCAGAGCATAAACCCCTAACATATGATGACCATACTATCGTATGTAACTAAACTAATCTCAAAGTTGTCATTTCTAGGTAACCAAAAATAATCATCTTATTAGGACTCATGTCCTCCCTATTTCATACCTTTAAAACTTCTTGTATACTATAATTCCTTACCTAGGTACTAGTTACATGTGTTAAAAACACATCACATCCTCATCACTTTCATCCTCTGTTGTTATTACTAAAACCAAACATATAATATGACCTTTTTTCATCTCAGGACATTACTTAACACATATACTTTGTCTTGGAACTAAAATCCAAGACATGCTGATACTTTTCAAAGTATCCATCTAAAAGATTACTTCTAATCCATGCACATCAAGTGTCATAAGACTTACTTGATTTTCATGTCCGTGAAAGAAAAGAACACAAAGAAACATAGTCCTTTTGATCACCTCATCATTATCCAGGGTTGTTTATTAAAAAAAGAGATTATCACCTTCTTTTAGTATTGCATGAACATTCAACTGTTCATGTGTCATTTAATCTTTTTTCCTCTTATGTTCCTTGCCATCAGCATAGGAATTATTAAGATGATTACATGTCATCATCCCTTAGCATTATCATCCTCATCATTACTAGATATGGGTATTCAAACCCTTAGTTCATCACTGACCATTGTTAACTCTCATCACGTAACTGTTGCCTCTACATCCTAACACCAAGGTATAGATTATACTAAACATATTATTTTGTTTATAAGTTGATCTATGATTAACACATATTCCTTCGTATATCAATTAGGATGTGGTAGAAATATTTGTGCCACATATCATAGTATATTATGCTCTTTAGATTGTCTCTAAATGACTACTTGATCAGAGTAATAAGAAAGATAGCAATCTAAGAGTATCATACTTATCTTTCCTTCAATAGATGAATACTTGGCCAGGGTATTCAAGAACTGAAATTAGGTAGTATGCATTTTTTTTATATTATGTTTCATCTCTTTAAATTTTCCTACTTAATATCTCAAATTTTCTCTGGGTGTTTCTTTTACATCTCTTCCATTTCTACATGAAGAGAGTAATTTCAAAACATATAAGAGAATATTGGACTGAATATAAGTTCTCATCCTACTTATATCTTCCTTATGTCCTCATGGTACTAATTCAAGGAAGCTCAACAAGAACTACCTTTTTTATAATTAGTGGGTAGAGAGTAGAAAAGGAAAGATAATTCAGAATGAAAAGTTCTATCTGACATGTTACCTTTTACGGGTTATCTAGTGTCTTGACTGACTCAATACATGGAGTCAGTTGTCATTTGCTATTGGCTTTGTCCTATACCACCAGAAGTATATGGACCAATATGCAACACTTGTCTTTGTCCTTGACCTTCTTCTCCACTAAACTTTGGTCCTTGTAACTTTTGCAAATTATGCCTTGACTGTTGGGTCACGTCATTATTTCTTCTTGGACACTACCACCTCAGATGTCCTATTTGTCCACATTTATGACAAGTTCAGACCTCACATTGTGTCCTAGACAAGTTCCTTGTTGATACTAAAGGTACTCTTGGAGTTCCTGGAGATACACTCCAACCTTGGTCCTTACTAGGTGACCACTGTATTGCTGTAGTAATTTGTTGTTGAACCAGTGTTATTGAAAACTTGGGTTGTTTAGTGCCACCAATCCACTATTCATGTGACTGTGTAGACCTCCTTTTGAGGTTTGCCTTATGTTTCTTTGTCGTAGACCTTTCAATCCTCTGGATAGACTCAAAAAATGTGGTGAATCTCTCTCTACTTTCTATCACGACTATCGAGATAGACACCTCAACATTCAATACTTTCTCAAAACGTTGAATCCTCTCATGCTCAGTAGCAGCCATTTGATGACAAAACCACAAAAGTTCCATAAACCTAGCCTCATATTCATTAATTGACATGGCTCCTTGCCGAATCTTCTCAAATTGTGAGATCTTTTCATACAAGTATGTTTGTGGAAAATACTTATTTATGAATTCTGATGAAATTCCTCCCAACTAACCTCTTCATCATTCCTTTTTACCTCTTCTATGGCCCATCAGTGGCCAGAACTACCTTTCAAAAGGTAAACGACATGTTTGACTTTGTCAGCATCTGGGATACTAAGGATCTTAAAAGCCTTTTCTAACTCAATGAGCCACAAATCAACATCTACTGGGTCAGTTGTTCTAGCATATTCTATGGCTCCTACACGGAGTAGACGTTCAAAAGTCTTAGAAGACCTATGTACCTCATTGGGAACTGGTGCTCTAGGTGCTGGTGTTGGAATCCAGTCTGCCATATGCATTATTGTGGTCATAATTTGCCCAAAAAGAGTATGAAAGGTTGGGTTTTCTAGCATAGCTTCATCAAAATGGGGATTCTTAGGCATTGCCACTCTTGCCTGACCCCTAGTGCAACAACATTGCTCTAAGCAATGTGATCCTTGTGTTCTCTAGACATCTTTAAGCTATATCCCTCCTTCTGCATAAGCATATGTCACTATAAGATATACTGGAGAACACTTAGAATAGACTCAACACCTTAGTCCTATGTCTCTGTAGACTCAGCGAACCTTAAGCTCTGATACCAACTTGAAACGACCACCACCAAACCGACAACCAAATCATCACTAATTATTGTAGAATAATCATAAGCAGTGGATTAACAAAATCACTAAAAATTTAAACCATTTTTGCAAAGATATCCATTTACAGGAAAACTCTTACAGAACCAAAACCTTATATACATAATGGTTCACATTGTACATACATTGTACCATCTCTTCTCGAGGATAACATATAATAGTTTCTTTGCCAAACCTTATACATAAGCAACATAAAACCTCAAGGCAATCAAGACAAAATCTCAGATCGCTCATAAAACCATCACGTACTAAATCCAAGGACCTGAGAGTACATAGATGACACATATGACTTATATCTACAAGACATGACAGATAATACACTCAACCTGAGCTAATACTGCTATCCCTACTATTGTTTTCCTTCCTTTATAGAATAGTCTCTACCTCTATGTGCACATCCACCTAGAATTTTGTGGATCCCATGTGGTGAGACAATTGTCCCAGTGAGAGATATAACTCTATGCTAACAATGTTATTATCACAGGTAAATAGTATAAAATAAGCAGGGGTTCTTTTATATAAATATGCAAGATTAATCACTATTGATAAGCAATTTAGAACATTCTCATCATTAAAGCATTGTATCTGTCTATGATAGAGAAGTAAATCACTGTTTCACTTTATAAGGAATATGAAAGATATGTGTATCACTTACTCCTCATATTATGCCAACATCTCAAGCTTCTCATGTGATAATATTATCATGGTATGATATCCATGAATCATTCTCATTTCTAATTGTTGGCCTCAGCCAATCTTCTTGCCAAGTATTGGATTATACCAATCCCATAAATATGTTCTAGCCAAGTATTCGATTATACCAATCCTATAAATACACATCATTATGTTTTGTCCAAGTATTAGTTTATACCAATCCTGTGAAATTATAGCCAGGTATTGGATTATGCCAATCCTGTGAAATTAAAGCCAAGTATTGGATTGTACCAATCCTATGAGATCATAGCCAGGTATTGGATTGTAGCAATCCTGTGAGACTTCAGCCAAATATTGGATTATACCAATACTGTGAGATTGAAGCCAGGTAATGGATTGTACCAATACTATGAGAGTTCAACCAGATATTAGATTATGCCAATCCAATGAGATCATATCCAGGTATTGGATTATGCCAATCTTGTGAGATCATATCCAGGTATTGGATTATCCCAATCCTATGAAACTATATCCAGGTATTGGATTATACCAATCTTGTGAAACTATATCCAGGTATTGGATTATACCAATCTTGTGATATCATAGTCATATTGCTAAGGATTCCACAACAGTGGGATACCTTTATGTTTCCCTTTCACTTTAATTATGGGATATAAATCCTTTAAACTCATCACTGAATTCCACATCACCTTTACTAGGCATTATACCCATTCACATCCTTTATGTGATACAAGTATTTTTCATATCCCATTTAAGCATATTCAAAACACTATAGTCCTTATTTGGCTATAATCATAAAGAATGTATGACCAAGATATCATTATTATTATAATCATTTATTATTATTATGATATTACTAGGTTTCCATTTCCCTAGTTCATTTTGAACATTGCCGTCTCTTACATCAATCTCTAGATCATGAGACTTTTTTAAACATCTTGTCACCTCTCGCTAGGCAACGTCCATCTCTAGGTCATAATACCTATATAAACATTATACTTGTTGTACAAGTATTTCACATGACTTACAAGACCCATATAATTTTTATTATATGAAACATCATAGCTCATAGTTATCTATGGTCATTATCTCATCATACCAGCATGGTTAGCATTTCAAGATAACAACAATATCGAATACATATCATTTCCATTCAATACAAAAGAAATACAACCTTCCCATCATTAAGGTTAGGGTTTCCCTTTCTTAGCGATTAGGGTTTCAAGTCATATCAAATTCCTTTAGGATTACGGTTTCCCTCTATTTACCGATTAGGGTTTCCAGTATTTTCATCAAGAATCAAAACCCTAATTCATACTCCATACAAATTAGGAGTATCAATGTATACTCATTACATGATTATTATACATATATAAGTTTCTATTTTACCCTCACTAGGATGTTGATTACATCATAATCCATTAGGTTGGCTCAATCCTTCTCTCAAGGTACATTGGCCTATATTTATCAAAACACATTAAACTCTTTATGCCTTAATGTACCATATGACATAACACACTACATGTGTCACTCAATCAAGTGTATTAGATTGAGGTGCATCCTCCATGTCGAGTATAGAGGTATAGGTATGCTTCCATATCAGGTATAGAGGTGTATCCTCATCACCATATCATGTATGAGACATATCCTTATCTCCATATCGTGCATCCATATCGGGTTACTAAACCTTTAGGGTTTGCATATCGGGTTTGACCCTTATGATCATAACTTTTTCAAAACCTTCATGCTATCATCCTACCATTAATCATGTGATGAGTAAGAGGCTAGACAACTGATTAGTCTCAACTAGCTCAAGTGTAGAAACTGATAGGGATGTGGGGTTACAATGCATATCAGATTTCACAACACCATGTTGAGTTTCAACATCATATTGAGCTATGGTATATACTCAACACCATTTTGGGTATAAGGTGTGTGCTTGACCCCATATCATGCACAAGGTGTGTGTATGTGTCACTAGTATCATCCATGAGGTATAAATTCATCACTATATCGTGCTAGTGGTGTATTCATATCACCATATTGGGTTACTCATCATCTAGGGTTTGTCATATCGGGTTTGAGTATATACTTGATTCCATGTTGTGCATAAGATGTATACTTGACCTCATATCATGCACATGGTGTATTATGGACACCATATCATGAACATGATGTATACTTCATCATCATATCATGTATAAGGTGTATGTATCCTCATTGTATTGTTTTAATGATGTGTTCACTTCACCATATTGGGTTAGAGGTGCTTCAACCCAATATCGGGTTGAACCATGATGATATCATCATCATCAACCTCTAGATTCTTGTCCTTACTATTGAATTTCATGGAAAGGAGTCCTAGATGACTAATAGAACTCATGGATTCATCAATTATGTAAGAAAATTCGAATTGAAAGTAGATCATCAACTATGGCAAGATTGACGGTAAATAATAACATAATTGAGTTCAAGTTCTATAACTTGCCCCAACAACAACTTGAAATATCCAACCTCCAAAGCTTCACATTACCAAGGTTGAAGATGAGCTTCTCAAAGGTCCAAGACTTGAGATCCTCAGCATTATGCACGATACCTCACCACTTGTGGCTGATATTCCTCAGTTGTGGTTGATATCTCTTCACTTGGCCGATATCACATTGGTATGGCCGATACCAACGCTCTATGCATGATAATCCTTCACCTATTCATGAAAATAAGACTCTATGGAAGATATATAAGATCTATAGGGTTATAAATTTTGAAAATTTAACTTATCGGTGAAAGGAATGGTATATATAGTTGAAGCTCATGAAAGAGAGTGTGTATGTGGTGTCATTATTTTAAAGCTACTAGGCGCCATGTGTCCATGTATGGTTTACATGTGTACTTTCATGGATTAATATTTATCTTGACATGAATAAAACTTGAGTATAATCTAGAGATGATATTTCAGCCATCACTTATCTTGTTGGATACCATATCTAAACTCAATCACCACTTTATTCACAACCTGATACAACTTTTCCAAGGAAGTGGTAAACTGATATACTTCACCTCCTTGATGTACTTTTACCATCATGGACAAGGCTAATAGTTCACAAACCTATATGAGACACCACCTATGGCTCCTTGGTCGATGGACACTCTCATATGAACTCTACAACTTGATAAAACTCAACTTAGGGTTTCACATCCAACCCTTTCTTGGTCTTTTCATCACCAAGAATACTATCACTTATACATGATTCAAACATGGTGTATAGTCCGTTCTCTCTCCTCTAAATTATACTAGGAGGGAATAGGGAAACTATAGAGTTGGTAATATGCATATCAACACTACATTTTGGGTAAATTACAACTTGTACCAAAATTGGTACAGAAGGCACTAACATTATTCAAACAAGTTCAAACTTGGAATTTAGGCTTTCCACAAGCCACCCCCTTGCATTATTCTCTCGCTTATGATGCTAAAAAACATGATGAATTTTCAAATTGTGATAAATTTCAATATAACCCCTCTATTTGGGTAAATTGCATTTTGGTCCAAAACAAGAGAACATTTCTCAAACATTATTAAAATTGGACCATTGTTGAAACATAAGTTTGTCACCTGATAACAAAACACTTTAGAGGATTATATTAAAGTTCTCATCAACTTATTTAGTCTATACAAACATGGTTATCCCTAAACCCAAGTCAGGGATGTTACAAGTTATAAACCCCTTACAAGGATTTCATCCCCAAAATCCCATATGAAGGTAGACAATTGTTATTTGTGCATCATATCATCAAGCCTCCAAATAACATATTAATGAAACATATATGTCATAGAACTTCAACTAGCATAATGTTCTTCCATATAGGGTTATCATTTGATCTATCATATAGGACATAGATTCAATTGTCCTTGTCATAATTGATTACGGTGTCACATCTATATCACGTAATACTTTCTAAATCAGAGAAGTACTATACATACTTTGTATGACTCGGGTGCCAAACCTCATTACTTTATCACCTTTCTCAACTTACATTTTTATGCAATAATATTATTGACCTTGGGAGTCTTCCATACCCCTCACTTAGTTTAGCATTTCACCTCCAATGAAAGACTAGAGTTACATTCTGTCATCCATTTGGGACTATAAGTCTTATCATACTTGTATTATGCCAGTCTAATTTGTTGAAACAACACTAAACATACTTATGACTAGTACCAACAATTCCATTACTTGTTTATTTTCTTGTCATAAGGAGAGGCTACTTATCAAGAAGAACTATCTCAAAGGTATCTCTAGATGTTATTTGCAAAAGCTTCTTTAATAGATCTAGGAATTTATCTTAGCTGAATAAACTTTTCCCAAGACGATTCTATAGTTGTTCCTTCAATTAATACATCCTTATCGATGTTATGTTTATGCAAAGCATAAACCCCTAACATATGATGTCCATACACTATTTCATACCTTTCTAGGTAACCAACAATAATCATCTTATTAGGAGTCATGTACTCCCTATTTCATGCCTTAAAAACATCTTGTATACTATAATTCCTTACCTTGGTACTAGTTACATGTGTTAAAAACACATCACATCCTCATCATTCACATCCTTTGTTGTTATTACCAAAACCAAACATATACTACGACATTTCTTTCATCTTGGGACATTACTTAACACATATACTTTGTCTTGGAGCTAAAGTCCAAGACTAGTTGATACTTTTCAAAGTATCCATCTAAAAGATTACTTCTAATCCATGCACATCAAGTGTCATAACACTTACTTGTTTTTCGTGTCCTTGAAAGGAAAGAACACAAAGAAACATAGACCTTTTTATCAACCCATCATTATCCAGGGTTGTTTATTAAAGAAAGACATTATCACCTTGTTTCAGTATTGCATGATAATCCTTCACCTATTCATGAAAATAGGACTCTATGCATGATAATCCTTCACCTATTCATGAAAATAAGACTCTATGGAAGATATATAAGATCTATAGGGTTATAAATTTTGAAAATTTAACTTATCGGTGAAAGGAATGGTATATATAGTTGAAGCTCATGAAAGAGAGTGTGTATGTGGTGTCATTATTTTAAAGCTACTAGGCGCCATGTGTCCATGTATGGTTTACATGTGTACTTGCATGGATTAATATTTATCTTGACATGAATAAAACTTGAGTATAATCTAGAGATGATATTTCAGCCATCACTTATCTTGTTGGATACCATATCTAAACTCAATCACCACTTTATTCACAACCTGATACAACTTTTCCAAGGAAGTGGTAAACTGATATACTTCACCTCCTTGATGTACTTTTACCATCATGGACAAGGCTAATAGTTCACAAACCTATATGAGACACCACCTATGGCTCCTTGGTCGATGGACACTCTCATATGAACTCTACAACTTGATAAAACTCAACTTAGGGTTTCACATCCAACCCTTTCTTGGTCTTTTCATCACCAAGAATACTATCACTTATACATGATTCAAACATGGTGTATAGTCCGTTCTCTCTCCTCTAAATTATACTAGGAGGGAATAGGGAAACTATAGAGTTGGTAATATGCATATCAACACTACATTTTGGGTAAATTACAACTTGTACCAAAATTGGTACAGAAGGCACTAACATTATTCAAACAAGTTCAAACTTGGAATTTAGGCTTTCCACAAGCCACCCCCTTGCATTATTCTCTCGCTTATGATGCTAAAAAACATGATGAATTTTCAAATTGTGATAAATTTCAATATAACCCCTCTATTTGGGTAAATTGCATTTTGGTCCAAAACAAGAGAACATTTCTCAAACATTATTAAAATTGGACCATTGTTGAAACATAAGTTTGTCACCTGATAACAAAACACTTTAGAGGATTATATTAAAGTTCTCATCAACTTATTTAGTCTATACAAACATGGTTATCCCTAAACCCAAGTCAGGGATGTTACAAGTTATAAACCCCTTACAAGGATTTCATCCCCAAAATCCCATATGAAGGTAGACAATTGTTATTTGTGCATCATATCATCAAGCCTCCAAATAACATATTAATGAAACATATATGTCATAGAACTTCAACTAGCATAATGTTCTTCCATATAGGGTTATCATTTGATCTATCATATAGGACATAGATTCAATTGTCCTTGTCATAATTGATTACGGTGTCACATCTATATCACGTAATACTTTCTAAATCAGAGAAGTACTATACATACTTTGTATGACTCGGGTGCCAAACCTCATTACTTTATCACCTTTCTCAACTTACATTTTTATGCAATAATATTATTGACCTTGGGAGTCTTCCATACCCCTCACTTAGTTTAGCATTTCACCTCCAATGAAAGACTAGAGTTACATTCTGTCATCCATTTGGGACTATAAGTCTTATCATACTTGTATTATGCCAGTCTAATTTGTTGAAACAACACTAAACATACTTATGACTAGTACCAACAATTCCATTACTTGTTTATTTTCTTGTCATAAGGAGAGGCTACTTATCAAGAAGAACTATCTCAAAGGTATCTCTAGATGTTATTTGCAAAAGATTCTTTAATAGATCTAGGAATTTATCTTAGCTGAATAAACTTTTCCCAAGACGATTCTATAGTTGTTCCTTCAATTAATACATCCTTATCGATGTTATGTTTATGCAAAGCATAAACCCCTAACATATGATGTCCATACACTATTTCATACCTTTCTAGGTAACCAACAATAATCATCTTATTAGGAGTCATGTACTCCCTATTTCATGCCTTAAAAACATCTTGTATACTATAATTCCTTACCTTGGTACTAGTTACATGTGTTAAAAACACATCACATCCTCATCATTCACATCCTTTGTTGTTATTACCAAAACCAAACATATACTACGACATTTCTTTCATCTTGGGACATTACTTAACACATATACTTTGTCTTGGAGCTAAAGTCCAAGACTAGTTGATACTTTTCAAAGTATCCATCTAAAAGATTACTTCTAATCCATGCACATCAAGTGTCATAACACTTACTTGTTTTTCGTGTCCTTGAAAGGAAAGAACACAAAGAAACATAGACCTTTTTATCAACCCATCATTATCCAGGGTTGTTTATTAAAGAAAGACATTATCACCTTGTTTCAGTATTGCATGAACTTTCAATTGTTCATGTGTCATTTAATCTTGTTTCCTCTTAGGTTCCTTGCCATCATCATAGGAATTATTAAGATGATTACATGTCATCATCCCTTAGCATCATCATCATCATCATCATTACTAGATATGGGTGTTCAAACCCTTAGTTCATCACTGAACATTGTAAACTCTCTTCAGGTAACTGTTACCTCTAGGTCCTCAGACCAAGGTATACATTATACTAAATATCTTCTTTTGTTTATAAGTTGATCTGTGATTAACTCAGATTCCTTCGTATATCAATTAGGATGTGGTACAAATATTCGTGCCACATCTCCTACTTTGTTATGCTCTTTAGATTATCTCAAAATGACTACTTGATCAGAGTAATAAAAAAGATAGAAATCTAAGAGTATCATACTTTCCTTTCCTTCAAAAGATGAATACTTGGCCAGGGTATTCTAGAACTGAAATTAGGTAGTATGCATTGTTTTATAGTATGTTTCATCTCTTTAAATTTTACTACTTAATATCTCAAATTTTCTCTGAGTGTTTCTTTTACATCTCTTCCCTTTCTACATGAAGAGAGTAATTTCAAAACATATAAGAGAATATTGGACTGAGTATAGGTTCTCATCCTTCTTATCTCTTCCTTATGTCCTCATGGGACTAATTAAAGCAAGCTCAATGACAACTACCTTTCTTATAATTAGTGGGAAGAGAGTAGGAAAGGAAGGATAATTTAGAATGAAAAGTTCTATCTGACATGTTACCTCTTATGGGTTATCTAGTGTCTTTAGTGACTCAATACATGGATTCAGTTGTCATCTACTATTGCCTTTGACCTCTACCACCAGAAGTAGATGGACCATTCTATGACACTTGTCTTCGTCCTCAACCTTCTGCTCCATCCGTGTGAGTTTTATAGATTATGCCTTGACAGTTGGGTCACCTCATTATTTCTTCTTGGACACTGCCACCTCAGATCTCCTATCTGTCCACATTTATGACAAGCTCATACCTCACATTGTGTCCTAGACAAGTTCCTTATTGATACTAAAGGTACTCTTAGAGTTCTTGGAGATACAATCCAACCTTGGTCCTTACTAGGTGACCATTGTATTGGTGTATTATATTGTTGTTGAACCGGTGTTACCAAAAACTATGGTTTTTTAGTGCCACTAATACACTATTCATGTTACTATACAAACCTCCTTTTGAGGTTTGCCTCATGTTTCTTTGTCACAGACCTTTCTATACTCCAGACAGACTCCACAAATGTGGTAAATCGCTCTTTACTTTCTATTGCGGCTGTCGAGATAGACACCTCATCATTCAATCCTTTCTTAAAATGTCGAATCCTCTCCTGCTCAGTAGCAGCCATTTAAGGACAAAACCACAAAAGTTCCATAAACCTAGCTTATATTCATTAATTGACAAGGTTCCTTGTCGAACCTTCTCAAACTATGATATCTTTTCGTCTAAGCATTTTTGTTGAAAATATTTATTGATGAATTCTCGACAAAATTCCTCCCAACTAACCTTTTCATCATTCCTTTTTACCTCTTCTATGGCCCACCACTGGCCAGCACTACCTTTCAAAAGGTGAATGACATGTTTTACTTTGTCAGTGTCTGGGATACTACGGATCTTAAAAGCCTTTTCTAACTCATTGACACACAAATTAGCATCTGTTGGGTCAGTTGTTCTAGCATATTCTATGGTTCTTACACGGCATATCCATTCAAAAGTCTTTCTAGACCTATGTCCCTCATTCGGAACTGTTCCCTAGGTGTTGGCGCTGGCATCCATTATGCCATATGCATTACTTTGGTCATGACTTGCCCAAAGAAAACATGATAGACTAGGTTTTCTAGCATAGCTTCATCAAAATGGGGATTCTGATCGGCCCAAAATCGAGTCAGAACTTTTACATTTATAAACCCTAAACCTTGTAGGCCCCCACAACTTTTATTATGGGGTCAAAGAAGATATATGGGGTCGAACACAGGGACGTGGTGAAGTTTATTATGCCACAAATTTTGTACATTAGTCAGATAAGCCAAAACAATATGCGATGAAAATATATGCTAGAACTGTCTAGCGGGTTGTCATGATTTAAAACAAAACAAAGAAAAGAAAAGTAAAACAAAACAAAACAGAGCTCGTGGTTCTAATAATCTGAGAAAGAGAGTTCCTGGCTATGTAATCACAAACGGGGCAGTCTATGCACTCCTTCTCAGGCATAGACAACCCTCGAACACCTAATCAAGCATCTAGTACGCACAATGGCATTTGTCCTGTGGGTCGTCCCACTCACTCTCGCGATGCGTGACTAAAACCATCAACGATATGTCATCGAGCCTCTCTCAAGGAATGACATATCAACACATCAGAATATACTAAGTTCCCTCTCAGGTCTTAGGGTATTCTAGGATGTTTGGAACAGAATACCTTGGATCGTCCTCCTCTCGGGTTCAGATCCAAACTATCTTATCTTAACCATTCCTACAACAGATCTCTCGATACATGCAGAAATAACAGTTCAAACTAGTAAGAGATCAACCAAACTAGCAATCATCACTAGTAAGAGAAAGTAGAACATGCAACATACTAGATATGATATGAATGCACTTGCTTAAGGAAAAAGTACATATACATGCCTAGGTCGGGCTACATAGCCAAGAAGGAGCTAACTAGCCACAGACAAGCATGGTTACCATAAAACAAAGACGGATGAACATCGTTTGTACAAGAAACCAAGGAACACAGAAGAATGAAAGAGAAGAAAGAACGAGATATAGCCCATGGAGGAGGGGTGGCTCTCGCTCCTTGGTCTCCATTCAAGCCAGATCTCATTCCTTGGTTCTCCTCTTTGTCCTTTTGGATTCCTTGGTTCTCTCTCTCTCTCTAAATCTACTCCAACAACTACCCTATGGATGTGAGAGGATGTTGATGTAGACTGGTCTTCTCTCTCTTCAGCTTCCACCTGTAGAGATCGTAGACCAGCAATGGAGGAGGGCGGTGATGTGAATCTTCTCTCTCCTTGGTGTGAGGATGAACATAGCACAGATATGCTCTCTCCTTGGTTTCCACCCTTGGAGAGAGTAAATCAGAGATGGAGATGGAGGAGAGAGAGAGTGAAGGCTGGTTGCTGCTAGAGCACGTAGACAGGCTGCCTTGGTCCTCTCAGACCTTAGGATGCTTCCCCGAGACTATGGCTCCAACCTGCAAGCCTTCCGACATCTGGACTCGATCCAGCAGCCCTTTGGCCTCAAGACTGGATGCCCCTTCTCTGGACTCCAGGTCTGGATGCCTTGGTCTGGATTCAACCCAGCAGCCCTTTGGCCTCCAGGCTGGATCCCCCCAAAATAGTTGGGGTCAGGTTCTATATATAGGCATGGCTGGGCACTCGACATGTGCTATGCACGTGTCCTTTAAGTCAGTTTACAAGAGGAGCAGCAGGTCACAGTTGTGAAATGCACGGTCGCGATTCCCTTTTTGTCAGGTCACGGTTCCTCCTTTGGAATGTGACCACGGGCAGCTGGCTGCATGAGATCACAATCGTGAGGGAGAGAGAGGTCATATTTAATTGCCCTAGTTCCGATTATGAGAAAGGGGTTCTCAGTTGTTAAGGTCACGACGTGGTCGCGATCAAGATCGCGGTCGTGATCATTTGCTAGTGAGGTTGTGATGGTGGTAAGGGTAGACGATCGCGGGAGTGCTGCTGTTGCTGGCTGTTGAGGAATCGATGTTGTGGGAAGGTGACTTGGAGAGGTTGAATACTGAGTGGCAGAGGCGGCGTCACGCGTTCGGTGATGATGCATCTATAGTGGAGAACATAGGGATGCTTTGGCAGCCGGTCGGGAGGTTTTGACGCTTGTCCTCGACCAAGACCAGGAGGCTGGGTCACGGTCTAGCTCAGTTGCACCCGCAGTGTGTGGAGGGAAGCGGATGAATGATCATTGTCAGAAGATGCATGATGCCTACAGAGGGGATGGAGGTAGCCACTGTGCATGGAGGTGGAGGATGCAGACATGTAGGTGATGGGGCCGCGGTCACAGCTAGGCATACCGCAGTTGGTTTGCTTGGGGTTGTGCGGGCCGTGAGAAAGTGATGGAGAGGTCGCTGTGGGTGGATAAGAAAAGAAGGAGGCGATGGCGGGCGAAGAAGTGAGGATGCAGGGTAGCTACTTTTGGCGGGGATGATGGTTGTGGTGTTGGGGAATAACAATCGTAACTGTGGTTTATAAAGAGGCATAGTAGGCATATGGTCATGATTTATGGGAGGGGAGAGAGGATCATGACATCTGAGAATCGCGATCGTAGTTCAGCAGCACGAGGGAACCGTGGGTAGGAGTGTAAGGGTAGACGGCTACACAGGAGCATGGAGCCCACAACTAGCAAACCAAAGAAAGCAACCACAAATGCTGAACCCGTGAGAAGGAAAGGAGGGGGATCCGTGGACCTGCTTTGATCAGGTCCAATCCAAGGGATAAAATGGAAATTGGGACGAGAAGATAGGGCCCATATGCTCCCAATCGTCCTGCGCATGAGATATAAACCCAGTTAAATTAGGAATTAAAAATCCAAAGGGTGTACACATAGAATTAGACAGTGAAAGCAATTGATGATAGCCAAACTGGGACCAGAATAAAGGATAAGACAGTGATGATTATGTATTCATCGTTAGATGAAATATCAAGCAATATAATTCACTGGGCCACAATTTAGTAGAGAGAGAGTATGTAAAGATAGTTCATCTATGTTCGGTGCATGCTAATCTAATATTGGCTATATATCTATGTTATTGGCTATTTTAACCACACTACCTATGACAAGATAAAAGGTAACAAAACATGAGCACTATTGGGCAATTTATGACTAAAGTGTCATGAAACTATAGATAAAATGCATGGAAAATATGTACAAATTTGGGTGTTATCAACTACCCCAAGCTTAAAACTTACTTGTCCTCAGTCAAGACTGTGCTCAAAGAACAAAAGATAACATCCAAATTAAGCTTGGCAATAAATTGCTAAAGTTAAGAGAAACAGTTTAAAGCATCAATACTCTTGATTCATGTTGCTTCAGAACAAAACCCCACCAAGTAGGAACAATCCTGCCAAAGCAAGGTCAAAGAGTTTCCAGGCAAGATTAAGTAAACTCACTACAGCCTGCCGATACTCATGAGGGTTTGAATCATGATTATTAAACATGAGAGAATTGTCACATAGGTGATCACATGGTTGATGAGCAATGAGACATCACCATGAATCCATGCATACCAATCTGGAACAATGCTCTTCTCACTTATTCATGTCCTTAGAAAAAAAGCAAAAGACTCTAATGACTTCTGAGAATCCCGATCTGCTTTAGGTTGGTCCATGTAGCGAGCAGCAGTCCCTGCAGTCCCAACCAGTTGGTCCAAAGCAGTGAGACAAACTCCTCGTACTGTACTCAAACCAACCCTGCTACTGAGATGATCTCATAGGTCACCTAGGGGTTCCTAAGGACTCTCTAATGACCTTTTAGAATGATACTACCATGCACGACATACCCGCGTTTGTGAGCACAGTCATACACCGGTTGGGCACCATCCTAAACTCTCCTAAAAGAGAAAACAACGCTCATTTATTGTTCACACTCAGGCTTTTATCATCTGCATTCTATTTGTAGGCTTGGGTGAGAAATATATAGATATTTTTGGGATTTTGTGGGTGGCCAAGCCTCTTTTTCACATTTTTATATTTTTCATCTTTTTGACTCAATCTAATGTGAAAAGGCACATACTCCATCAAGGGAAACACTTCATCTTGATCATAGGTCAAAACTCATCGTTGATCCGTTGATACATGTGTGAAAACTTGCAATTATGATTAAAGAATCCTTAGAATATAGGCAAGCTTGTGAATCCACATCTAGGATTCTTTAATCGTGTTTTAGCCCATTCCAACAGTCCTTTACCATGAGTTCACCATTCACTACATAGATCAAAGGAATCTAGTTTAAAGCTATGAAAAACTGACATAACCTTAGATTTATTACCAAACTCAAGGAAAGAGTCAAAGAGCAAGTCAAGCAAAAGGTCAATCAATTTTTAAGATGAAAATTGTCCATTTAGGCATGAAGTCAAGCATTTATCTATTAGATTCACACCATATAGCCATAATTGCAAAGCTAAAAAGATGAATTTTTTTTTTGAAAATTTATAACTAAATGTAAGAAATAAATATGCATACTAGAAGGGTGATGAGAAAGAAGGGCAAAGCCCACCACCCCAAGCTTAAAATTTTACTCGTCCTTGAGCAAGACTCAAACTTGAGATACTGAGGCAGGAATGCATGCGTTTAATGACAGTTATTGAAGTTCTAGAGATGATGCATGGATGCAAGGATATAAAATAATTAGAGGAAAGAAACTAACTAATAAAAACATGAAAAGTAGAATTTATTGTAATAAAAGGGCGGGAGGGTGGGTAAGAGAATAGGGGGTGGTTTCCCCACGATACTGACACTGGGATCCAAAATCCTAAGTTTTATGACCAGTGTAACCTATGTCTTGCCGATGGGTTCTGCCACATAATATGAGTAGAATAGGCAGATGTGTTGGCCCTGCCGAGTCCGGAGAAGAAAAGTAAAATATGGCGACTCGATGAAGTCATCTTTGTGTTGTTAGTGGCTTGAACTGCACTGGGATGAATTCTTCGACATATCATCCTCAGGGTACCTTTAATTTAATGAATTTGAAAATGAAGGTCTTGGGATGTCGATACAGGATGCGATGGAGGGGATAGGTTGAATGACTTGGGTAGGATCCATTTATCCTCCCTCCATCTATAAACTTGAGGTTGGATGCTTAGATAAGCTACTATATATAGTCTGAGTCATCCAATCCTCTTATGAACATGAAGTGTCCTTGGAGGAGTATGATTGATGTTCTTCCACCCCAAGTTTTTCGTCTTCTGTAGGGTCTGGGGATTCTTCATGCTCAACAACCATGTTGTAGTGAACTGTCCATCTACCTCCCTTGAGTTCCACCAACCCTTGAGGAGGGATGGTGGTGATTGCAAGTTTGTGTTGTTCCATCTCATCATCATCGATATACTAATCACTCAATGTCGAGCAACAGTCATCGTCGTCATCGAACAAGTTGTTTCAGACCATGATTGGCGTATTGCTCAAAGCAAAGTGACAAGTCTCAATATGAGAGATGTCACTCTGGTCTGGTTCAATGTCTGACTCTATTTCATCAAACCAACTTTCTGGCTATGAGGTTGATTGGATTTTTTATTCTTCATCATCTTCATCATAGAACCATTTGTGTCTATGATTCATATCTTCCATTGGTTCATCAGTTGGGTCATCTGGATAAAATGAAGGGTTTCCTGGAGTGGGTTGGTCTTCACAGAAAAATCCCAGTGAATCCAGTTGATGGTCTGAATAGGATGGTGATGCATACTCCACTTTAGACCCAATGGAATGGTCTTGATGACTAACGTTTTCATTGCCTTGTAATCACAGTTGTAATTGGATTGTAACCAAATCGATGAGCTCTTGGAGCCTATTGCCTTGTTCAACATCTTTATCATGAAGTTGTTGTACTTGAGCAGCAATTCCTTCAAGACCCATCGATTCTTCCATGCACATATAAGGGAACCCGCTGTATCAAACTGATGCTTTAGGATGAATCCTTGTTCAACAGTTTGAAGTAGGCTTCTACTACGGTCTGCAGCTTCGGTGGCTACTTTGAGATGACGCTCCTTCTTTTCTAATAGTTGCTAGAGCGGATTGATGTTTTCTTGGGGATGAGGAGCTGAGGCAGTGAGTTCTTGAACACTTTTCCCAAACAACTGCACTGCCTGAATCAGTTCTCGATCCCATGATAACATAGGAGTTGAGGGTTGACTGGCAGTCTCCGTTGTAGGAATCTCGACACATGACGACGTCAGATGTAAGTATAACTCAACTAGTTGTAGAGCAGGACCTTCAATTATTTGCCAGCAGTTGGTACTGTGGAAAAACTCGGGTCGACAGGTGGATAAGATGACTTGTCTCGTGGAAGCGAGATCCATGGTTGAAAAAGGTATAAGAAAAAGAAGATGTATTCAGTATATATGAACAAGTATGTTTAAAACAAAAGAAAAACTATGAATATACATACCTCCTTATAGTGACAGAACAAAATCTTTTAGCAGTGTAAATGTGGCAAACCACGTCCCCGACAACGTCGCCAAAAAGTGGATCAGCCCAGAATCGAGTCAGAACTTTTAAATTTATAAGCCCGAAACCTTCTAGGCCCTCACAACTTTTATTACGGGGTCGAAGTAGATATACGGGGTTGAACACATGGTTGTGGTGACGTTTAGGACACCATAAATTTTGTTCTTTAGTTAGATAAGCCAAAACGATATGCGATGAAAATATATGCTAGAACTTGTCTAGCAGGTTGTTACAATTTAAAACAAAACAAAGAAAAGAAAAGTAAAACAAAACAAAACAGAGCTCGTGGTTCTACTAATCTGAGAAAGAGAGTTCCTGTCTATGTAACCACAAATAGGGCAGTCTATGCACTCGTTCTCGGGCATAGACAACCCTCGAACACCTAAGCAAGCATCTAGTACGCACACTGGCATCTACCATGTGGGTCATCCCACTCGCTCTCGCGATGCGTGACTAAAACCATGAACGATATGTCATCGACCCCTCTCAAGGAATGACATATCAACACCTCATAATATACTAAGTTCCCTCTCAGGTCTTAGGATATTCTGGGATGTTAGGAAAAGAATACATTAGATCGTCCTCTTCTCGAGTTCAGATCCAAACTATCTTATCTTAACCATTCCTACAACAGATATCTCGATACAGGCAGAAATAGCAGTTCAAACTAGTAAGAGATCAACCAAACTAGCAATCATCAGTAGAAAGAGAAAGTAGAACATGCAACATACTAGATATGATATGAATCTATTTGCTTAAGGAAAAAGTACATATACATGCCCAGATCGGGCTACATAGCCAAGAAGGAGCTAACTAGCTATAGACAAGCATGGTTAGCACAGAACAAAGACGGATGAACATCGTTTGTACAAGAAACCAAGGAGCATAGAAGAATGAAAGAGAAGAAAGAAAGAGATATAGCCCGTGGAGGAGGGGTGGCTCTCGCTCCTTTGTCTCCGTGCAGGCCGGATCTCGTTCCTTGGTTCTCCTCTTCGTCCTTATGGATTCTTGGTTCTCTCTCTCTCTAGATCTGCTCCAACAACTGCCCTGTTGATGTGAGAGGATGTTGATGTAGACTGATCTTCTCTCTCTTCAGCTTTCGCCTCTAGAGATTGTAGACCAGTAATGGAGGAGGGCAGTGATGTGAATCTTCTCTCTCCTTGGTTTGAGCATGAACATAGCACAAATATGCTCTCTCCTTGATTTCCACCCTTGGAGAGAGTAGATCTGAGATGGAGACAAAGGAGAGAGAGAATGAAGGTTGGTTGTTGCTGGAGCAAGTAGACACGCTGTCTTGGTCCTCTCAGACCTTGGGATGCTTCCCTGAGACTCTGGCTCCAACCCGACAGCCTTCCGGTGTCTGTACTCGATCCAACAACCCTTTGGCCTCTCAAGACTAGATGCCCCTTCTCTGGACTCCAGGTTTGGATGCCCAAGTCTGGATTCGACCCAGTAGCCCTTTGGCCTCTAGGCTGGATCCCCCCCTAATGGTTGGGGTCAGGTTCTATTTATAGGCACGACTGGGTACTCGGCATGTGCTTTGCACCTATCCTTTAAGTCGGTTTATAAGAGGAGCAACATGTCACGGTTGTGAAATGCACGGTTGTGATTCCCTTTTGGTCAAGTCGCGGTTCCTCCTTTGGCATGTGACCATGGGCAGTTGGCTGTGTGAGATCACGGTCGTGAGGGAGAGAGAGGTCGTGTTCAATTGCCCTGGTCGCGATTATGATAAAGGGGTTCGTGGTTGTTAAGGTCATGGCAAAGATCGCGGTCGCGATCCAGATCGTGGTCGTGATCATTTGCTGGTGAGGTCGCGATGGTGTCAAGGGTAGACGATCGCGGGAGTGTTGCCGTTGCTGGTTGTTGAGGAACCGATGCTATGGGCAGGTGACGTGGAGAGGTTGAAAACTGAGTAGCAGAGGCGGCGTCGCATGTTGGGTTTTGATGCATCTGTAGTGGAGAACAGAGGGATGTGTTGGCAGTAGGTCGGGAGGTTGCGGCACTTGTCCTCGATCGTGATCCAGCAGGGGGTCACGATGTTGTAGAAGCACATGCGTCGTTGTCATGGTGATTGTTGCAGGGTCGATGGTCGTAGTGGAATTGCAATCGTGATTAGTTGATACCGCGGTCACGGTTAGTGGAGTCACAGTCGCGATTAGTTGTTGGAGGCCTGCCCGAGGTGTTGAAGAGTCGCGACTAAGTCCCAAGCAAGGCAGGAGGTCGCGGCGGGCGGCGGTTGAGATGTGACTGATGTCGCAGTGTCTTGACATTTAGGTTGTGGTCTGCGCGAGACCTGCGAGCGGCTAAGGGTGGAGGTAGACACAGTCCCAAGCAAAGTGTGTGTGGCGTGTATGGAAGAGCGGAAGATGTGGCTATGTATGGGACCGTGACCAGGAGGCTGGGTCACGGTCTGGCTCAGTTGCACCCGCGGTGTGTGGAGGGAAGCAGACGGATGGTCATTGTCGGCATACGCAGGATGCCTGCGGAGGGGATGAAGGTAGCCACTATGCCTGGAGGTGGAGGTTGCGGACATGGAGGTGATGGGGTCACGGTCACGGCTAGGCATACCGCGGTTGGTTTGCTTGGGGTTGTGTGGACCGCGAGCAGGTGATGGAGAGGTCACTGCGGGTGGAGAAGAAAAGAAGGAGGCGATGGCGGGCAAAGAAGTGAGGATGCAGGGTAGCTGCCGTCGGCGGGGATGATGGTTGCGGTGTTGGGGAATAACAATCCCAACCGTGGTTTATAGAGAGGCATAACAGGCATATAGTCGCGATTTATGGGAGGAGAGAGAGGGTCGCGACATCAGAGAATCGTGATCGCGGTTCAGCAGTAGGAGGGAACGGCGGGCAGGAGTGTTAGGTAGACGGCTACACAGGAACGTGGAGCCTACAACTAGCAAACCAAAGCAAGCAGCCACAAAGGTTGAACCTACGAGAAGGAAAGGAGGGGGATTCGTGGACCTGCTTTGACCAGGCCCAATCCAAGGGCTAAAATGGATATAGGGCCGAGAAGATAGGGCCCATATGCTCCCAATCGGCCTGCACATGAGACATAAACCCAGTTAAATTAGGAATTAAACATACAAAGGGTGTACACAGAGAATTAGACAGTGAAAGAAATTGATGATAGCCAAACTGGGACCAGAATAAAGGATAAGACAGTGATGATTATGTATTCATCATTAGACAAAATATCAAGCAATATAATTCATTGGGCCACAAATTAGCAGAGAGAGTATTCAAAGATAGTTCATATGTGTTCGGTGCATGCTAATCCAATATTGGTTATATAGCTATGTTATTGGCTATTTTAACCACACTACCTATGAGAAGATAAAAGGTAACAAAACATGAGCACTATTGGGCAAATTAAGACTAAAGTGTCATGAAACCATTGATAAAATGCATGGACAATATGTGCAGATTTGGGTGTTATCAGATTCTTAGGCACTGATTCCTCTCTTGCTTGACCCCTTGCACCTCCTACTGGTGCAGCAAAATTGCTCTCAACAATGTGATCATCGTGTTCTCCAGACATCTTTAAGTTATATCCCTCCTTCTTCATAAGTAGAAGTCACTATAAGATATATTGGAGAACACTTAGAACAAACTCAACACCTTAGTCCTATGTCTTTGTAGACTCAGTGTACCTTAAGCTATGATACCAACTTAAAATGACCGCCACCAAACTGACTGCCAAATCGTCACTAATTATTGCTGAATAATCATAAGTAGCGGACTAACAAAATCACTAAAAGTTAAAACCATTTTTGCAAAGAGATACATTTCCAGGAAAACTCTTAAAGAACTAGAACCTTATATACATCATGGTTCACATTGTACATACATTGTACCATCTCTTCTCGAGGATAACATATAACAGTTGCTTTCCCAAAACCTATACATATGTAACATAAAACCTTGAGGCAATCATGCCAAAATCTCTGATAGTTTATAAAACCATCATGTACTAAATCCAAGGACATGAGAGTATGAAGACGACAAATATGACTTCTATCTACAAGACACGACAAATAATACACTCAACCTGAGCTATTATTGTTGTCTTTGTTGTTGTTGTCCTTCCTCTGTAGAACGGTCTCTACCTCCTCGTGCACATCCACCCAAAAAATTGGGGATCCCACGGGGTGAGACAATTGTCCCAGTAAGAGATATAACTCTCCACCAACAATGTTATTATCACATGTAAACAGTATAAAACTGAGAAGGGGTTCTTTTATATTAATATGCAATATTAATCATTGTTGATAAGAAGTTTAGAACATTCTCATTGTTTAAAGCATTGCAACTGTCTATGATTGAGAAGTACGTACATATTCACTTTATAAGTAATACGAAAGACTTGTGTATTGTTTACCCCTCATATTATGCCAACATCTCAAGCTTATCATGTGACAATATTATCATGGTATGATATCCATGAATCATTCTCATTTCTAATTGTTGGCTTCAACCAATCTACTAGCCAGGTATTGGATTATACTAATCCTGTAAATACGTTCTAGCCAGGTATTGTATTATACCAATCTTGTAAATACACATCATTATGTTTTGTCTAGGTATTAGTTTATACCAATCCTATGAAATTATAGCCAGGTATTGGATTATGCCAATCCTGTAGAATTAAAGCCAGATATTGGATTGTACCAATCCTATGAGATCATAGCCAGGTATTGGATTGTACCAATCTTGTGAGAGTTCATCCAGGTATTGAATTATACCAATATTGTGAGATTCAAGCTAGGTATTGGATTGTACCAATCCTATAAGAGTTCTAGCCAGGTATTGGATTATGCCAATCTTGTAAGATCATATCTAGGTATTGGGTTAACCCAATCCTGTGAAATTATATCCAGGTATTGGATTTTCCCAATCCTTTGGAACTATATTCAGGTATTGAATTATACCAATCCTATGAAACTATATCCAGGTATTGGATTATACCAATCATGTGATATCATAGCAATATTTCTAAGGATTCCATAGTAGTGGAATACCTTTATGTTTCTCTTCCACTTTCATTATGGGATATAAATCCCTTAAACTCATCACTGAATTCCACATCACCTTTACTAGGTATTATACTCATTCACATCCTTTATGTGATACACGTATTCCTCATATCCCATTTAAGCATATTCAAAATACTATAGCCCTTATTTGGCTATAATTATAAAGCATGTATGACCAAGATTTCATTAATATTATAACCATTTCTTATTATTATGATATTACTGGGTTTCCATTTCCATAGTTCATTTTGAACATTGCCATCTCTTACATCAAACTCTAGATCATGAGACTGTTATAAACATCTTGTCACCTCTCGCTAGGCAACATCCATCTCTAGGTCATAAGACCTATATAAAAATTATACTTGTTGTACAAGTATTTCACATGACTTATAAGACCCATATAATCTCTATTATATGAAACATCATAGATCATACTTAGCTATGCTCATTATCTCATGATAATAGAATGGTTAGTGTAACAAACCAAATTTAGGAATTTTGTCTTTTGACCCTCTTTCCCATATTTTCCTTTCATTTCTATCATTATTGGCCTTTTTATTTAATTAGTGGAATTTATAGTGGTTTGGTGAACATTTGTTCAATAATTATACCAATGTAAGGTTTTATGTGCAAATACCTCGGTGAAATCTTATTTAAGGATCTAAAACATAAAATCACCACTTTAGTAGAACAATGATTTATTACTTTGTGCTAGAAGTGCAAGGCCCTAAATCTTGATTAATGTATTAAACAAAATTAATTAACATAATTAAGTTCTCTAAAATTTAATCTAACTTTTTTATTTGATTTAAAAACATAGAATGAATCTATGTTTCAAATTTGGTTCAATTTGGATGTTGTTTGTGCAAGTTATGCAATTTTAGGTACGTTTTGGACTTTTATATAATTTAATCAATTGGGATGTTTTCTTTGCAAATTATCACCTGAATTTTAATGCTTAGATATTCCCTTACAATTCTAGGGATTTTGAACCATGGGGCACCTGGTTTCATCTTGGTTTGAAGGTGTTTCTCTCCACGGGCATTATAGGGATTACCCTCCTTATAAATGTGTTTATCTTTAAAAGCTATCAACCAATGGGGTTATTTCTTTGTTTGAAGGCCGGTGGGGATGTCCTAGAAGGATCCAGGGGATTTTAGTACCGACCATTGATATACAGGAAGTGTCTATGTATTGTTCTCTTGCATGGCCATGAATCCCTAGCCTAAGGACACATGGAAAGTCCCATAGACACTTCATACTTGCCCCCTTCTTTATAAAGTCATGCCTACCGCTTCCCATCTCCCAATCCAAGAAGAAATCCTCTCCTTATCTTTCCCCCAGATTAGAGCATCGTCCCTTCTATGTTTGTTGACAAAGTTGTCATCCCAAGTTAAAAGAGCGTGCCTACCTTGGGGAAGAAGGCTCCTAGGGTTCCAAATTTCTATATTTAGGATTTCTTAAGCTACTCCTTGGTGATTTTGAGCAAAACTAGTAAGTATCCTCCTTTCCTTCCCTATTTTCATGCTGTTTGTATTCCTCCCACCTTCTTCCAGGTCGAAACCATGACCTTCCATGGTAAAACTCCACCTAGAACCCTAAAACACCTCATCTCAATGCTCTTTTGCTAGGGTTTGCACCTCTAAAGTGGAGAAGGTGATCTTTGCTCAAGAAAGGATATTGGCTTGGAGCAACTAGACCTTATAATCTCGAGATCCTTGATGTTTGGACCTTCTTACCTTCCTACAGCCAAGTTTTGTTAACCCCCTTCTCATATATTGCTTACAACATGCTTCAAACTCATGCTTCTATGTTTAAAATCGATGATTTCCATCTCTTTTTACCATGTTCTTCTAGGGTTTTGGTTTGTTGTTGGTTTACCTTCTCTAGAAGCTCTAGTTTGGTTACCTATGAAACTTCAAACCTGATCTTGGGTTGAATGGTATTTTCTCCCTCTCCCTCTCTCTTCAATTATCTCGATCGGTTTGACGATGTGGCAATTTCCTATTGGTCAGTATTGAAAAATTCATATCTTCTAATCCACTTATCCAAATTTGATAAATAAATATGTTTTGGAATTGGTAAATTAATATATATCTAATAAAAATATTTTCAAGGTCTGATTTCATGGTTTGACGAAGGGTGATTTTTGTAAAATGAATTTGATGCATAAAATCCATAAAAATTACATCTTAGTCATCATAACTCCAAAATTGACATAAACATTTGTTTTCTTCACCAGGAGAATGTAATAAGTTCATTGGTGACATTTTCAAAAGCTAAATCCGAATTTTGCTAAATTTTTTTGAAATTAGGGTTTCTATACGTTAATGGGCACTATGTACTCTAATACATGTTAATACATTGAAAATAGGCAAAGTGGAACTTGGACTCAATTAAAGTGGTGAAAGTTAGTAGTTGATTTCAGTAAGAGAGGTGTCTGCATTTACACCTAAATTGGAATAATTTTTCCTTAACCTATTTTTCTATAATGAGGCTTTATTAAACCCTATTTCTTATACTCTTGAATCTTTTGCTATACTTGCCTCATAAATCAGTTTTGGAACATTATTCTTGGGTCTTGGTACCCCACTGCTATGCTTATTGATTCATGTGATTATTCTTGACTTGACTACTTTTTCAAGCATGTGGATTTATGTTCTATTTAATTTAAAGTAGAGGTACTTATGTACAACCACCCATAGAGGGCATATAAATAATCGCCCTGGGAATGTCTTATTCTCCCCATAATATTGTAGGTGACTGGGAATGTCTCATTCTCCCCTCATCTAAGGTTAGAGGTATGGTAGGTGCCTCAACCCTACTTAGTTAGGTAGACATAATTATCTTACATGCAAATCTTTTTTTCATTATATTTGTTAATGGAAAGCTTCTTAGATATATAGCATCATACTCTAGTTATATTCATCATATGATAAACCCTAGCCTATTTTTATTTTCTTTACTTATCTTAATATCCATACTAGTTTTGTGACACATACTTTTCTTCCCTTTCCCTTTTTGCTGGGTGCCTTCCCAACCACCCAGGTGTTGAGCAAGGTGATGGATGAGACAAGGAAGATCTTAGCTTTTTTCTTGGACTCGGTTGATGGAGATGTTGCTTGGAGACAAGATTGTAGTAGTCTAGACTTCCCTCTATCTAGATCTTGATTGTGTGTCTTGATGTAAACCTTAATGAGAGAATTTGATGTATTTTTGTAGACCTCTTATGAAATTGAATATAGTCAGTTATTTTTTATTCCGCTGCTTTCTAATGGTCTTTTGTATACCAATGTTTAATAAATTTGGAAAATTTATGCCCATACCATCATACCTCATAGAGTGTTTGGAATGGATGTCAATTCTTCAAATTTTTAGTAAATGGGTGATTTCACTCTTTTACAGCATGGTATTAGAGCCCATGGTAGTCGAAATCTTACTATTTTAGTTTTGTCTTCCTAATTAGAATCCCTACCTTACATAGTTCCTTTAGGTGACATGGTTTCCCTATATTTGATCTATAAATGATGAAAGGTTGATTTAGGACCCTATAGTTCCACATTAGTATCATGATGAATAAAATCCTAAAATACTCATAACTAAAACATACATAACTTAATGTTGTTTAGGTTTGCCTTTAGGCAACTATTAGGGAATGAAGTTGAAGCAAAGGTGTCTATAAAGGATCTGGTTCTGGGGGCTAACAATATTTTCGTTCACACCACTTGCTTGGTTTACAAGGACTCCCAGATCCACATGATATCAGCCTGTCCTAAACTGAAATGGATTGTCTGAAATAGTTTGCTTTTAGGCAATAGTGACCATAGACATTTATGTTTTATATCTTTGGGAACCCTATGTTTTAGGTGTATGATGACTTGTTTGAGGATGGATACCAAAATAGTCTCCTTATGTTCTTTGGGGCCACATGCTTTGATAGTTTATCCCTAGAACCTAGAATTTGAAGTTTGGGGTTAAGTGAGCTATTAGAGTGCACAATGGATGTGTGATGGATCTTGTACATGGTTTAGTTGGACTCATCCTTTAACCCTAGTATAGTTTGGTTGATAGGTCAAACCCTTTAATGGATGGAGTATAGGTTGTTTGATGATGTTCGGTGGTTAGATTTTGAGGACGAAATCCTCTTTTAGGGGATGGAGCCATGTGACATCTTGAAATCTATCTACACTATCTTTAGAAACCCTAACCCCATACTTCGAATGTTGTTGTGATTGAAACCTTAGTGGGGTCCAAGCAAGTTATAGTTATAGCATAAAATGATTGTTTATATATTAATGAACATATAATGATCATCTGAGGAATAGTTTATATGTTCAACCCTAATGAATACCTAATGCACATAATATGAGTAACTGAAATATTAATCCTAATGGATATGCATGGTGTTGACCATGTCATAAACCAATAAACTCTAATGAAATGACAAGTAAGATGATTGTAACATAATCTTGGACTTAATACATGCTAAGTAAAATATAATGATCATATTAACCTGAACCCTAAGTTGTAATTATCTAACCTTAACATATACATCCTTAATGCCTTTCATGATACATTAATGACATTACGTGCCATAATCAATTAACATACTTTGACACACATATCATAGATTAATCAAGTCATCTATGAAATCCATGGTATGTTACCTTGTTATCTAATACACACATGATTAGTCACTTAATGTGAATCAATTCGTAACATGACTCACCTTGATCATTAAAATACATGGAATGGATTCAATATGAATATAAAGTGATTTGATTCACATAAATGTGAAAATCAATAATATAAATGAATAAATATGAGAAAATGATTAATGATGACATTAATGCGAGCAATAAAGATCATTTGGCAATGAGATAACGTTTAATATAAATATATGTAATTGATGTGACATAATTTGTATTAAATGAAGCTTTAATGAAAAATTGAATATTTCATGCAAAATAATTCGTTATAACTTAATGTGGTGATAATATAAGGATAATGAATTTGAAGTTCAAAATATTAAGGATAATGATCAAGTATATTGAGGGAAAAGAGTAACCCATAATTTTTCTAAAATTCATAGTAAGATAAATGAGAAATATATATATATATATATGTATGTATACATACATATATATATATATCTATATATATATATATATATATATATATATATATATATATATATATATATATATATATATATGTGTGTGTGTGTGTGTGTGTGTGTGTGTGTGTGTGTATACACGATGTTTTGTGGATGATAATGAAATATAACTTCCTTAGTAATAATGTGATTATGACATGCCATAATTAAAATAATGGTGATAATGTGATATCATAATGAATATAATGTTAATGAGCAAAAAATGTAAATAATGTTAAATCTCTAAAAAAGAATATCTAAATAATGGAACCTAGGTGATCCTTGAGAACCTAACCTATATCGAGATGCTTGTGGAGTATATGTTGATGAGATGTTTGGTGGAAGTTAAGGTTGGAGAAATAACCTAAAGTTTTGTGATGAGATGTTGCACACTCACCCTTCCCTTTTTGCTTTTGATTTAGGGGACGAAATCCTCTTTAAGGGGTGGAGTGTTGTAACATACCAAATTCTAGAATTTTATCTTTTGACCCTCTTTCCCATCTTTTCCTTTAATTTCTATCATTATTGGTGTTTCTATTTAAATAGTGGAATTTATAGTGGTTTGGTGAGCATTTATTCAATAATTATACCAAAGGAAGGGTTCATGTGAAAATACCTCAGTGAAATCTTATTTAAGGATCTAAAATGTAAAATCACCACTTTAGTAGAACAATGCTTTATTAATTTGTGCTAGAAGTGCAAGGCCCTAAACCTTCATTAATGTATTAAACATGCTAAATTACAATAATTAAGTGCTACAAACCTTAATATAACTTTTTTTTGTGATTTGAAAACATAAAATGAACCTATGTTTCAAGTTTGGTTCGATTTGGATGTTGTTTGTGCAAATTATGCAATTTAGGTACATTCTAGAATTTTATGAAATTTACCCAATTGGGAGGTTTTCTTTGCAAATTAGCACCTGGATTTTTATTCTTAGATATTACCTTACTATTCTAGAGATCTTGAACCATGGGGCACCTCACCTTGGTTTGAAGGTGTTTCTCTCCAAGGGCATTATAGGGATTACCCTCTTTGTAAATGTGCTTCTCTTTAAAAGCTATCAAGCAATGGGGTTATTTCTTTGTTTGAAGGATGGTGGGGATGGCCTAGAAGGCTCCAGGGGCTTATAGTACCATCCTTTGATATACAAGAAGAGTCTCTGAGCTGTCCTCTTGCATGGCCATGAAGCCCTACCATAAGGACACATGGAAAGTCCCATAGACACCTCATACTTGCCCCTTTCTTTATAAAGCCATGCCTACCCCTTCCCACCTCCCAATCCAAGAAGCAATCCTCTCCTTCACTTTCCCCCAGATAAGAGAATCTTCCCCTCTATGTTTGGTCATGAAGATGCTATCCTATGGGAAAAGAGGGTTCCTACCTTGGTGAAGAAGGCTCCTAGGGTTCCAAATTTCTATATTTAGGATTTCTTAAGCTCCTCCTTGGTGATTTTGACCAAAACTAGTAAGTATCCTCCTTTACTTCCCTATTTTCATGCTTTTAGTATTCCTCCCACCTTATTCCAGGTCAAAACCATGACATTCCATGGTTAAACTCCACCTAGAATCCTAAAACATCTCATCTCCATGTTCTTTTGCTAGGGTTTGCACCTCTAAAGTGGAGAAGGTGATCTTTGCTCAAGAAAGGAGCTTGCCTTGGAGAAACCAAACCTTCTAATCTAGGGATCCTTCTATTTGGACCTTCTTACCTTCCTAGACACACGTTTTCACTACTATTGAAATGGCTTATAACGTCACTTTTATAGGCGTCGGTTGTATAAATACACCGACACCTAAACTATACAGTGTCGGTTGATAACATAAACTGACATCCAATCTATGAAGGGCGACCAGACATGGGTACCACTTTTATTCAGTGTCGGTTACTTAATCACAAACCAACGCCTAAAATTAACTGCCAAAACCAAAATTTCCAGTGAAAAAAATTACCTCCAAAATTTAACATATGGCATCAGTTGATAAATAACAAACCGACGACTAAAGGTTATTCGCGAGACAGAAATTGGGCACATTTTGGTTGAGGGGAATTTTTCACACCCTATAAGCGTCGGTTTTTAGAAGACACCGATGACTGTGGTCATTAATCGAGAACAATTTTTTTAATCGGCATATGTATATAGACGTCGGTTGTTTTGTAGTTAACACCGACGATTATAATTGAGTATAGGTGTCGGTTTTTGTGGAGAACTGACACCTTTAATTTTATGTGAATAACCGACACGTATGGTACAGTTAATAGCCCCGCGAAACAAAGAACTTTTCCCCATTTCTCTATTTCATTGCCATCTTTGCTAGGTCAGGTGATTCTTGCCACTGGTGCTCCCCGTCGTCGTTGCCCCCGCCTCCGTTGCTCCCCCGCGCCGCCACTCCTGGTCGACGCTCCTGCTTCTCTCCTCTCCTCGCCGCCGCTCCTCTCCTTGTCGCCACGCTGCTCGTCTCCTCAGCTCTCCTCACGGCCGCGCCACTCCTCTCCTCACTGGTGGCTGCTTTGGTTCTCTCCTTGCCGGCATTGGCTGCCTTCTGCTAGGTCTCTGATCCGACCGCTGCTCTCCAGGTCGGGCCTTCTTCCTCTGCCCTCAAGGCACTGCCTTCTTCCTCCTTCCTTCCTCCGCCTAGGCGGCTGCTTGGGCGGTGCCAAGGCATGCCTAGGCTGCTGTTGGGCGTTTTTTTTTAAGTTATTTACTTATTTGTGTTTATTTATGTACTGATTTTGTTATGATTTAATCATCTACTTAATGTAATTTATTTATCAACTGATTTAACCTTATTTTTCAATTGATTTGTATGTATTCATCTAATGTTTGTATTTATTTATAAATGTAATTGGGTTGATAACACCAAAGGAGTTATAGTGGATGAATTGGGTTTCACTTTAGTGAACTTTGAAAAGATTGGTGAGAAGGGTGAGACATTCATATTGGCATCACAGGCGAAACAAGTATTTTATATCGATGATCCTGCAAATGATAAATGGTCGGTTGTTCTTCATGGTAAAAGACAGTTAATTGAAGATCCTATAGATGAAGAACAATAGTATGATAAGTATGATGACTCTTGTCCATTCTTAGTTGGGTTGCCAACACCAACAAATATTGAAGCTAATGATGACTTGTATGTGTGCGGATATCACAATGAAGGATTGTTAATTGATAAAAAATCACAATATTAGAGGCATGTTTATATTTTTTATATGTTTTATTTTTCTAAATGTGAACTTTACAATGTGCATTACTTTACAATGTGAGCTTTATAATGTGAATTACTTTACAATGTGAATGTGAACTTTACAATGTGAGCTTTATAATGTGAATTACTTTACAATGTGAATGTGAACTTTACAATGTGAGCTTTACAATTTGAATTACTTTACAATGTGAATGTGAATTTTCATATGGCTAAGCATTCTCCTGATGACTATGCTGATGATTACCATGAGGGTGAGGACATCAATGCACCGCCTCACAATGTAAGTTTTAAAATATATCATATATTTATATTTATATGTTCATTTATAGTTATATCTTATAAATGTGTTTATTTTGTCAAATTTTAGGTTGATGATGCACATGTACCATCTGAAGCACTTGAGGCACTTGATCATCAACACCAAAAAAGTTAACAAGAGAAGGGGCATCACTATGATGAAGAAGTTAATAGCGCAAAAGGTTAATGGGCCCAAACTTTTTGTGGATTTTGATAATGTAGGAAATGCATCTGGTGTGAATTGCAATTTGTTTGTTTCATATCTTGGTTATGTTACTCGTAGCCATTCTGGTTGTAAGATAGATTCTTGGCATAAAGTTCCTAAGGAGAAGAAAGACGTAATATGGAAGCATTTATGCGTGAGTTATTATTAATTTGCAATTCTATTTTGTAGATTACTAATTTTTTGGATACTAGTGAATAGGAATTATATTTTGCAGAGTATATTTGAATTGGATGTAAAGCTGCATCGTAAATGCGTGATGCAACGATGTGGGAGACTCCTAAGGAACTATAGTACAAATCTCACCTGAGAATTCATAAAAGAAGGTGACAAGAGGAAGAAGACAACCACTGAACAGTGGAACTTCCTGGACAAAGAAGAATGGGACGCATTTGTTGCTTCAAGACAAACTGATGAATTCAAGGTATTAGGCGTCAGTCCCAATCTCATTAATATATGTTGTATTCACCTATTCAAGATTAACATTTACTATTACTAACCAAATCATTAATGTGCATACTAACTAGGCCCTCAGTGAGGCACAAAAATCAAGGTGTGCACTAAATGTGCATGACCACACAATGGGTCCACAGGGGTATGCAGGCATTCGCCAAAGACTACAGTCTGAGGCTACTGCTCAGTCTGCTGCTACTCAGGAGTCCTCTACTATAGGTAGCACACCTCTACCTCGCCATGATGTCTGGATAGCTGGGAGGAAAAATAAGAAGGGAGAAATAAGGAAGCCTGCAACTGTTGAGGCGGCTACAAAAATGGTAAAATATAACTCCTACAATAATCGTTCAAATATTGATTATGTGTGGTGTTTACTTAATTACAAATTTTTGTTTTGGCGATTAGTGGGAGTTGCACGAGCTGAGGAAACAAGGCAAGTTCATCCCTGAGGGCACAATGGATGAATTGACAGTTGCTTTGGGTAACCCAGAGCATCCTGGACGTGTTAGGGTTGCAGGCGCTGGTGTGGGCATCAAATCTTTTTTGGGCCATCCCAGCGCAAACATGTCCCAAAAGAGGGACTTTCACAAAAAGAGGCAAAATATTATTTCTTTATAATGTTACTGTAAAAGAGAATTCAATAATTCGAAGCTAACATTTCTTTTATCCATTTATAGGTAGATAAGCTAGTTGATAGGAAACTCGAAGAAGCACTGAAAAAGTGGCAAACATCTCAGAGTGCCACTCAGCAGACAATACCTATTATGGCATCCCACACTACTCCTACTGCAGAGGTTGGGAGTAATCCTGTAGACCCACCACCTAGCACATCTGCTGTAAGTATTTTTATGACATAGTAACTAGTTTTTTAATTCAAGATGATATGTTTTCAAGATGATATGTATATATGAAATTGTATTCGTTTCAAAAAAAGATGATATGTATATATGTATATGACATTCTTTACACAAAAATTTGTAGGGGTTGAAGCCATGTCGTCTAAAAAGTAAAGAATATGTCATTGCAGAGGCGTCCGCTTACCCATCCCTACCACGGGAAATGTTTCACGGGTCTCCATTACCAGATGGTTGGATTCGTGTGAGATCGGTACATATATTCTCCAAGAGGATGGATCTTTCATTGCCATATTCCCACCCAGATTGTGAAATGCTTGGTGAGGTAGAAGGCGGAGTGATATTGTGGCTAAAAGCAGATGTCCTCTTTACTGAAACTGTATGGTAAATTTACATTACATTAAATTGTTCGTGTGTGTATATGATGTCAGTTGATCGAAAATTATATATATATATATATACATGTTAAAAAGAAGACACCAACAGCATCTAGGCCTCCACTTCCACCTCCTACATTACCCAGTTGGTTTCCACAGGACCTACCTATCTTGTTCGGTCCTAACTGTAGGGGTATGGCAATATGGTTAGGCAAACATGATATAAATTGCCCTATAATTGTTTCCTTATATTCAAATAGTGTAGGTCAATCATACGAAAGCAAGCTATTTATACAAGATATTTTGGAGTTGTTTCGATATGATTGGCTAAATACATTTGTGATAGAGCTATGGATAAGGTGAGATCTTCTTTATACATCCATATACCTTGTGTAGGATCTGGTGATTTGGTTTCTTATTTATTAATGCATGCATAATTAATACATATTTTGCAGCTACTTAGACAAGATATGTGCAGATTTTGCATTCGAACATGTAGGATTTTTGATTCCATCTTTGATTAGTCTAGTACCTAAAGACCCTCCGTCAGCTCAACAATACTGTTGTGAGGCTTTTACAAATTTTTCTCAAAATAAGAAGATGGTGATAATAGCTCCATTTAATGTAGAGTAAGTTTACTTTGCTTATTATAATTTGGATTTAAGAAAATTACATTTTTATTGTGGATTTTGAGTTATTAAATTTTAACTTTTTTACCTCTAGTGGTATGCATTGGGAGTTACTAGTTATTGTCCCCGAGACATTCACTGTCTATTATCTAGATCCTAAGGGGAGTAAATTGAATTCAAACAAAATGAAAATGGCATTATTCCGGTGAGAAATATTTCATTTTCATATTCGTTAACATATGTTATTACATTACTATTTAATTATGCAATGTACTGTGTTACATTAACATGTAGGGGTTTAGATGAGTTCAAAAAGGCTGGAGGAAAGGTCCCCACGATAAAGAACCAGCCAATAATTTAGAAGAACGTGAACGTAAGTTCCCAACTGCAACATATGTATATATTATTTATGTGAACAATACTTAATTAGTTGTATTTTTTAATATTTTGTATGTTTGAATTTATAGTTTGCTACACAAGACAACGGATGGGCATGTGGATACTATGTGATGTGATTTATGCACATGATTATCAAATATGCCGCAGTGGACTTCAATACTATTCTTGAGGTATTATATAGTCTCATTAGATAATATGAAATATATCAATCTTATTTATAGCTCATTAATTATATATATACATCATTCTCTTTACATGTGTTTAAAACTGACCACACTACAGAAAAGGCCTTACCAGGTGTACATGCTCCCTATACGACGGGAGAATTAAATGAAGTAAGAGAAGAATGGGCAACAACCATACAAGTAGTGGGGGTTTTAACATATAATTGGGATGTTGATAGCGAATAATGACTAAAGAATGATATTTTGTAAATGACTTTCTGAATTATAATATATGTGTGAATGTTTCTACTTGTCTGGATGTTTCTACATGTGTCTGAGTGAAAATGAATGAAACTGTTGGTTGCTATATGAATTTTTCTACATGTGTGAATGTGAAAATGAATGGAACTACAGATTGCTAGCTACATGAATGTTTCTAAATGTGTGAAAATCAAATGGAACTGCAGGTTGCTAAATGTGTGAATATTTTTGTTGTTAATTTTGCAGGTTTGTGGCATGTTGTTGGCTGATATGAATGGATGTCGTAAAACCTGCAGTTCATAACTAAACTGCAGGTTTCTCATCCTGTGACCAGCCACACAGCAGGTCTGCAGACTGATAGAAAAAAACAAAACAAAACAATAGGTGTCGGTTATTTGTATAAAACTGACGCCACATAGTTACAGTGTCGATTTCCCAACACGTAACCGACGTCTATTTCCTTAATGAGACCAGACACCATGGTCGTGCTAGCCAGCACGGCCATGGCAGTGGGTGATATGGAGTCGGTTTCCCTACTCGTAACCGACATCTATTTCCTTAATGAGACCAGACACCATGGCCGTGTTGGCCAGCACGGCCGTGGCAGTGGTCCAGACAACACGGCTGTGCTAGCCAGCATGAACGTGACAACAGGTGAGATGGCGTCAGTTATTACTAATAAATTGACGCTCATAGTACCCCAGATGGCGCCCTTTCTGTGGCACAAAAGTATATGGCGTCGGTATCTTATCTAATAACTGACGCTGATAGTTCCCTGCTGGTGCGTTTTTAATGGGGCACGAAGGATTTTGGCCTCAATTTTTGAACCAACGCGTAACGGTTGGGCTTTTATCGTCGCCCACATAGGCGTCACTTAGAAACTGACACTAAAGGCCTTAAATAACCAACACTAAAGGTCAGTTATGTACTAGTGTTTATTAACCCTCTTATCATATATTGCTTACTACATGCTTAAAACTCATGCTTCTATGTTTAAAATCGTTGATTTACCTCTCTTTTTACCATGTTCTTCTAGGGTTTTGGTTTCTTGTTGTTTTACCTTCTCTAGAAGCTCTAGTTTGGTTACCTATGAAACTTCAAACCTGATCTTGGGTCGAATGGTATTTTCTCCCTCTCCCTCTCTCTTCAACTATCTTGATCGGTTTGATGATGTGGCAATTTCCTATTGGTCAGTATTGAAAAATTCATATATTCTAATCCTCTTCTCCAAATTTTACAAATAAATATGTTTTAGAATTGGAAAATTAATCTCTATCTAATAAAAATATTTTCAAGGTATGATTTCATGGTTTGACCAAGAGTGATTTTTGTAAAATGAATATGATGCATAAAATCCTTAAAAATTACATCTTAATCATTATAACTCCAAAATTAACATAAAAATATGTTTTCTTCATCAGGAGAACCTAATAAGTTCATTGATCATATTTTCAAAAGTTAAATCCGAATTTTGCTAAAAATTTATGAAATTAAGGTTTCTATATGTTAATGTGCACTATGTACTCTAATACATGTTAATACATTGAAAATAGGCAAAGTGGAACTTGGACTCAATTCAAGTGGTGAAAGTTAGTAATTGATATCAGTAAGAGAGGTATGTGCATTTACACCTTAATTTTGGAATAATTGTGTGTTAACCTATTTTTCTATGATGAGGCTTTATTAAACCCTACTTCATATACTCTTGAATCTTTTTCTATACTTGCCTCATAAATCAGTTTTGGAACATTATTCTTGGGTCTTGGTACCCCACTACCATGCTTATTGATTCCTATGATTATTCTTGAAATGACTAACTTTTCTAGCATGCGGATTTATGTTCTATTTAATTTAAAGTAGCGGTACTTATGTACAACCACCCACAAAGGGCATGTAAATAATCGCCCTAGGGAATGTCTTATTCTCCCCATAATATTGTAGGTGACTGGGAATGTCTTATTCTCCCCTCACCTAAGGTTAGAGGTCCAGTAGGTGCCTCAACCCTATTTAGTTAGGTAGACATAATTATCTTACATGCAAATCTTTTTTTATTATATTTGTTAATGGAAAGCTTCTTTGATATATAGCCTCATACTCTTGTTATCTTCATCATATGATAAACCCTAGCCTATTTTTATTTGCTTTACTTATCTTGATATCCTAGACTAGTTTTTTGACACATACTTTTCTTCCCTTTCCCTTTTTGCTGGGTGCTTTCCAAACCACCCAGGTGTTGAGCAAGGTGATGGATATGAAAAGGAAGACCTTAGCATTTGGTTTGGACTCGGTTGATGGAGATGTTTCTTGGAGACAAGATTATAGTAGTCTAGACTTCTCTCTATCTAGATACTTATTGTGTGTCTTGATGTAAACCCTACTGGGTGAATTTGACAGATTTTTATAAACCTCTTATGAAATTGAATATAATCAATTTTATTTTATATTGCTGCTTTCCAATGGTCTTTTGTATATCAGTGTTTAATAAATTAGGAAATTTTATGTCCATTCCATCATACCTCTGAGAGTGTTTAGAATTGATGTCAATTCTTCAAATTTTTAGTAAAGGGGTGATTTCACTCTTTTACAGCTAGAATTTCATGATAACATCAATATCAAATACATATCATTACCATGCAATTCAAGAGAAATACAACCTTCCATTATTAGGGTTATGGTTTCCCTTTCTTATCGATTAGGGTTTAAAGTCATATCAACTTCCTTTAGGATTAGGGTTTCCCTCTATTAACTAATCAGGGTTTCTAGTATGTGCATCAAGAAACAAAACCCTAATTCATACTCCACACATATTAGGAGTATCAATGTATACTCAACATGATTATTATACAAGTATAAGTTTCTCTTTCACCCTCACTAGGATGTCGATTACATGATACTCCATTATGTTGGCTCAATCCTTCTCTCAAGGTACATTGGCCCCTATTTATCAAAATGCATTAAACTCTTTATGCCTTAATGTATCATTTGACATAACACACTACATGTGTCACTCAATCAAGTGTATTAGATTGAGGTGCTTCCTCTATATTGGGTATAGAGGAGTATGTATGCTTCCATATCAGATATATAGGTGTATCCTCATCACTATATCATGCATGAGACATATCCTTATCTCCATATCGTGCATCCATATTGGGTTACTCAACCTTTAGGGTTTGCATATCGGGTTTGACCCTTATGCTCATATGCTTTTTAAAACCTTCATGGTATTGTCCTACCCTTCATCATGTGATGAGTAATAGGCTAGAGAACTGATTAGTTTCAACTAGCTCAAGTGTACAAACCAATAGGTATGTGGGGCTACAATGCATATCAGATTTCACAACACCATGTTGAGTTTCAAAATCATCTTGGGTTAGGGTATATACTCAACACCATATCGGGTATATGATGTGTGCTTGACCCCATATCATGCACACGGTGTGTGTATGTGTCACTCATTTCATCCATGAGGTATAAGTTCGTCACTATATTGTGCTAGTGATGTATTCATATCACCATATCGGGTTACTCGTCATCTAGGGTTTGTCATATTGGGTTTGAGTATATACTTGATTCCATGTCGTGCATAAGATGTATAATTGACCTCATATCGTGCACATGATGTATTATTGACACCATATTGTGAATAATATGTATACTTTATCATCATATCGTGTATAAGGTGTATGTATCCTCATCGTATCATTTTGATGATGTGTTCACTTCCCCATTTCGGGTTAGAGGTGCTTCAACCCAATATCGGGTTGAACCATGATAATGTCATCATCATAAACCTCTAGACTCTTGTCCTTACTGTTCTAGTTCATGGAAAAACGTCCTAGGTCACTAATAGAGCTCGTGGATTCATAAATTATTCAAGAAAATTTGAACTGAAAGTAGATCATAAACTATGGCAAGATTGATGGTGAATAATAACATAATTGAGTTCAGGTTATATAACCTGCCTCAAAAGAAACTTCAAATATCCAGGATCCAAAGCTTCACATTCCCAAGGTTGAATATGAGCTTCTCAAAGATCCAAGAATTGAGCACCTCAGCACTATGCATGATACCTCACCACTTGTGTCTGAAATTCCTCATTTGTGGTCGATATCTCTTAACTTGGTCGATATCACTTTGATATAGCCGATATCACTTTGTTATGGTCGATGCCAAGGCTCTATGCACAATACTCATTCACCTATACATGATACCAAGACAATATGCACGATACCTAAGAGCAACAGGGTGATAAATTTCGAAAATTTCACTTATAGGTGAAAGGAATGGTATATATAGTTGAAGCTCGTGAAAGAGAGTGTATATGAGGTGTCATCATTTTAAAGCTACTAGGTGCCACATGTCCATGCATGGTTGACATGTGTACTTTCATGCACTCACATTTATCTTTAAATGAAAAAAACTTGAGGATAATCTTGATATGATATTTCTTCCATCACTTATCTTGTTGGATAATATATCTCAACTCAATCACCACTTTATTCACAACATGATACAAATTTTCCAAGGAAGTTGTAAACGGATACACTTCACCGCCTTAAGGTGCCTTTCCCATCATGGACAAGGCTAATAGTTTACAAACCGATATGATACTCCCCCTATGGCTCCTTGTCCAATAGGCACTCTCATATGAACTCTACAACTCGATACAACTCAAATTAGGGTTTCACATTCAACCCTTTCTTGGTCTTTTCATCAAAAAGAATACTATCACTTATAAATGATTCAAAAATGGTATATCCTCCTTTCTATATCCTCTAAATGATACTAGGAGGGAGTAGGCACACTCTAGAGGTGGTAATTTGCATATCAACCCTACATTTTGGGTAAATAACAACTTGTACCAAAATTGGTACACAAGGCAGTAGCATTATTCAAACAAGTTCAAACTTGGAATGTATACATTCCACCAGACACCCCCTTGAATCATTCTCTATCTTATGATGATAAAACACATGAGAAACTTTCAACATGTGACATATTATAGTATAACCACTCTACTTGGGTAAATTGCATTTCAGTCCAAAATAAGAGAACATTGCTCAAACATTATTCAAACACGACCGAACTTCAAACATAAGTTTGTCACCTAATAACAAAACACTTTATAGGATTATAATAAAGTTCTAAGCAACTTATTTAGTCTAAAAAAATAGGGTTAGCCCTAAACCCATGTCAGGGATGTTACACAAACCCTAACTCATGGCATCCCTATACAATCATGGATGCATAAGATAAAGCATCACCATCACCTTCTGTAGCATCCTCAATTGTGGAATAATGCATAACTCAAGGTTTAACCATTAGATTTATAGCATACTAGAGTCTCAACAGTAATAAGAGAATACTCCATTATTGTATTAATGATTAATGATAGACTAATCATGTTTAATCACCATCACCTCATGGTATTAGGGTTAGGAGTAACAAGATAAGTCACATTGATGCTACATATCAACATTCATACCAAACCCTAACTCATGGCATCCCCATTGGATCATGGATACAAAAGGTGAAGCATCACCATAAAATTCCATACTATCCTCAAGTATAGATCCAAGCATAACTGAAGGTGAAACGATGAAATTATATCATACTCTGGTTTCAACAATAATAATAGATTATTCTATTATTATATTAATGATTCAAGAGGGATGATTACAATTTATCACCATCACTTTGTTACATTAAGGTTAGATGTAACAAGAAATACTTCATTAGGTTTAATCGTTAACTCATTATGGTGATTATTAATTATATCCATCTGAGTGAAAAGGTAATGCTACAAATTTAAGGGTATTGACCATCGAATTATCAACATCAGAACCAAAAAATTACACTATTGAAATCATTCTAAACCATTGGATGTTGAAGCATCCATTCAAAACCATTGGATCAGGTTTAAAATTTCAAAACTATCAGATGATGTGTAGATTTAACCCTTGGATCATATAACAAAAGAAACCATCAGTATAGGGCTTAATTAAAGCAACTCATGATACCTAGTTACACCATCGTGTGGTAACCTTAACCACCATAAGTTGTGACCCATTTTGTCTCCATTGGTTGATGGGGCCAATACTACCATCATTGAACACAATCGGATGTTGAGCTAAAAAGTTGCCATTTGTTCATGTCATCTTTAGGGAACTAAAACATTGATCATTGATCTTCCAAAAGAGTTTAAAACTGACCTAAGGTGTCACCATCATTTGATGCCATTAGTCATCACCATTTGTTTCCACAAAGGCATCTCCATCGGTTCTATTATAAAATCATCCATGGGTTCATGTATAAAGTTGAAAATAAGCTTAAAAAAATAATTATAAGCCATCATTTAATAGGTACATAGCACCATTGGTTTCCATTTAAACCTGATTTAAGTCTTAGTCTACCTCTGGAAGGTCGTGCACATAGTTTTAGGTTCATTTAGAACTAGAAAATAATCAAGGGACAACATTAAAATAGAAACTTTAAGCATACATAGCATCTCTAAGCTTAGATCATCATTTTAGAGCAAGAACGTGAGTAATCACGCTTGTAGCAAGTAATAAAAGTGAATAGGGTTATAAAACTCCCTCTAGAAAGAAGATCAAACTCTAAGAAGCAAGAAAACTAGAGAAAATAAGGTAAAGGACCCTAGCTTTAGGTCTGAACATGGCCAAGTAAGCTTCTTCTCCAAGAAAGGGAGTAAATCCTAGGTGAAAGGAGCAAGAAGATAAGTTCCTGAGCTTTAGAGAAAACTTTGACATAGAAAACCATGGTTCTGTCCAGGAAGAGTGTAGGAGGAAGAATAACAGAAAAAGAAACAGAGTTGAGAAGAACACATTTACTAGTTTAGGTTAAAATCACATAAAGGGAACTTCGGAAACCCTACATGAGGGTAGATCTGAATGCTCGATTCTCTCAAAAGAAGGTTGGCTATCTTCCTCTACCTTGGGAACTTTGTTCACCACCAAGTAGGTGAAATACAAGTCTTTGGAGTGGAGGGAAGGGACAAGATTCCAAAGTTTTCATTTGTGAGCTAAAGGATGGGTATATAAAGTTTATGGATAAGGAAAGAGAGAAACTTGTGGTGTCTAAGCAGCTCTCCACGTGTCCATATCCTAGAGCTTCCGTGGCCATGCACGAAGATGTTACACTGATCATGGATACCTACTTACACATAAGGTTATTGGTTCTCCATGTCAACCTTCAAACTTCAAGCAAAGGAACCATCAGTTCTTTGGACCCTAGTCACTTAAGTGGTGAACCATCAGTTGACCATCTCTTTTAAGTGAACCACTGGTCCAAGTGAACCAAAACCACAAAACCATTGAACTAATATCTCTAGATATGACCATCAGTTGTAAACACTTGTTGGTGACTATCGAATTTCAACGAAACCGGAGTAACATTGGTTTATGGCTCCTAAAGGTAACTCGTCCATGAAGAGGTAAACCCTAAATCACCCTTGAAGAGAAACACCTCAAAACCAAGGTACAACTAGGCACCCCATGGCCCAAAAATATCAAGAATGATAATTAAACATCTAAGTATCATATTAAATGTGACAATTTGAAAGAAAAAACCTCTTATGTGAGCAAATTGTAGAAAATTCCAAAATGTACATAAAATCACATCAATTGCAAAAAAGTGTCCAAACTGGACCAAATTTGAAATTTAAGCTTGTAAAATGATAGCAAAACATATTAATAGGTTAGAACAAAGTTTAAAGCACTCAATTATAGTAATTAAACATGTTCAACACTTTCAGAAAGGTCAGGGGTTTCACAAACATACTTGATTGAGAACAAACTCGATCGACAAAATTCTTGACTGAGTTTCTATCAGTGGGAACCTCAGTCGACTATGTGTGCCTTAGTTAAAGAACATTCAAGTCACTCCTGTGGCAAAAAATGTTATTAATCGAATGTCCCTCGATCAACAAAATTCTCGACTAAGATCATGACGGCTATAAAAATTTTCAAACAAAAAGTCAACCGAACTGGTTGTTATTGTTATCGTTGGAATATAGTCGGTGTAGGCTTGGCCAAAAATTTTGTCGACCGAGCAAGGGTCTGTTTTCTTTTAAATATCCAGAAAGTCGACCATTCTCTTCACAACTTATTGAGTACATTTCTCTAGCATCCTTTTTGCACATCTTAGAGCATTACTTCAACTAATTTCATTCCACTATCTTCACTACATCTTCTTCCACCAAGTTTTTTCTCAACTACTTCAAGATGGCATCCACTTCAGCTGTGGTGGCAAGAAGCAAGTGGAATCCAAGAAGAGACGTTCCACCTCGACCACTCCAACATTGATGGACATCAAGGGGATAACCTTCAACGACGTTGCTTCTAGAGATAAGTACCTATGCCTCACCTCCAATACAACTCTTCCTCACCACCCAGTGGAAACAAACGACTTCTCTGAGCTCCTCAACCTTTCCCAACTCTTCAAAGTCCAAAACCTACATGAATTTTTTACCCCTTGCTTTTGTCTCTTGTCTACACAAGCTGTCCACGAATTTTATTCCAACCTCATTAGGGACACCATCACGTTATTCCTTTACCTCCATTGTTAACATGTTATCTTTTGGATTTTTTGAAACTGATGTTCTAGAAATGTTAGACATAGATGTTACAAAATATGCCAAATTTGTAGATCTCACCACTAGCAATCCTTTCAACAAGCTTTCCACAGATCCACAAGTTATAATTAGCCTTAGTGACATCAAAAGGGACATATTTTTCCCAAATACCACTCCTCAAGAACAAAGGGGTACTTAAAATGCCACATCTCTAACCATGAAACCTAGGATAGTGAACCTCGTCATTAGTTACAATATCTATCCTAGATCTAATAAAACTAAAATTATGAAATGTAGGATGATTCTCATATATGCAATCCTTGAACATATCCTTGTCAAATGTATTCACATTATTGTCTTCATTATTATTGGTTTTTGGAAATCCACCATATGTCAATTTTGTTTTGCAACTAATTTAAAACTCAATTGGCAAAGACTTAGATGAATTAGGCTATCTCCTTGATAGGTGTCCCCAAAGAATAACTCATAATGATGTTGACAAATGGGAATAGACTTTAGGAACAAGAGGGGTAGAGATGAAGTAGCCACATCCCTTAACCCACTCCTCAACCTTCTTCACCTCTCCCTAGTTATACTTTTGAAAACATGGCAAATTATGTTTCTGATCTTAAGCGAGTAGCCTATCATATTAGGAGATATTTTGACAACAACCTCAATGCAGCGTACTATTTTGACTAGAAAATACAATCATTGACCCCAAATACTCCTAATAAATATCCCTAGGCTTCATACCCAGGAAGTATCTATCCATTCAACCCATACATCAACTACAACAAATCCCACCTCCACCATCCGCCGAGCTTACTCATACTCAATACCCCACCATGAAACTACAAGACATAGCTGCCCATTTCTTCTTTAACAGAGCACCCACCTTTCTTGAGGTGTTTGTTCTTGCTAAGACTGGTGCATTGGATTAGGGAGCTCTTGTGAAATATTATAGCATTGCACCTTTCTCTGCAGAAGATCTAGAGGTGGATGTGATCCGTGATTCATTCAAGTGACATTTTGTTGTAAACATATGTCTATCCTAATGTATTTTCTTTTGAACAACAAATCTATGTAATGGTTTCTTTTATCAATTAATTGTGCTTTCTTAGTGATAGGGTTGCAAATGTTGCACCAAGAAAAACCCTAAAAGAATTTCATCAAGGTTTAACTAAAAGCAGTGCACTAAGTCCAAACTCCACATGAACGGAAGCCTTATTGCAGTATACTTTACGATCAAACCCAAAAGGACAACCTTTTTATGTAGTTATATAGATTCAAAAGTATTAAGAGTAATATTTATCACCGAGTAGTTGAAAGATTGGTTAAACCAAATTATTTCCAAGAGAAACATAGATTAAAGAAGTAAATAACATATAATAAAGAGCACTAGAGCATAGGGTTTTGCTACTCGGTCCTATGTAATTATCCTAAAGAGATCTAACTTCTCTAATAATCATTACTAAATTGAGGCTTAGCTAGTGTACCCTCACGTGATATAGGTCATCACACATATTAAACTCCCTTGGAACAAACATCCTCGACACCTGTGTTCCCTATTTATTCCAAGTGAACACCCTTACTTATGGCCGACCATCCTCGGGACATAGCAGATGAAAGTCTAATCTCCTCACTATCCCTTGTTGACATATCATGCAGATAATAAGATCATTCTAGTGTTCTAATCATGCTCACATCAACCGCATATCCATGATTATAACATATACGCAAAGCAAGTCATCAATTTGCAAGACAAAGAAGTAAGCATAATGACTCTGCATTTAGAAACTATATTGTCAAGTTTAGATACAAGATATTATAAAATACAGGCCATATAGGCAGGTCCTCATGCCCCACCACAAAGCATCTACTTGCCCATGGTAAGGGACAACATCAAAGAGATAGTAGGAATGATGGAGAAGGCCATGACTGTCACGGAACCGGAATCCCAATCCCATGAACCAAACGTATACCAAAGTCAAGATGCGGAAGCGTAAAGCTTAGCACACATGAACAGATAACAAGATACAAGCACCAACATAATCTCAACAATCAACAAGATATATTAAGCAACATCATTATATTACATGATTTGAATTACATATTCAAGAGTCACTTTGTACAAGTCTGCTCATGTATACTATATCTGGATCTTACAACAAGTACACCTAGCATAGATCACCAAGCCCATCAACCTTCTAGCCATCTCTGAACCTAGAAACAACATACGAGAAATGGGTCAACACATGAGGTGTTGAGTATGGGGCTGAAAGATACACATATATATAAGCTTTGCATAATTTTGAAAAGATTTCAAGATCAAACGAACAAGAATAAACATGTTAATTGTTTAACAATGAGAAACCATATTTTATGTCATTTCACTTCATTATACCAACAATATCAAACATGTTTAAGGCCTTTGACCAACTTCCCGTCAGAAGGGTCCGTAAGGGTGCTCAAGCTTAGCTAACCCTTTTATACGAGAGGGACCTCAAGGTCATAACCAGGAGCCCTTTATCAACAATATTATAATGGAGTTCCATATATATATGTGTTCAAGTTATAAAATAGATGAAGCAAATATCGAGTATGACATAGCAATACTACATGGTAATATTTGAGAAAATAGACAAACAAGCATATAATATATGTCTTTTCAAGCAAGAAAGTGGTAGTCATATAACTAGATAAGGCCCATACCTAATTCAAAGGTTTCACAACCTAACATATCCTTCACCATATAGCCATATGCCCAAACCTGATTAACAACAAGATTACATATATACATTAGATTCTCATCATTACCCTAATTAGGTGCATTTTAGGGTTTTGACCAAGGTGAGTTCCAAGTTTCTTATTGGTTCATTATATGATCTTATATTGATTTATGGTCCATTATAAGAGTGTGGTTCAAGTTTCATATCATTATGACGTTCCATTCATTATATAAGATCTCTTCAAGGTTTAGGTCCCCTAAAAAACATAACTAGGTCAAAAGACTCATAATAGGGCAATCAAGATCAAGTATCATCAAGGAATAAGAGCCAATCATAAGAGATGGTTTAGATCAACAAGAATAGGATATAAGGAACATATTCAAAGTAAGGTGATGTCCATTAGGGTCTAGGCATCAAACCACCAACATGGGGTACCAACATTCACTCATACATGCAATTATCATAATAGCATACTTATGTCATCAAGAGTTCAAGGTAGGCTATAGGTTTCCCAAGATTCTAGCAACATAAATTACTGATATCAGGTTTGATTAAGCATTTGCTATCCTTCGGTATCAGTTTTAGCATAGAATGGGCAAGGAACATCATTAAAGCCAAAAAGTATGTTATTTATGCCAAAAGGGCATTCAAGAGATACATGAGTGATTAGATCCCTCTATAATTCAAGGATATCAAAGAGATACTAATTTCATGATTAAGAGGGTGAATGTTCTCCAAAGTTCCAAGCTTGATCATAAAAGTACATTAAACATAGTCAAAGAGGGTACAAGTTCATATCTTAACAAATCAAGGGAACTTGAAGAAGATATAGAGTCTCAAACCATTTTAGGAGCTAGATATTTTTCTTCTAATAATTTTATATATATAGCATGATAGGTTTATCCAAAGGAGCATAAAGTTATAAAATTCAAAAGATTTACCTCAATGTATGCATCCTGAATCGTCAGATCCTAGATCTACAACCAGGGAGGCGCTGCCAACACCTAGCAAGGGCACCCCACACTAGACCTCCTGGTCCCTGGGCCGAGTTCCTCGTATTGGGTCGAGATGGTTATTAGGCTTCTCTCACTCAGGCGCTAACATCGCCCGATATTTTTCTCACCTCCTTCACCCGACGCCAGCGGCACCTTTATTTCCCATGCGGGAACAGGGGAGGGACAGGGGATGACGACGCCCCAACCTGCAGTGGCTATCGTGCCCACAAAAGCCCAAAATGGAGCAGGCCGATGGGAAGAGGTCCAAAGAATGCCGGTAGCTGAGTATTTCCATCTGTGATTGCCACTGATGGAAAGTGGGCGAAGCTTGCTGCCCACCTGGGCCACCATTAACAAACCAGTCGAGGAACCAAGGAAGAAATAAGGGAGGGGAAGGAAAGAAGAAGAAGGGCTAGATCTAGATCGGAGAAAGGAGCGGCGACCTGAGTCTCATAGCAACCTAAGGTGGCGACGCCGTCCCTAAGTCACAACAGGGCTCTACTACAAAGAGAGGGCGGCAGCATGTTGTCTTCAGTCAGTTGGCGGCCATCCCTAGAACAGGAGGAAGGGCTCAACGATGGGGGAAAGAGGGGAAAGAGGAGCTTTAAATAGTGTAGGGGTTTAGGGTTTTCGTTCTCTTCCATTGTAGTTGCGTCTTCAATGCTTTCTAGATCTGACTGGAGGAGAGGGATGACTCTCCAGTCGATCACTTATTTCCCTTTTTGGGAAGAAGGAACAAACTAGTAGATGGGACGCACATCTATGATATTGGGCCCAAAAGGCTCCAAGAAGGGTAAAAAGAATAAAACGAGAATTATTTGAACTAATTTCAAATGATCATAACTTGGGGTAGGAACCTCTGATTGAAGTGATTTTTGTGCCATCAGATTTGTATTTGAAAGATTTATAGCTTGACATATATTGGGGAGTTAAAAGGTCATATTGAAAAGGTCTAAAATCAATTACAAGTTGGTCATATGTTAAAAATAGGTCAATGTGTTCAAGTTTTCAAATAAATATTTCACATGGTGACATTGAGCATTCATGTTACTAAATTGGAGTATGACAACACTTGAAAAATGAAATTGACATCCAAACTAGATAATTGGTCATCATAGAACAAGGGATATCATAATCAAAGGGTGAGAAAATTTGGGTTGTCGCAATGACTCTTGGGGCAGGAAAACCAATCTCCCCACTGTGGCCGCCATGTCCTTGCTTTGTGCTAGGGTTTCCTACACAATGTGGCTTCCAATCACCGATTAAAGACCCCTATGAATGGATGATAAGAGTTCCATTTTATAGATTGAATTCCTTGCCTCAAAAACCCTAAAGTTGAATGCTTGTGGTCAAAGGCATCTGATTGAATTGCCGATACTTGATCCAATAGGAAACTCACATGAGTTACTCAATTTAGGCCTCGTGTCCGGTTCTCTAGCGGACCAACATGGTGTGAATCAAAATGAACTGTATGATGAGAGCATGGGTCAAGAAGTAAGAATATGGAAGACACTAGGTAGAGAACAGCTAGAGTCGGGCTAATGGCAGAGCCACTTTCTATATTATGTGGTTGAAAGGTGATCAAATGGAAAGCTTTCGAGCCTTCCTTCCCTTGAGGCGTAGCATCGTGAGGGCATGATCACCCATTTGGGAGTTTTCATACAAATTTTGACTTGTTCATCATAAAATATATATAAAAATGCATTAATGTTCAGAAAAGGAAAGATAATGGCAATTGAGTGAATATAAAGCTATAACTAGGAAATAGAAACACAACAAACCCTAAAAAGATAGTAAAACAATATGTAAAATTGGGTATAAATACACTCATCAAACTACCCCAGACTTAATCCATTGTTCGTCCTAAGTAAATTCAAATAAAAAGGAAATACCCAATTTATACTAGACTCCAAACCTTACTCTCCCAATTGAGAAAACTTTGTGATCCCCTTTACACCAACCACAATCAAGCGACCCTAGTCCTTGGGGGTCACATAACCACACTTGGAAATCCCCCAATTGGGGCTTGTTCCTCTAAACTCTAGACCCCAGAACCTGCGACAAACAACTTTCATATCAATAATACTCCTGATCCGTCCTCACAAATAGAAGCACAAGTCCATGCTATTTTACTATGTGGGGGTGAATTTTGATAATTCCCCTGGGCTTGAAAAATTGGACAAAAGAAGGAGAAAGACATGGCAAAAACCCAATTTCTTGGTCTCTGCTTTATTCAATTTGAGACCTTACTTTGTATTCAATTATTTTATTTGTCACTGCTCTATTCCACTCAAGACTTTCATTTGGTGGTAGTTACATTGACTGCATGTTTTATTTTTGGCTCACTAGCCTCTTATATTCATCTCATACATGTAGATGAAAAATTGAAAAGGAGGAGTATTGATGGAAGGGATGCCAGCTCAGACATAGGGTTTGTCATATTGTGAGTGTTTCATTTTTTCTATTTGTAAATGGTGAAAAGTTAAGAGATGATGGATGAAGAGTGAGAGCAAAATACTGACTTCTACTTCTCAATTTTATTGTTGCGTAGGAATCATATCATTATATTATATTGGTTAAATTCAGTTAATGTAGGGTAAAGCAATATTCACAAATATTGTTACAAGTCATTTTTGAGGCACCTGTGACTTGACCTTTCAGACTCCATCTGCTTATTGTCACTTTCAAGGGGAAAGTAAACTCGGTTGTTGTCATTGAGGCTCTGAATTGTTCAAAACATGTTTATTCCTTAAAATTTCCTTTTGCACGAGTAATCTTGAGAAAAAGAAAAGGGGGACAGTTCATTCATATATTTTCCATTTTTAACATACATCAAAGTGATCGAATAGGTAGAGGTCACAACTCACACAAAAAATAAAAAAAAATGAAAAAAGATAGATGCAAATAAAAGATGGAGAAGAAGAAGAAAGAAGTGTTTGTAGATGAAAAAGGGCAAGGTTAGAGTTGAGGTGGTGGAGATGATGTACCACCCACCCTCCATCCCCAACTTCAAAATTCTAACTATCCTCAAGGATATAGAAGTTAGAGTTGGAGGGTATTTGATATGGAGAGTGGTGGAGGTGGAGATGGAGGGGTTGGTCAATGCTTTCTCAACCAAGAGCACACAATAGAACCCTAAGAATGGGTTCTTCTCCCATCGGAGACAGATTGATCTGAGTGCCTCCTTGGCCACCAATTGCCATGGTATTCATTTGGTGGTGGTGAGGGTGCCTGGGGTCGTGTGCCCCATTCCCTGCAATCTACATCCAACTAGCACCTTACTTTTAGGGTGATGGCTTGCTGATCATACAACTAGTTGATCAGTGTATCTAGATCTGCTATTGGTATCCCCTATCGATGTGTCAGGTGCACAAATTAGAGATCCCAAATGACATAAGTGTCTTGGGAATAGTATTGAAGTAGATCCTAATCTGATGGGATCTCTCCATTCGATGGAGGGCCTCTACCGAATCATTAGAGTACGTCGTTGATGTTGGGGTTTGCTTCTTCCATTGGTGGTTTCGATGTAGAGGAATATGGAAACCTAGGAAATATTTGTTCTTAAAAAAGTTTTAGTGTTACCAATTCCTGCACTCCACCCATTATATTGTTGCATCGAGGAGACATTACAAGTGCCCCAAAAGGATTCAATGGTTACCCCATGCACATGTTATCCCAACTGAATAGGAACTTCACCTCAATCATTTCTGGGAAAATCTTGATCAAGATATGGCAATGAATATTGATAATTGGAGTGAGATAAGAATGTCTACTATTTCCAAGGAATAATGCTTCTTGTAAAAGATAAGTACATGTTATCAGTGAGAAGGAAATAAAATTTGGGAATTAGAAAGAGCAATCCCATCAGACCACATGCCCCACTCTCTGCAGCCCTTATCATGACACAAGATTATTAGATCTCCTACTATCAATCAAGAAGCTAGGGACCACGAATGGATGGAAAGATGCAAGATTTTCTTCAGGAGGCTTTCTCATGACACCAACTATCCATTTATTAGTGTTGTCAAGGATGTGGTGCTCTACTGCTCTTCCTTCTCTTTCTCACCTTGTTTTCCTTTATCTCTTTTTTTTCAAAATATTTTTGTCAAAAGAAAACAACAAATTAAACCAAAAGAAGAAAAATAAAATAAACAAAACAAAGAAAAGGGATTGGGTTGCCTCCCAGCAAGCATCCCAATTTAACATTGCAGATTCAAACAATAGTTGTGTGTTTCAAGTCACACACACAAACATGTTATCTGAGCCCTTATCCTTTAAACATGTGGGCCCTAAATCATGTTTAGATGATGTTGATAGCTTTCTTGTGGGCAAGACCCAATTGTCTTGATGGGTATTTTACATGTATGTTTATTGTAATGTCAGATCACCTTCTTCCTTAAAAGCTTCAATCAAATTTTGCATCCTATTCAAATCTTCAAGGAACCAGTAATCAATAGTTTTCTTCCCTAGTCATAGAATGAGTTTTATGACTTTGACATCCACCATTGCTCTCGTAGTGGCTAGGAATGACCTTCCCAAAATTGAGCGGGAACCAGTTGTCTTTTTTTATATGCATAACCAAAAAAACACATGGGATGTAGGTATCATGTCCTAGATTCATTGGGACATCTTCGATAATTCTTAAGGGTTTAGTGATAGAAGCATCAACCAACATAACAATCATTGTTGTGGGTATGAGGTTTGTGAATCGTAAACGTTGGCATAAAATGTAAGGCATAATAGATATGCTAGCACCTAAGTTGGTGAGTCCCTTGTGGCATGTGTCATCTACCTAGAAACAGTTTATCCCAAATGAGTAGGGGTCTTTCTATTTCCGGGGCATCTGATTTTGAACTTTATAAGAAGTTTCCTATGTGAGTTTCACTGTCTCACAGTCCTTCATTGTATATTTCTTGGAGAGAAGGGTCTTTAGATATTTACTCTAGGCTGGTATCCTGGCTAGTGCATTAGGGAATCGGATGTCAACATGCAATTTATTCATGGTGTTTTTGAATTTAATGAATTGATCATTGAAATTAGTCTACTTGAAACATCCTGCATAGGGTACTCGTGGTGTGCACATTGGAAATATTATTGGTTCAAAGTTGATTTCTGAAGTTACTTCTGCCAATTTCTCACTAGTATGAGGTCGTGCTGACATTACACAAGGTTCCAATGTCTGAGTCTCTACATTGTTGTGTATAGGACGGCTGATTAGGAAATTTGGAGCTTCGATTGGGGTGATCTCACTTTTTTCAGTAGGAATAAAGATAGGAGGTGTGTTATACACATTTATTGACATAGTTTTTACGAGTTCTAACTATTCAGACTGCTCTGGATGCTTGCGGTTTTTTCGCTGGCCAGCAATTGTGCCTGTTGGGGGCTATTGTCTAGCCACTAAATGGGTGATATGAGATTCCAATGCCTTTTGATTTGCGGTGGCATTGGCGTGTTGGGTCTGGTATTACGCCATCATTTACTGGAGTGTCTTCATTGGGTTTGGCCTGATTTGGATTCTAATCCTCTTGCCACTACTAGTAATTCTTGCTAGGAAAATTGAACTTGAAATTTCCATGGTTGTGTGGCCCATTATAGCTCATTGATGGTCTACTCTGGGCAGGTGGCATCAAGGTGTGGTTGGGATTTTCAACTCCAACGACATTCCTGTATTGGAAACTAGGATAACTTTGAGATTGGTTTGGATTATAGTATTATTGCCTAGGATATTGTTAATTGACTTCACATTTTTGGCCTGAGTGACTATGTATTGTTGCTCAACTTGGTGCTCCTGGAACACAGCATATAGTTGTTGACAATGGATTCTGTTGTGATCCACCCATGGATTCTGTTGTGATCCACCCATGATAAAATTTGCACAAAGGTGCAATGATTTGTACTTGGGGCGTCTGGATCCTCCTTTTGTGTGCGCTAAAGGATATTTTGAGATTATCTTGTTGGAGATAGAGAGAGAGTTTCAAGAGCTCAAGAGATAGATTTATGTTTTGAGTGATCCTCCATCATAGCTACTTTAAATATGTCTTTTCCTGAGGGACTCGATCAATGAGTTTGATTTTCTGTTCCGAGGTTACTTATCTTAAGTGTGTTGTTGAAGCTTTGTCGCATGAAATTTCCATTGGAGGAAAAAGTGAGGAAAATCTTCATCTCATCGTCCACCCCTCAATACAAGAATTCAATGATCTAGTTCTGAGGGATGTCGTGGTGCGGTCACTTATGTATGATTTTATTGAATCGCTCACATGCTTCATACTGGGATTCCTCAGTTACTTGATATGATCTTCTAATCTATCCTCAAAATGAGTATGTCATCAAAGGAGGGTATAATTTCTCTATGAACTTGTTTTATAGAACTTCCCACATAGTGATTGGGTCTCCTAGAAAAGTGATATACCATGCTCTAGCTTTATCTGTTAGAGAATATTGGAAAAGTTGTAGTCACGTGGAGTCGTCAGTGACTCCGGGTGGCTTCATCATCGATCAAAGGTCAATGAATTTAAGAAGATGGTATTGAAAATCATCTCCAATCCTTCCTGTAAAGGCAATTTTTTTAAATAGGCTGACCAATTGGGCTATGATCTTCATTAGGTCTCCTAGAGCTAGAACTAGATGAGTTAAGTCAGTGCCCTTAAGGATGGAAAAATCCCATAATTGTTCCACACACTTTGTGGCATGGGCGGCTTCTAGGCTGGTCTTGAACTCAACTTCCACCTATTGTCAGGCTTCTATAGTGAGTAATTCTCACTGGGCTGTAATAGATGCATCAATGCATGCTTGGATAGTTACTGTTGTAGCCGCCACATCCTGCATGGTCTTCTCTTTACGGAGTTTCCTAAGGGTTTTCTCAATTTTAGGATCGAATAGCAATCTTGAATTAAGACTTTTGGATTTTCGCATATGCTAGGAGTACCCAAGAAAAGAAGAATAAATGATCATTAGTGGTGCATCTAATGCTAGAAGATTTTCAATATTATCAAGGAAAACAAATAACTAAAAAAGAAAACCCTAATTACACCTTATAGTTCTAAAAATATTCAACTACAATTGTCCTCGACAACAATGCAATTTTTGATGGGGCTCCAAATGTCACACCAAGAAAAACCTTAACAGAACAACTTCTAGGTTTAACCAAAAGTGGTTATGTAATTCCCCACTCCATACGAGAGGAAGCCTTATTGTAGTATAGTTCAAGATTCAACAAAATGGACAACCTTTTTAAGTTGTTATATAGATTTAGAAGTATTAAGAGTAATATTTATCATCGTGTAGTTTAAAGGTTGGTTAAACAAAATTGTTTCCAAAAGCAATAGATATTAAAGAAGTATATAATAGATAACAAAGAGAACCAGGGCATGCAATTTTTCTATCCGACCAAGATCTAACTCTTCAATAGTTGTTTCTAAATTGATGCTTATCTGTTCCACCGTCATGGGATACATGTCTCCACTTGTCTTAAACTCCTTTAGAACTGACCATCCTTGGCAACCAAATTTCCTACTTATTTCAACTTTCACCTGTACGTATAATTGACCATCCTCTACACATAACAAATCAAATTCCAATAACCTCACTATCCCTTGCTGACATCTCAGTGGGATAATAAGATCATTCCTATGTTCTAGTCATACTCACATCTACCTACATATCCATTATTATCACATATATGTAGATAAAGTCATCAATTTGGAAGGCAAAGAATTAAGCAGAATGATACTTCATTTAGCAACTATATTGTCGAGTTTACATACAAGCTAATATAAAATATGGGCGGCGAGGCTAGTCCCCATGCCCAAACACAAAGCATCTACTCGATCATGGTGAGGAACAACATCAAAGAGATAGTAGGAACAATGGAGAAGGCCATGATGCCTGGTGTAGGAAGACTAATCTCTCCACTGTGACTCCCCCCTCATCTCTCCTAGCTAAGGTTTGTGCTAAATAATGTAGCTTCTAATCATTGATTAAAGATCCTATTTGAATGGATGATAGGGGTTCCGTTCTATAATTGCATTCCTCACCTCTGAAACCCTAAGTTGAATGCTTATGGTCAAAGGCATCTGACTTCATGGCCCGTACCCAATCCAACAAATGACTCACGAGGGTTACTCAATTTAGACCTTATGTCTAGTTCTCTGGTGGACCAACATGGTGTGTACCAAAACATACTGGATGCTATGAGTGTGTGTCAAGACATATGAATCTGGAAGATTCCGGGTAGAGAGCATCTCGAGTCGGGTGAATGGCAGAGGCGCTCTCTTGACTAGGTTGTTTGAAAAGTGATCAAATGGAAAGCTTTTGGGCCTTCCTTCCATAGAGGAATATCATCATGAGGGCTTGATCATCCATCTGGGCATTGTCGTACAATTTTTCCTAGTTCTACACAATATATATATAAAAATGCATTAAAGTTTGAAAAAGGAAAGATAATTGCAATTGAGTGAATATAAAGCTAAAACTAGGAAACTGGAACAGAATTGTCCCTAAAAAGTGAGTAAAATAGTATGTAAAAATGGTATAAATACATTCATCACTTAAGTACTTTTTCATGACTATTGCGGCTAAATTTGACATATTTTTCAGCATTATATTAAGGGGGAGAAGTAATTCAGAAATTTTTCTTAATCTTAACATGGATTTAAACAACATGTGTTATCATTCACGATAAAGGTACTCAAATTAATTTTCTACAACAAAACTGTAAGAATCTCGGTCTACTAACACTTGGACTGAACAGAAACTTGGTTGAAACTATTCTTGATCAAAGTACCATCGGTAACAAAATTTATTTGAATCTTTTAAAACATAGGTTTACATATTCAAATCTTACGGATCTCTTACTTTCTATATCTTACAGAAATGTCTTATCATCAAAATTGAGGTCAAAGAGGGATAAACCATTCAAAGATGAAAATACTTTTCAATTGTGCTCAATTGAATTCTTTTTGACACTTAGTTTTTTGACTCAAATTTAGTTGCTACAGCTAACATGAATGATTTATCATGAAGATTGAAATCTTAAATGGATATCTTATTGAATCCCTTTTGTTATATTCAAGCACTATTTACTTGATATGAGATTAAGGGGGAGCTCAAAGTCCTTTAACATAACTTGCATATCTTTTTCTGCTCTATATTGATTCTCTATATCAATGTAGGCTTGACATCCTTTAACATTTGGTTTAGCGATTCTTTCAAGAGAGGTTATTATGGTACTTAATGTCCTCTCTATAACAATATGGGCTCAACATCCCTTATACTTGGCCTCGAGATATTTTTGTTGACCTCGTCATTGTTCTTAATGGATTCTCTAATCATTTATGGGCTTAACATCCCTTGAAAATGATTGATAAAACAATTTTAATTTAGACTTTGATGGCATATCTATATCATGGTGGACTCAACATTCCTTACCATTGGATTAGAGTATCTTTTTGATATTTATGCTTTATGGGATGTTTTTGTGATGAAGGACTTAGCATTCCATTCATTGGCAATAGACAATCTTCTTTTTAAGATTCATTATCATATGGCTTTTTGACTATGACTTACTGTCTATCTTTTTGATATCCATTTTTAACCAAGCACAAGCTTTTCCCTCTCTAAAATGAATTTCTTTTTTAGGGGGAGTGTCGCCTTGAGGGTGATCATTGGTAAGTATTCATCATTTTTGAATTCGACAAAAGTGGGAGAATAACCCATGAGATAAATTTGTCTATTAACTATCAACCAAACAATTTAAAGGGATGAAGTTTTAAATTTTTTACTTACAATTTATCTTACGGAAATATTTATCATCCTCAAAATGGGGGAGATTGTTGGCTTTTGATATGGCACACTTATATTTTGATGATGCAAATATTTTATAAATTATATTACTTACATGTGTATTAGGTGTTTCAAGTAATCAAGGAAATTAGTCAAATATCCAACTACAAACACCTTGCAAATTTTACATGTTTGGATGCTTTAAAATCAAGTTGTAGCATTTATTTAAGAGTAGGTGTGTGCTTTTGTACAACTTGATAGACATGATGTAAGGACAAGTGATGATCTTCCAAAACCTACCCCAAACCCTAACTCACACTCATATGAAGCCTCTAGGGTTGATAGGTTTAATTAGTTATGTCATTTGATAAGATTTTCTACATTTGTACATTCATAGAGTCTACCTTCATCCACATACATGTCCATTGAGACAGGTTCATTCAAAAGTTTTTTCGACCTAGTATAGATTGTTAGACTAGTTGACTAAGTAGTTAGAATGACACTTAGCTGTTAGAGAAAGTTTGACACTTAGACCTAACTTGTTAGAAATATTTATCAACCCAAGAAGTGTTCATTCAAATAATGTCTTCACCAACAATGCTTTGTAACCAAAAAATAATAATGATCAAATTAGTTGTTACAAGTTAGTAAATTTCGTAAAAATGGCTAATTGACATCTACAAATACTTTGGACTCTCCCCACAGTTGTTGTAACCACTTGTAAACATATAAATTGGTGTGGTCCTAGGACACTTAGAAACAACAATTGAATAACAATTGAGATCATATACACATACTTGAGCATACTAGATACTTGCCATCATTCATAATAGCTTAGATATAGTACGTCAAGTTGCTATCATTCTAGACAAAGCCCTCGACTCATCTATAATATCCTCTCCACCTAATACTGCATTGCATAAACCTTTTAGGAGTGGATCATCATCACTTGTCCATTAAAGATTAATTTTATATCTAGTGAGACTATTTTGTTTCTTTATTTCTGCATTCTATTTCTTCTTTGTTGTATTATTCTTGGGCTACTTCTTGCAGTGAAGGTTGTCTAGGAACCTATGATAAGAACGATTCTTCTCAACTTGGTTCTCTTCTGCTAGCCATTAAAGAAAAGGTGAAGCAATGGCGCTCTTCTACCTCCGTCAAAATGAGGTGAAGAGGGTGACCTTCCTAGGCCCATCAAAGAAGGTGTAGTTTCTTCTTGAGATGAAAAGGAGGGTTAGTCTTGCACCGTGAAAGACCTTGATAAATTTTGTGTATTGTATATCGGCATATAAAATGAATAAAATACATGATTTAGAAATCTTGGTTGGAAACAACTAGGTAGTGGATTGACATCTTTTGACAGAACCTCTCTAAATCTTTGTGTGCTCTTGTGGTTTCTTACCTGTCTAAAATTTTGGTGTTCTAAGTATTTTAGTTTGCTTAAAATTAACCAAAACCTCTATTCACCCCCCTCTAGATCGTTTCAATTCCACCAAACTTCTCTAAAGTTGAAAATCACCACAAAATAACCCAATTAGATCCTTCCTAGATGAAGCATGAAAAAAGTGAGAGAACATGGAGAGATTAGGGTTTTTTCTACACTTTGAAAATGATTTCATCCATACCAATATAACTATGGCTACTTGGAAGAAATGAGAATAGAAGCAATGATGTTACTAGATTCAACTTGAATTTGGGGAAGATCTTGAGCTAGATCAATTTTAGGTCATATGCACCCAAATCTTCTCAAAATAACCTATCTACCCTGAACAACAAAATTTATGAAATAACTTTGAGGTTTGATTTGTTTGTGATTGAATTGAGATGATAAGGTCATTTGGGATGCATGGGTATTTTACAAAGAAGTGCATAAACGAAGTTGTCTTTTAAATTTTGTGTTTCAAAAAAATAGTTTGACTTATCTTTAGCACTTCACCACCAAATCATTATATATAAAATTCTATAGATTTCAATGTCATTCTAGAATCTGCTAGTGAATAGTATCACTTATAAGAAGTGAGAATTAATTTATAAAATTTTGTTACCATATTTCCATCATATTGACCAAATTTAGGGCAAATTCAAGATGAGAACCTAATTGAAACATATCTTGGGTTTCTCTACCCAAGTTATATCTAATAAACCATACTTCATATATAATATGTTAATCAATCAATAAAAAAAATAAAATGTTATTTTTTTACGAATTTTGCAGAAGTGCACTAATAAGTAGATCATCATAGATAAGAAACTAGGGTTTGACAAATCACTCACCTTTAAGGATTTCATCCTGAAATTCAAGAGAAGGTTGAAAGATAACAATACATCTTCATTAGATATCACATTCACATTAAACAACTAAAATTGAACTTAAGGTCTTATAACTCTCAATTACCTACTAAGTAGGATGGGATCATTACAACTCCCTCCCACAAGAACCCTCATGAAAGTACTAGGCTAGATGCAAATAGTTTCAACTACCGAGGTCTATATATCATGGATGACGTTGTTAATACTGGCAATCTTATCTCCATTCTAACATCCTTTGTGCCCAATGTGGAGTAGGGTCTATCTATAGAAATGACTATGTATACCGTATTGTATAATGGTATTCCCAATAGATATTCTAAACTAAAGTTTGCAATAAATCACCTGGAAAAAATAATTGTTCACTTTTTCAAGAACATATTCAAAAATATCAAGAATCATGACAAATAATTTTTTAGCCAATTGGATTACCTTATTAGTCTAATTGGGATCTTTTAACACATCTTCATTAAGGTCTTGAGAAACACAAAGTGATGTTGGATCTAGAATCATATTGATTGTCTTCATAATGAAAGACGCTAATAGAGAAAGGTATATAAAAACAACATGGAGTTTGCATTTTCTATAGTAACTTCCTTTGATACAACATGCTAACCTTCTCATGGACCATTACTACATCAGAATCAGAAATTTGCATTTTTTTGTTGATGATATCTTTGAATTATTTCTCATTGATGGAAATCTTCTCAATCGTTTAAACCAATTGATGATTGATGTGATGTTTAAGAATGATGTCAAAAAGTTTCATGAATTCTTGATATATGTTGCCTTGTTTAAGGCTGTTAGGGAAGAGAATAAGTAGCCATATAATTTAGTGTTGGTGAGGTGGTATATCATCCAAAAACTAAGGTATCTTCATCTATAGATTACATATCTAGTACCACAACTTATATTGATCCTTGTGAGATTGATCAAATATGACTCATTAATTTACATACACTTTCCAAACATTTCCTCAACACAATCAAAATGATTAGGTCTTCAACCTCCTTGAAGTGGTTTCTAGTGTTGTATTAGTTGAGCAGTATGATGTTGTGGTTGATAATGATCCTCTTGGGTGTTGTTTGGATCCTTCCACAAGAAGTAGGGGTGTCTGCTCTAGGTAATCATATCTTTTATTAGGATGTGGCATGCACATGCACTCCTCATATGTAACTTGTGCATTGTTGGAATTTAAGGCCCATGAACTAATTGGGTAAAGCAATCATCTATCAGGTCAATTGAGATATTTCCTTCACCTTGAATTCCCTAAACCAGACTCATGATGATCACATTTATCACCCCATGATTACATTTTGTCCATAATATTCATGATTACGTTGCACCTGTATGCCAAATTATTCTTATAGAATCTCACTCTAGTTGTATCAAGCATTGTTCTCTCCCTGAGATGTAAACCATAGAATAGAAATTCTCCTTTATCAAAGTCAAGATATTTTCATGAGGACACTTTATCAACATGTCATGAAAGCACTTCCATGCTTTAGAATAGGATTTATTAGACACTTTATAGAAATTGGGGATCTTCCCTATAATATCTGTAGACTTCTATGGTGGAAAGTACCTATCAAAACATTTGCAATCTATGGAATTTGACAAGAGAGACTGCAATCCCCTTAAATTGCATGTTCAAAAAGGAGTAGATCTAGAGTAGTTGGATTTTTAATTTATATTTCGATACTTGGGCACCCACAATAACAATAAAAGTGACTTGTGTATTAAATAGGGTCCATCTCAAGGATAAGGTAGACAAGTGCAAAGAATCCGAATCCTTATCTTAGTTACACTTTACCAAAAGCAAGATAAATTTTCCTTACAGAGTGATGGTATCCAAATAACAAAGTAACAATTGAAGTAAATTAAAACTATATGAACAAGACAAAGAAGGAACAAAGTTTAATATGTGTTTGTAATATGTGGATATAAATTTGGATTTAGTTTCACAATTTATAAACACTCACCAACATGCATTACTAAAAACCATTGTATATTGTTAGCATGGTTTGCAAGCAATCATCACAAGTGTTTATTCCCCCTCTCTTAAGCTTAGGACAAATCTTGATCGTAAGAATGTCTCTCTCTCGAGATGGAAATTAAACAACCAAACAGACAACCATATAGTCATTAGATTTAGCATTCCAACATTCTCCCATGCATTCATACTACTTTGTAACTCTTATATATAGGACAATGCTACTCATTCGAGGCCTTAGCAAAAAAACTAGACAAGATGGTATCTAATCATGCAAGTGAATCACTAAATTCCATGAATTTGGAGATAAACATTGGTAAGAGTGTATACATTAGTGAATATAAGTATTTACATGTTGACAGAGCCATAATGGTTGCTCCCAACCCACGAAAATGAATTAGTTAGTCACCATGATGAATGACAATTTGGATTTATAATGAAAGAAGACATGGAGATGGAAGAAAATCAATGGCGATGAATAGGACAATGATAGGGAGAGAAGAAGAGAGAAAACACAAATATAGTGACTAGGAAATGGTATTGAAGCTCAATGAATACTTTTTGGTATCTCTAGCTTATGCTAAAGGGGAATAAAATCATGGACAATATCTCATGTTGTCCTTCTCTTGAAGCAAGTATTCAAAACCAACACAGTGGAGGTGGAGATGCACAGAACCTTGGATTCTCATCCTTGGTTACAATGAACTGATAGATGATCCTTAGACTCTCATCTGAAGGTCGATGGAGAGAGCAAATTGTGAAAACACTTCATACTCCAACTTTGAATGATTGAGGCACTCAATGGTGAGATTTTTTGGCTCCCCAACGATCCCTAGAAAGTGCCTCAAGGTACAAGCTCAATTGTCATGGCGATAGTACATAGGTCCATTTTTGGAAGCCAAGTCCACTTCAAGGCCATAAGAGAATATTGGTCTTCCACAACATCGGTAGGTGAGGTCGATAGATGCTCCTTCAGGCCATGAAGGTAGTCACATCATCGGTTGAAGAATATTCTACCTAGACATCAATAGGAGATATTGATTATGTATCCTTTGGGTGATGCTACTCTAGCAGACCATCAGGAGATCACCTTTGGTAAAATAAGGTAGGCATGACCTTCATTTTACTAGGACAACATTGAACCATTGGTAGACCACGCCTACATGGGGTCCTTCAGTAGGAGTGTGTCAGCCACATCTTTGGTTGGTGGATAACCACAAATCCTCAATCGACGGTGGTCCGCTGGTGTAACATACCCAAATCAAGATTTGTAGTCTAATATTAGTCTTTTCTTATGTATTTTCATTTATGTTAATGCAAAACTTTTTCTGAAATTTAATTGAAATAAATTTTATTTGAAGCCAAGAAATTATAGTGTTTTAACAAGTCAATCACTTTATAATATAAACAATAAATTATATAACTAAGTCCTTATTTAAGTATTAATTATAAAAACATAATTGTTGATTAGTGTTGACCCTAAATTGGAAATCTAAAACACTAAAATCCTTTTGTTTGATTGGATCCACAAGTTCAAGAACAGTTCTGCTATGGTCCTCCCCCGTCTCTACTCTGACCACCATCCCCTCCTCTTGTCCTGTGGAACAAGGACGCCAAAATGTTGCTTTTTCTGCACCAAGGAGAGTTGGATCCTCACCCCCAATTTCAAGGAGGACGTCATGTGCCACTGGCCAGTTAACGACAACTTCCAGGACGCCATTCTCACCTTCAAAGACAAGGCCATTAAGTGGGACTCCACGAGATCAGGCCGCCAGCATAAAGAAAAACAACAACTCCTCACCCGCATCAGCAAGCACCAGGTACACTCTCAATCTCTGAACCTCGTACCACTGATGGACCCATCTATTCCTCTTCAGAAGCGACTCCATAACATACTTCTCAATGAGGAGGTGGACTGGCGGCAGTGGGGCCATATTGACTGGTTGAAGTATGGTGATCTTTACACCAGATTCTACCAGTCATACGTGCAAGCTAGGAGGCACTTCAATAAGATCACTCGCCTTCAATCTGAGGAAGGGTGCTGGACCTCCACAAGTGATGAAATGAAGAGGCTGGTTCACAACTTCTTTGCGGACCTCCTTTCCCAAACTACCTGACGCACGCGGATCGGATACGCACGTATCTTGGAGCCTTCCCTGCCATCCACACTGCTATGTATGCCAGCCTGAGTGCCATCCCAAATAAAGATGAAATCAGAGTTGTCACCTTCTCCATGGCACCTCTTAAAGCACTGGGACCCGACGGGGTCCATACTGGCTTCATACAACATCACTGGAAATAGGTTGGCCCAAGCATCATCCAATCTGTTTAAGAGGTCTTCACATCTAAGAACATCAACACTTCTATAGAGGATTCCTACATGGTCTTAATCCCTAAGATCCCTACTCCTCAACATTGCAGTGACCTGAGACCCATATCACTCAACAATAGCTGATTCAAAATCATATCCAAAATTATTGTTGAAAGGGTCAAGCCTCTCATGAACAATTGGGTCAACCCTACACAGTCTAGCTTCATCCCAGGAAGACGCATTAGTGACAATAGCCTTCTTGTTCTGGAGGTTATCCACTCCATGAATTCCAAAGACAACAAGAAATCATGGATGTGCATCAAGCTTGGTCTAGCAAAGGCCTTCGACAGAATGAATTGGACTTTTATTCATGACACTTTGCAGCGTATTGGCTTTCCATCTAAACTCACCACCATCATCATGGAAATCATCCGCAAAGGTTCAACCTCCATTCTGTGGGAGGGCGAACCCTTACCTCCTTTCAAAGCCACCCAAGGCGTCTACCAAGGCGATCCGATAAGCCCTTATGTTTTTGTCCTGTGCATGGAATGGCTGAGTCAAGCTATCTCTGCTTCTGTGGATTCTGACAATTGGAAACCAATCACCCTCTCTCGTGGGGGTCTGAAACTGTCTCATGTCTTCTTTGCTGATGACATCCTTCTTCTAGGTGAAGCTTCTGTCAAACAGGCTCGGATCATTTCTACTATCCTTAAGGAGTTCTCCAAGGCATCGGGACAATCCATTTCCAAGCCCAAATCACGCTGCTTCTTCAGTAAGAATGTTTCTCAGCCTCTAAAGAGAATGATTAGTAGAAAGCTCGGTTCTCCTGGACCAACGACCTAGGAAAGTATCTAGGTGTGCCCGTCCTCCATAATCGAGTCAATAGAGAAACCCATGGGGACATCCTTGCCTCCATTCAATGGAGAATGAACAGCTGGGCCCTCAATAGCCTTTCTCTTGTAGGAAGGGTGTGTTTGGCCAAGTCTACCCTGAAGTCTATACCTTCCTATGGTATGAAAACCGTCAATCTCTCCCCACGCTTGTGCGATGACATCAATAGGCATATCCGAAGATTCATGTGGTCTGGAGCTGCTAGCCAGCGTAAATCCTCCCTCGTCTCATGGAAGAATGTCTCATCTAGCAAGGATATTGGTGGTCTAGCTATCAAGGATGCTAGGGACCAAAATGATGCTCTCATGATGAAGAACGTCTGGGATTTCCTCACCGACCCATCCAAAGTATGGTTCAAGGTGATGAAGGGAAAATATACCAAGGAAGGCAGGTTCAAGTCTATACCGAGCTCCCCGGCCTGGAGCTTTATAAAAAAAAATTCAGTAGAGTCACCGAACAGAGCCACAAAGTTATCACCAATGGGAGGCACACAAATGTCTGGGAAGACTGGTGGATTTTTGGAAAATTTGTGCTAGACTTCCACCCCGGTTGGCCAATCAATCATGATATTAGAGACCTCACCGTAGAATCCATGGCGGTCTCCGATGGGGAATGGGATTGGGATTTCATTCATAGCTTCCTTCCCAAGCCCACCTGTCCTATTATTATTACTATCCCTGCCCCACACCAGCACTTAGAGGACGACGGCTGGGTCTGGCCCCTCGAAACCAATGGTTTGTTCACTTCTAGATCAGTCTATAGGTGGCTTCGGAAAGGCAAAGAGGTCACCCCACCAGGAAACTGGAAGGGTATTTGGCAAGCCAAGATTCCGGAACGCATCAAGATGTTCCTTTGGCTCATGCTTCATGGCACCCTCATGACGAACATGGAAAAGAGACACAGGCATATGGAGGTACCAAAGGAGTGCCCCATCTATAACAACGGTCAGGATACCATGATTCATGCACTCAGAGACTACAAACCAAGCTGGGATGTTTGGATTCAACATCTTCCCAATGAGGACCACTCACTCCTCTCTGCGAGCGAGTGGATTCAGAAGTGCACCACAAGTTTGGATGACAATTTCATTTTGAGAGTTGTTTCTTGCTGGCATATCTGGACTTGTCACAATGGGCACCTCCACCAAAAAAGGATCCTACCTACCTCTAAGAAAGTTGAATTTATCAAGCTCTGAATGGACTCCATTACCAAGCTGTACGACAGGCAGGATCACATCCCCTCTACAGTCAATCCACCTATCCAACACCTCATCGCGCATCCAGTCTATATTTTCACTGAAGCAGCTCATCATTATGGCCATAACACAACGACTATCGGCGCCCACGCTGTGCTTGCAGACGGATCTCATGTCCTGGGATCCTGCCAAGTTATCCAGTCTTCTACTGCGCTTGCTAGTGAGATCCATGATATCCTTCTAGGTGCCCAACTGAGCAAGGATAACCACTGGGCCACCCGCTACATCTTCATTGAATGTCGGGATGCCATTGGGCACCTTACGAAAAACAAGCCTCTCCCACGGTTCTTTCCCTTTGATAGGAAGGCTGGAAACCTTCTAGGGGCCCCCCTTGCAGAGATCATCCATCATGTCCCATGTGGTTTCAATGTACCCGCAGACAGCCTGGCTAAATATGCCATCCAAACAAAAAACTCGTTTAGCTTTACCACAGTTGTTCCCCACTAGTTTCTACACATCATCCATGTGGACATCCATTCTGTTCTGTCCGCAGTAGAGCACGGAATGAATAAGACATTGTTCTACATTTTCCCAAAAAATAAAAGATTATTAAAAATAGATGACTTATGAATAAATATATCAAATTGATCAGTAGGGGAGAATAAATGCATTGAATGAGTACTTATCATCCAAATAAATTAATAAATTATCAAACACTTTTCAAAGTAGGATTTATTTCAAAAAATGAATTCCTCATATTTTAGTTAATCTACCTATCAAATTTCATCTCAATTGAACTATGTTTTTCCTCCCCCCTTTTAATTGATCAATTTTTTGTCACATTAATTTACATTGAATTCTTTCATTAACAGTGTTTTTTTATTTATTTATTCCCTTCCCCTTTGATCACTATATTAACCCCAATTATTTTTCATTTCATGTTGCTTGTGTTCCAAGTCAATGCCCTCCGGCTATGAGGGAAGAGGGACGTCTATTTCTTCAATCCTCCTCCTCCTCCTCCTCCTCCTCATTTCACATAATGACGAGCTTCTCTTTCTTTTTTCCTCTTCTTTATTTCCTTCGCTCTTTCCCATGTCCTTCCTATTAATATCTCACCTATCTTATCTAATGTACAACAACCCTAAGTGATGTCGCCTACTTCATATTCCTTCCAACTGCAAGATGATGAAGTAGAGTGAGTGAGCATGGAAGAGTTATATACAGAGATCGAGTTTCACCTCAGACAGTTAAAATGGTTGGACACTGTTTTTGTGGACACTAGATGCATGTCAAGTACACTATTCTTGTGCCTAATTTGCAACCGCTGATAGTGGTTCAAGTGTAGTTCCTCGTTACAACGTTATCCAACCTCTTCCTGACCTACAAACTACCAAAGAAGTGAGAACATTGACTCCTCAGGACCATAAGCAATGCATTTGCACCCTATCACTGTTAGTCTTAACCACATTGTATTTTGCATATCCAACTTGAACAAGGTTGACATGCTCTATCCACTTCACCACAAATCCCAGCTTGTCACATCCCTTCAGATTGCACTACCACCAACCCCTACTATGATGAGTAGATGCCACAATGAACACTAGAAGGGTAACTTCTGCCTACATCAATCATTGATGGCACCAATAGTTGGCCTTAAACAGAATCAAGTTTATCTATTCTACTCCTTCTTCCTTATCTCTTGCTCACATTCAAGGTCATACATAGCCTCAATATCCAAAAACCTACATTTTCCTTGTCTCTAGACTCATTGTCGTCCTTCCTCTAGTTAGTGAGACATTGTGTGAAGTATCTAGACCCCTGAAAAGATCTAGACAACAACCATTAACCTCCCAATCTTTTAAATAACTACAAGAGTTCACTTGAAGATGATAAGAAGAGGAAGCCTAGTGAGTATTTTAATCAACCACAACTCTTTACAGAAATCTAACAACTCGATGTTAAACATATGAGGTCAGAGCTTTGGTTTGAGGTACCACAATATGAAGAAAGCGTTCAATTAGTCGTAGGTAGTCCAAAAAACAATGTGGTGACCAATACCTTTCACCTAATACTCGATTGATTGGAATTGAGCATTACTAGTTAGTATCTATGCACTAGGTATCTGAATATCACTTAGTGAGTCAAATGATAGTATCTACTTATATGATATTTCTAGTCAAATAGCTAGTGATATATGTTTTAAGGGATTAAGCGGTGACCAAAATGCTAGGATACAAAACTTTGTCATAATTATTAATCATATAGTATATACATCATATAAACTTATAATATAATAGAATTTACAAATAAGTGTATTAGTATAAGAAATTAGTAATGTGATGTGGAGTTTATGTGTTTGAGAAACTAAGATAATCTCATGTTTTCTTATAGAATTTCTTATATGTATCAGAAACTTTCATGGAAGGAAATTGATGTAGAATGTATAGACCTTTATATTAATAAAACAAAAATACTAATTTATTCTTACTTCAAATAACAACCCAATATACATACATTTATATGTATGATAATGTTTATCAAATTAAACATGATTAGATGGAAGATTAGATATGTAACACACACTCAAGTATATATATGTCAATGGAAGTAAACCCTATGTTGTCCGTAACATGGGTCACTTGGCTTGGAGGAATATTAAAAAATATGATACTCGATAGAAATAAAATTAATGAAACACCATGCATTAACTCATAATATCAATTTAGACATTGTTCGTGAAAAGGGAAAACATAACCTGTCTCATCTTGATTCAAACCTAATACATGTAGACTAAACAAATCTAAAGCATGAACTAAAAACTAGACTAGATCATCTATTGAAAGGTAGATGGAACCCCACCAAGATAAAGACTCATTTGATGTTAGCTACCATGAAGGTCTCACTTCAATTCTCATTTACTCCTTGATCTAGGAACATCTCGTCCCACAACCATGTGAAAAAAGAGACATACATCAGTAAGACGAACTATACACATTATAAGAAAAGAAAGAGAATATAATTGACTGAAGAGAAAGTCTTGACATTAATTTGACTTGAGAATTCTTGAAATTAATTCTTTCCATAAATAACAATGGATTAAGTAATATATGCACTCTCTATGATTTTCCCACTTAAGAGGCTAAAATTGGCATGAATGTCCATGATTTGGCTAAAAAGCCCATAACAATCCCTTGAGGTCCATGATTGGCTATGAAAGCCCATAATTGGCACGAATTCCCATCACAACCCCTTGAGTTCCACTATGGTGAATGCATATAAAACATAATCAAATTATTATAACATGATTCTTGAAATGAACATTAGCATGATCTTACATCTCTTATGAAAACCCCTATTTTACCTATTTAATATCTAAGTCATGATTTCCCAACCGATTTTATTTTGTAGGACATGAATGACTTTGATGTGATAATTCACATGGATTGGCTTTATACCTATAGAGCCCATATTGATTGTAGGGAGAAAAAGATTTTGACCCCGCCCTTGACCATTAGAGGGAGGAAGGATGCGACCACTAGTCTATATGTGTCGGCCGTAAAAGCAGAACAAATGATAGCCAAAGGTTGTCAAGCTTTCCTCACAGTTGTCACATAACCTAAACCTAAGGTTAAACCCTTAGGAGAGATAGAGGTAGTTTGAGACTATGTGGACGTGTTTCTAGATAATTCACCTAGTCTGCCTCCAGAGAGGGTGGCAGATTTTACTATAGAGTTAGATCTTGAAACAAACCCTATCTCCAGGGAACCTTATAGGATGGCCCCTACTGAGTTGTTAGAGCTGAAGAAGCAACTATAGGAATTTCTAGATTAGGGCTTCATTAGGCCTAGTATCTCACTTTGGGATCCCCAATCCTCTTTGTAAATAAGAAAGATGGATCATTCTGCATGTGCATTGACTACCGCATGATAAACCAAGCTACCATAAAAAACAAATACCCTCTTCCCAGAATCAATGACTTGTTTGACCAACTTAAGCCGACCTGACTCTTTTCTAAAATTGACCTATGTTTCGGGTACCATCAGTTACGAGTTAAGAATGAAGACATACCAAAAACCTCTTTCCACACCTGTTATGGCCATTATGAGTTCATAGTCATGCCGTTTGGACTATCCGATGCACCACATGCTTTTATGAACCTCATCAACTTTGTGTTCCAATCATTCCTTTAATCTTTTGTCATAGTATTCATAGATGACATCGTAGTCTACTCAAATGACCAAGATCAACACGGAGACCACCTAGTTAGAGTCCTTGAAATCATGAGGAAGAAGAAGTTTTATGGTAAGTTCTCGAAATGCGAGTTTTGGATTGATAGCATCATGTTTCTCTGACACATCATCTCTAAAGGGATGATCTCAGTAGATCCTACCATGGTGTCTGTTTTACATGATCGGCCGAAGCCAAATAATCCTTCAAAAATTTGCAACTTCTTGGGATTGACAATGTATTACTGGCGGTTCATCCAAGATTTCTCAAAGACCACCCTACCCCTTACCAAGCTCACTCAAAAAGATGAGCATTTCATATGGTCTAAGTTGTGCAAAGCAGATTTCAAAGAGTTAAAGGAGAAATTGACCACAACACATTTGTTGACTCTGCCGTATGGCAACGAAGCTTTCATGATCTTCACTGATGCATCCAGTATGGGACTAGGATGTGTGTTTGAGAAGAATAAGCATGTTGTTGCTTATGCATCCCAGAAGCTCAAGCCAAATGAAGTAAAGTACCCAAGGCATGACCTAGAGCTGGTTGCGATCATACACGACATGAAGATCTGGCGACACTACCTGTATGGTGCTACCTTTGAAATTCTCACTGGTCATAAGAGATTGAAGTATCTCCAGACTTAGAAGGACCTCAACCTAAGATAGAGATGCGAGATGGAATATATGAAAGACTATGACTTCACCGTCGTGTATCATCCAGGAAAGGCCACTGTGATGGCAAATACTCTTAGTCAGAAACAACTTAGATATGTAGCCTCCTCATCCACTCAGTGAAGGAAGCTGGAGGAGTATGCCAGATGGTCCCCATGACCGTTAGAAGACTGTATTGGTTTGGCTAGCATTTAGATAAAACTTGACTTGTTGACCGAGCTAGTAGTTGCCCGGTTAGCGAGCCCATAACTTGAGAAGATGAGAGGTTTGTTGGAGAAACCTCAAAAACATCTATTCTTGGGTGTGGATGGAGGGATCCAATACAAGAAAAGTATTTGGGTTCCTGAGGAGTCACCTTTGAAGATGTATATCGTACAAGAAGCTCATGGTTCAAAGTATACTATAGACCCTAGCACTACCAAGATGTTTAAGGACTTGTAGTGGTATTCCTGATGGCCTGGAATGAAGAGGGACATAGAGACACATGGGGCTAGTTGTCTCACATGTCAAATGGTGAAGGATGAACATCAACAAACTAGAGGATTTTTGCAGTCCATTGAGATTCTTGAGTGGAAGTGGGATTAGATCACCATGGACATTGTGGTGGGTTTCCCCAAGAACATGAAAGATCATGATGCTATATGGGTTGTGGTGGATCACTTAACCAAGTCAGCGCACTTCCTTGCCTTGAAGATTATCGACAAAGTGTTGGACTTAGCCGATCTCTATATCTAAGAGATAGTCCACCTGCATGGTATTCTGATCCGGATTATATCTTATCATGACCCCAACTTCACCTCAAAGCTATGGAAGTAGGTGCATAAAGAACTTGGGACAAGGCTGAAATTTAGTACCACCTACCACCCCCAGACTGATGGGCAGTCAGAGAGAATGATACAAACTTTAAAAGACCTATTGAGAGCATGCATACTTGTTTGGGGTGGATCATGGGAGTAGTACTTGCCTTTATATGAGTTTTCCTTTACTAATAGCTACCAAGATAGTATTCAGATGCCTCTGTACTAAGTTCTATATTGAAGGATGTTTCGGTTACCACTTCATTGGTATGAGGTTGGTGAGAGGACCTTATTGAGGTCAGAGGAACATCAAATTTATGCTGAAAAATTTGCTTTAATTAGGAAGAGGTTGAAGAAAGCCCAAGATTGACAGAAGTCATATGCAGATGCAAAGTGGACTAATTTACATTTCATTATGGGTAAACATGTGTTTCTAAAGATCTGGCACCTTTGACCTATAACTAAGAATAGAGGAAAATTGAGTCCTCGATATGTGGGTCCATTTAAAGTTCTAGAATGGATTGGTGAAGAAGCGAATTGTGCAACCATACCCCCATAACATAAAATGATGCATTATGTGTTCCATGTGTCCAATATGAAGCAATATGCGAAGGATCCAAGCCATGTGTTGAGCATCGAACCTATTGAGCTATAACAGAGTTTAACATATCCTGAGTCACCTGTGAGAGTACTGGATACTAAGGTGAAGGAACTCAAAAACAAAAAGATAGATATGGTGAAGGTTCTCTGGAAGCACCGTGGAGAGGATGAAGCCACATGAGAGCTGATGACAGACGTGGAAAGATCATATCCTAAATTGTTTTTATGATTAGTTATGTTTTGAGGACAACATTCTTATAAGTGGGGTAGGATGTTATAGCCCCAATTTTGGTTGAATTATTATGCAATTATTAAATAAAAAGGGGTTTTCTTGACAGTTTGTGTGCATTGTTTTACAACTTGGGTTTCTTTGTAAGATTGACTTGAATTATGAATTTCATGTTTTTTTCTATTTTAATAAGTCAATGGATGGATAAAGAACAAAAGAAAAACCTTAATAAGGGAAAAGATAAGAAGGAAGTAAATAGCATATGTTTTATTTAAGAAAATATGGAATTCTCTAGAAGGTGGCATACATGGCCACAATAGGATGGTTATAATACCACTTGCCTTCTAATATCCAGAAAATTCGAAATTAAGAGAATAGAAAAGGAAGAAAGAGGAAATATGAGTTTTAATGCAATATATGTATGCCTTTTTGGTGCATAACTTGCATATGAATAAAAAGAGTTATTGTTTTCGATTTTTGATCCAAAATTGTGTCTAATGATAGATTATGTCATCAACAACTTGCCCTCAAATTTTGGGATTAAAAAGCTTAATGTATTAGGAGATATGGATTTTACAAAAATCCCTAAGGTTTTGGAAATAATTTGGGAAAGTATTAAATGTCATATGTAAATTAGATTTCCAAAAGATTTCATCTTGGTACACGTGATAGAATCCATTGAATCTATGATCCAAGGGCCGTTGTTCATCACCTAGTTGTAATAGGAAAAGGCTTGTGCAATATAAAAGAGATCTTTGATCTTGATTTTCTCACAACCTGGTGTGTGAGAAAATGAGGCAATTCATGGGTTGGATTTGGGAGAAGATTCCAAACCATCCTAACCTAGGTCTCGAGAGGTTAGAGAAAACTCCTAATCTTGCCCAAAAACCCAATGGTGGCTAGGGTTGGAAACTCTAAATCAAGCCCCAAGGCCTATATATATGAGCACCCCTTACCTTGTCGTAGTCCAACAAACTCGAACATCTGGTTATCATACTTGTTCTCGCTCTATGGCATGCTATTGCTCTCCCTCATATGAGTTCATCGTTGCAGCGTCACCATGAGTTTTGTTGTAGAAATGAGGGTAGGAGGAAGAGCGGTCGTCATAGGATCTCAGTCAATCGTGGACTCGAGAGGAGATCAACAACCCAAGCTCTCCCCCTGTGTTCAAGAAACTGAGTGGGTGCGAGAGACATGAGCCGCCTGATCCTTACCCAGTCAAAGGAAACTCAGGATCTGACAGATGATATTTTTCGAAAAAGAAGAGGTAAATCATCTCTCTTTTTAGAAAATCAAAGAAATGGTTATATCTTGTAAAAATGATTAAAAATCCGTTCTTTGGCCAAAAATATGAGTAATATATGCATTTTGATCAGAAAATTTCAAGCTACATGATAAAAATATAATCTTGATCAATATCTTCTTCCAATTACAAAGATGATCAAAGTTAATGTCTTTACTACTTTAATGGAACCAAAACCCTAATTTGTTAATATTAATGAGTCTAATAGACTTAGTTAATGTTGTGAATCAAAGTTTGATCTTTTATGATTGGAAAGAAAACTTTGGACTCAGATGTATATTAAAATCGAAGTTTTGTAGAGTTAGGGTTTCTTTATGAATAAAGGTGTATTAAATGATGGAATTAGGGTTTGTCAACCTAATAAACACAAAAGTGTCAAGTATTCATCTTTTCTTTCTCTAAACCTGATTTGACTAAAAAAGGATAAAATTGTGACTTTTGCATAAAAGATACCCTTTTGTACCACAATTGTGTACATGGAACCTAAATTAGGGTATGTGAATTTTGGAAATGAAAAAGGAGCAATAATTGGAGTAAAAGAGTAATATGGATAAAGACATAGGAAAGTGGACATAAGAACCTAAATTGAGAATCAAGTCAGTCCTTTGATAGGATTTAGAGTCATGTTATGACACATGGGTGTATGCATTGAATTTTAGGTTGACTTGCTTTATTGTGTGATTATGTCTACTATTCCTATTTGGACTGGAAATTCTCTTGAGATAGGTATGTGGTGACACCTAAGATTATCTGTTGTAGTTTCACGTAGTTTCACAAAGGTTTTCCTCGCATGGTTGAAGTTATAAGCTTGAATGGTTATTTCATTCCATGCCATCTTTAAAATGACTATGATTATCACATAAATATATGAACATGACTAGTCCAAATCTAGGCCACCTCTAGATCTATGGAAAGGTCATCCTCCTAGATAGGGGAAGGCATGTTTTTGTACCAGCCTAGAGGAGTCACCCGTCTAGGTAGGGGGAGACATGAAGAGTCACCTTCCTGGATAGGGGAGACATGAGACGTCACCCACCTAGATAGGGGGAGATGTGATGAAGTCATCCACCTGGTTAGGGGAAGACAGTGAATACTACAATATAAGGACCTAAGGGGTTAGCACATAGGGTCGAGAAACCTAGATTGGGTTGTCATGGTGAAATTGTAAAATTGGTTTGTTAAGACATTGATTAATGAATTATGTTGTTAGCATTATCTGTAAAATTTTTCTTTCCCTCACATATTGATATGACTTGTCATACTGACTGGTGATTTTAGGATGTTCTTGATGGAAATTGGATATTCAAAGAGGAAGGCATTGAAGCAAAATAATTGAAGTAAGGCCAGGAGGATATAGTTATATAGTCTATTACTTGGTAAACTCTAGAAACCATATTTTTTAAACTTTGGAAAAAAAACTATTATCCTGCATCAAGTTTAGTTAGTTTAGTAAAATTTATTAATTATTTCATATTAAGTGCAAAACCATTTGTATCTATTTTTTGGATAACATCTCTAGTTTCTTGGCATTCCTCAATTGGGGGTTGCCGCGGATTAGGGTCGTTACTGGGACGCAATGAAAAAAATAAGAAAAGACCATGGTAGATTCTTTAATGAATCGAGGAAGCAAGGACAAAATTGGAAAACCATTGGTTGTCTTGTTCATCGGAAGAACAATGAAGCCCAGTCTTCCAGAGATCCAAAACTGTGATTCTAAGATCGATTTGTGATGGGATCATGAGAACATGACAACAAAAACTAATTATTAGAAAAAAATATTGGGGCTCATAGATGCTTATTGAGGCTTCAAGTCGTTAGTGGTGGTAGAGAAAGCTGGGGTGAGGTCGTCATTATCAGAACTAAAAACTAAGTAGGGCGCGGTGAATAGTAATATTTCTCTAGGTCATAGGGCCTAACGACACCCCTATATATAGGTTTGGTGGAGGAGAGACCCATAAGAATAAACATAGAGATGAGGAAGGTTCTAGACCTATTGAGTGTTTCCTATCTAGGGCAGGAAATCCCTCAAAAGTTGGAATCATTAGGTCCAGATCACAACAACGTTTGCAAACTTGAAGAGATCATGGGCCAATGGACTCTATAGGGTAGAGGCATGGTCGGAGAGGGAGTCAGGCCCTGGTTGCCAAATTCCAGTCTCCTACTCAAGGAAAGACATAATTCCACGGTCTACTTCAAGTGAATATAAATAGGTCCACATAACCCAACAAGTATAGGTGAAATAACTAGAAAATAATGTGTGACATTTGAATAGCTACGATCTTAGGTTAAACAAGCGTATAATTCAAATATTCAACTATTATTTAATCAAAATTATATCTTAGCTTCGTAAGTTGATTTGAAGGGTCAAACAAAGTCCTATTGACTTCAAATTTGAACAATAAGTAAAACAAAGGGTCTTAAATCATACTGTATAATTACATTTTGGTTTTGTTTAACTATTTCACATCAAACCCATATAGGCCATAATCTTAATTTATACATTATTAAACAGTGAGATTAAGGTAATTATCATTTTCTTAGTGAGTTGGTTGAGCCAAAATTCGAATTTGGTGGAATAGTTAATTATATTTGGGTAACTTGCATGCATGCTTTTAAATTTTGAAATTAATATTTAAACATTTTCACTTTAGATCTTAAACTTTTTTATTTACAAATGTGGGATGTTACAATTCTACCCACCTTAAACAAATTCCATGCTCAAAATTTTCATGGTCTATACACACCTTAGGTTTCACTTATCCCATTCTTAAGTTTCATAACTCCTTATAAAGGCATAAATTCAACATTTAAGGTTGGCAATATGAATTAATGGTTACCTTGATCATCATCTCCTAAGTCAATGGAAAAATCCCTAGCTTGCCTCTTAGGTGGAGGGTCCTAGTTTGTATTCTAATTTCGAATTACATTTGAAATCAACATCTTTGGGAAACTCGACCTTAGGTGTACATTTTGTCCTTAGTAGAAGCATGCTTTGTTGCATATTTGCATGGACCCACATGGTTCTTCTTACAACTTGGGCATAAGGGCTTCTCAACTCCTACAAAAGGCTCATGTTCCTTCCTCTTATGGTTTTTGCAAGGTTGATTTTGACATCGGTTGTTCTTCTCAGGAGTTTTCTTCTTATAGGACATTCTAGGGTGGCCTTCTAGCTCTAGGGATGCATCCAGAGCATCCTGAAGGGTCATGTGGCCTCCACCTGATAGGGTGAGTCTTATGTCGAGCTTGAGTCCTAGAATGAAATTCTTTGTTCTACATCGTTCATCATAATTGTAACCATACTTCTATAGGATCCTAAACTTTATGGCATACTGGGTAAAGGTCATGTCACCCACCTATGCTAGATTGGAAAACTCTAGTTCCTTCTTCTCTGTCCTGACTTCATACACATATTGTTCCTGGAAGGCTTCAACAGATTCTTCCCATGTGAGTGCATGTACATCGGTAGCCCTTGAGTTGAGAAAGTTCTCCCACCATGTACATGTTGCTCCTTTCAACATGTGGGTTGCAAAATGAACCCTATATTGTTGAGGGTAGTCCAGGTCATGAAAACAATGCTTCATTATCCTAATCCATTCTTCTCTCTTTGTGGAAACATCATCCTCTCCTTTTGCAGCAAAGGAAAAAAATCTTAAAGAAGTCCACAAAAGTCAGCTCATAGCATCTGGGTTGATGTTGTCCTTGTCCTAGGGCATTAGTGAGCATCTGGACTAAGTCCTTCATGACAACCTTAGGGTTCTTTCTTGCTCCACTTCCCTCATTAGAAGATCTAGCACCATCATTATCCTTTCATTTGTTAGATATCTTTCGATCCTTCTAGTAAAACACGGTATACCTAGGGTTAGAACATGTGTGATGCCCCTTTAAGTATATATATGTCAATAGAAGCAAACTATACTTTGTCATTAGTTGTTCACTGGACTTGGAGGAACATTATCGAACATGATATTTAATAGCAATAAGATAAATGAAACACCATGCATTAACACAAATTATATATTCATACATTGTTTTTGAAAAGGAAAAACATAAACTATCTCATCTTGATTCAAACATAATACATGTACACTAAAAAATTTAAACCATGAACTAAAAATTAAACTAGATCATCTATTGAATGGTAGATGGCACACCACCATACTAAAGTCACTTTGATGTCAACTACTCTTAAGGGCTCGATTTAGTTCTCCTTTTTTTATTTAGGGACATCTCATCCCATGGACATGCAAAAATACAGACATACATAAATAAGCAACATTATACAAATTATAAGAAAAGAAAGTACATATAATTGACTTAAAAGGAAATCTTGACATGAATTTCACTTCAATATTCTTGAAATTAATTCTTGGCATAAATAAGAATTGAATAAGTAAAATATGCACTCTCTATGATTTTCCCACTAAAAAGATCATAATCGGCACCAATGGCCATGATTTGGCTAAAAAACCCATAGCAACCCTCCAGGTCCATGATTGGCTATGAAATCCCATAACTGACACAAATGTCGATAATGACCCCTTGAGGTCCATAATGGTGAAAGCATATAAAATTAAATCAAATTATTATAGCATGATTTTTAAAATGAACATTAGCATGATCATGAAGTTAAAATCTTTAACATAATGGGACTTCTCCCTCATAATATTAATATTAAGTGATTTATATTATTATTTCTTCAATGTCTTAATCATTACATGATCATATCATTAAACTAATGAGCATATGTGATAAACATAAGACTTTGCAAATATAACAAACAACATGCAATAATATAATATGAGACATGATCTTTATCTTAATTTCATTCTTTAACTTGGAATTAAAGCATATTAATAAAGCATACATAACATGAAATTCAACTAATTTACATATGTATAGTGGAACGCTTACCTAGAGAAAAGGAAATCCTAACTTAGCCTCCTTGTCCTTGAGTCAATCTGAGGTTTCTTGAAATTAACATGACTAATATTATTTATCACTTTAAACACCATCCTAAACCCTAATTTGGGTCCTTTAGGAAAACATGACAGAGACAATGGAAATAGGGTTTAAATCCTTTGGAAAAAATCCTTCCCAAAGACTATTTTTGCAAAATTTTCCGATCATAGATGTAATCACTATGATTGTAGGGAAATATGACCAATAGAAAATCACCAAAAGGCCACATCGATCACTGAATACATAAAATTGGGTGCGGCCCCGCTGAGTTGGCCCAATATGGAACCACCCACAGGAACTGAGGCGACTTAGTCAACATGCACATCCAACAGAAAGAGGCACATTGAAAGAAACCAGAAAAGCCAATGGTAAATCATTAATTAATCAGGGCAGCAAGGGAAGAACGGGAAGACCACTGATCATATTGTTCATCGGACAAACAATGATGCCTAGTTTACCGGAGATCCAAAACTATAATTCTAAGATTGATTTGTGATGTGATCATGAGAACTAGATAGCAGAAACCAATTTCTCAATTCGTGGCAGTCTCAAGGAGTGTGGACTCAAGTCCTGTGATGAACAATTACCCAACAAACTCCCTTTTCTCCATGAAGAAATAGGGGCAGATCGGAGACCATCGGCCAAAACAAAAGATCACTTGGAACTTGAAAAAATGATAAAGACTAGTATATGCACGTATTTAGAGAAAAATAGCAAAGCAAGATAGGGTCAGGACGATGTTCACTCAGCTCGATGATGAACGCTGGTGACGTCCTTCAACTTAGCTATAGGGCACATCGCTCTGGGAAACTGCATGGTAAACTACTGATCAAAATAAAAATATCAGAGCTCATAGATGCTTGCCGAGGATTCAATTCATCGGTGGTGGCACAGAAGTTGGGGTGAGGTTATTGTTGCCGGAACTCAAAATTGAGTAGGGTGGGTTGGCTCAGAGTACAAAAGACAAAATTGGCACCGAAGGAGAATTGGTCTGGGAAGAGGGTCCTAATGGCACCCCTATATATAGGTTTGGTGGAGGATAGACCCAGAAGCAAAAACACAGTGGTGAGGAAGGGTCTGGACTTATTGGGTGTTTCCTTTATAGGACAACAAATCCCTCCAAAGTTGCGATCATTCAGTTCGGATCCCAACAATGTTTGCAAATGTGAAGAGATCATGGACGATGAGAATCCAACGACTGTAGGGGAGTCCGCGTCAAGTGAATATAACTAGGTTTGCATGACACAACAACTATAGGAAAAATAATTGGAAAATGTTGTGTGACATTTAAATTACTCTGATCTTAGGTTAAAAAAGTTTATACTTCAAATATTCAAATAATATTTAATCAAAATTAAATCTTAGCTTCCCTAGTTGATTTGAATGGTCAAGCAAAGTCCTATTGACTTCAAATTTGGACCAGAGGTTAAACAAAAGGTTAATAATCTTCGTGTACAATTACATTTAGGTTTTGTTTACCTTTTTATCATCAAACCCATGTAGGTCATTATCTGAATATATAGATTATTAAAAGGTGATATTCGAATTATCCTTTTCTTAGTGAGTTGGTTGAAACAAAATTTGAAGTTGATGGAATAATTCATTATATTTGGGTAAATCACATCCATGCTTTCGGATATTGAAACGAAAAGTTAAAAATTTACACTAACGACCTTAAACTTGTTTTATTTACAAATTTGGTATGTTATAAGATATAAATGGATCTATATTGATGTATGTAATTAGTGGAAGAGAGAGTATGTATAATGCTTCTTGATCCATAGATATAAGTATGGATGATTATGTATTTTAATAAAAATATACATTGAATGATATGTTAGTCTAGAATACGTTCATTTCCATTTTCTATATAGTATATCCTATGTTTAGAACATATTCAAAAAGTTGACATGTAGATGTGCACCATTTATATGAATGATAAACATGATGTTAGGAATAATATATAGTCAGAAAGTATAAAAGAGATATTATTATTCTAGGACCTAAATTGAAGAATGCATGTAAGCAATACATACATAAACTTATGTAACCAAAGATGAAACATAGAACTAAATAGATATCCAATCATAAATATATAATCATTTAATAAGACTAACAACCCTAATATTTTATTATGTAATATAGTCTTGGATAAAAGGATATTGAAATATATAATTGGAATGTATACACATGTTAGTTTTGGTTCGACTAACATACATAATGTGTTGCTATGATGACCATTTGACTACGTGACCAAGTATACCTAATAAAATAACCATTAGCCTAAAGACAAGGTATGTGTAATCTCTATGTTAAGTTAGGTGTTGTTCTTACTTTGACATAAACTTTCCCATAATGAGGCATCTCTTACATTACTTTTTATTTGCAAATCTATGCCTTTCAAGTGGAAGTCCTACTAAGTATCCTCAAAATATTTTTTTCTTGATATATTAGGTTTTGTAACCTCTCTTGTCATGTAAATTTATCTTGTTTATGTGATTGATGACAAATGTCTTGTGTACATATTTTGCAAGTGGTTTAAGACTAACTTAACTAATGTACATGCTTTTGCATAACCAAGCTTTACGTAGAAGGATGTGGTTTTCCATCTGAGGTTCTCTATTCCACCCTTAATAAATACAAGGACATTCTTTTCCTCCAATGCATGCTATTCCTCCATCCCTATTTTAGGCAAATGATCCTTGGTGTCATGGCCATACTTTAGTTATCCTTAGTCAACATATCTACATGCATTGGTTAATTCTATGAATTGGTTCACTGGAAGACACTTTATGAATGTTCGTTGCTCTTAAACTACATCATTCTTATAAAGTTTGTTCTCATGTTTAATCCTTTTGAACTTAACTACTTGTAAATAGCCCTCACTTGATAAGAACCACCTTTGCACACTTGTGATAAAAAATTCCTAAATATTTTATGATGCACATACTCATTATTTTACTGATTCATACCTTCCTTTTGTCTATCGCTTACTAGGTTATGTTCCCAAACCACCAAGGTGTAGGTATCTTAGAATAGCATGATTCATGGACATCATTATACACATTTATAGTATAGGATAGTGTAGAATGATCAAGTTGCCATCTATAACTAGTCTAATGTACAATTAGGAGTATCCCTATTATCGTAGTACCACCCTTGAGGTAAGGAACACAATATAAAAATACAATGAGAATGATTTTGATATAGTTACATTTTATAGATCTATCTATTTATATGGTTCTTTCTATCATAGCATTTGAGTTAATCCCTTCTCAGGTCTCACTATCTACAACTAGTTCATTCAATAGATGGTGCCCCTAGTTGGTGATTGGAAGGTGATGTAGTGTGACCATTGGTTGTGATAGCCAATTTGCAATCTGCGTTGGAGTGGATACTTTGGTTTGTGAACTGGATGGTTACATCGGTTGTACTCTATACATCCATCCATATATGATTTTCCTACATGAAGATGAAAAGGCAATGAATGTTCAAGGTAAAGAAAGAAAGAAAGAAAGTATTGCTTGAAAGTTTTTGTAAGTCTATACAATTGAGGGAAATCAAGGACAAAAGTAGGCATTAAGAATCTAAAAATTTGGAATTTTTCAAACCCCAAAATTAGAATCCAGCTTGTTCTCAAGATAATAAATAGAATAAACACATCACTTGATAGTTAAGGGCATTATTAGTTTAGTATTTTTAGCATTGAGAATGTCCTTATGACATCTTTAGGACACTATATCTGTGTGACTACTTGGTCTTCTTATAATTTTCCCAATTTCATTCTCATAGGTATAGAGTTGAGTGACCCTTTTATCTGTAATAATCTTCTCTAAGGAAAAGTTTTTCTTTCAAGATTCACATACAACCTTGATTCCTAGCCATAATCGTGAATGATTTCAGCTAGAGGTTTCTTTCACACCCAACTTTCTTTTGTGTAGCTTAGCTTGATGTGCGGTGTTGGGTTAGGATTGTGGTGTAGATTATCTTTTTTAGGGTTGTGCAACCATGAGTATTGACATAATAATAGTGTTATCTATTGTTAGTCATGATGTAATTTTAGGAGGTTTTGTGAGATCGCCCTTAAAAGATAGGTGGGTATTGTTGTAATATTCCAAGTTCCACTACTAGGTAAAACATATTTGCATTCTTGAGTGTAGGAATATACCATCCAGATAGAACCGTTTTGCAACTTATTAGACACAACTCTAATGATTTCATTCTCACTTAGCTTTGTTTCTTTCTCATAAGGCTTAGGGCAATATGATTTTAAGCATTCATGGGCCACCAAGACTCTTTTATCCCTAATAGGGATTTATCACTATAACGGGAAATTATTTCTTCTTTGCAAGATGCATGCACTTTCCAACATGTACTAGTGGCTAAAGTGACCAATCCAGAGTGCACCTAATTGGGTCTTCCTTATTTCAAAAAACTCCTCCAAGGACAGTAAGCATCCTTTTATGGCCTACAATGTCTTTAGATAAAGATGGCATAAAGACATAATCAAAAAAACTATTTAATAGATGAATTATTTGCCAAAAATTTTCACCCCAGAAATGATTATGCTATGGAGTATCTTGAAGTCAAAAACATCTAAATTAAGGCATGAGTACAACATATAGGAAAATTGGATCCAAAATATGTATAGCAAAATTGTGTCACACATTGAGATCTTTCTATATAAGATATGTACAACTAGAATATTTTCAAAATTTTCTTTATTTTGAGAAGTATGGGAAAACAAAAAGGAAAAATATGTATATATGTAGGGAGATGTTAGGCTGGTAGGAAAACCTATCTCACCTATTCATACCCCCTCAACATTATCATGCATTGTGTCCCCAGAGTGTCCAAGAATGAGTTTTCCTATAAATAGGCATGTTAAATTTTAGATCCTTGTTGCCCATTCTGAAGTTAATATCTAGATGTTGTAGGATCCTCTTAGTTGTTGGTAGTAGTCATCTTATAAAGTTTCGACATTCTTATTAGTTGTTTCTAGGATCTACATCTAAAATAGTACATAGAAACAACAATTGTTTGAACCTGGAGTTTGCAATGGGATTGTATGTTAGAAGTGCAGCTTCTCAAAACTACAATGTTGATAAATTTCTTCCATAAATCTTAATCTCCTCAATTGTATGTGTTGCAACTTGGGAAACTTTTTGTTCAATCCTAGCAGCACTTTTGTGACAAGTATTTTGTTTATTATGGAATATTGCCTCTGAGCTATTGTAGAGGATGGAAATTGTTGCATTGGTATTAATACTTAGCAGATCCCAATTCCTACCATAAAGGATAGGGACAAAGATGAGATTAGGGACACTAAAGCTCCTCAATTAGCCTTTCTGGTTCCCCTAAAACCTTTTTCATTATGACGTCCCCTATAATTTGTAAAAGTCCATGTAAACATCATTGAGGTGATAATCTAAAAGTAGGTGACAAGACTCATAACATTAACATTCATATAAAGTCCAAGTGTTAGCATGTAAAGAATCAATCTTTTATGATCATAAATTTTATTTTAACATGATTTAAATTAGAATACATATGAACGAGTCTGAATATAGTCATGCTTTACAATCAGAGTCACGAAGTTGATACATTGAAACCAAAAAAATAACAAAATAGGCATGAGACATGTGTACTCTTCAACAAAGGACCACATGTGAACGTATCTTCAACATCTTCCATTTATAACATGTTAGTGAGTTTTTAAAGGAGGAAAATCCCAGTCATGGACCCCATGCAAGGAAACATAAGTCAACAAAGATGATTCTAAGTCCAATTATTGAGCTATTGAAAAATATAGGTTAAAAATATGATTCAAGTATGATATAAATTCTAGGATGGAACTACTTTGTTTACTTCATTTAAAAAAATAAGAATTACAAGCCACAGTGTTCCGATGTGTATAATTCGAATTGGTAATTCCATAAAGATACCAACTATGCAAAATTGTCCAAGTCAAAAATATCAAGAATATTTGTACGATAAAAAATATCAACTTTAAATATTTGGATTTATTACTATCATATCATTCCTTCAAGGGATAAAGAGACATGTGTCCAATATTCTATGGAAGAATGACACAAAAGCCAAATTTTTATTTTAACTAGTCGATTGGGGAAAAACTAATTTATTTCAAGCTATGCATCAGGAGGAGTGATGTACGCTACATTAGGTGAGATAAAGCTCTAATGGATTAAATCCCAAGGATGGTCAAAACCACAATAGATCAAACAAGTTCGATGTTCATATTTTACAAAATACAACTATTTAAGATGATCAAACAACTAATTTATTTTGGGGTGGTGACATTTAAAAGTTCATTCCACTCTCGATCTCTTACAATCAAATATTTTTTTAAGATGATCAAATCAGAATACAAATAAATGAGTCTAGATATATTAATGCTTTACAATCAGATTCAGGAATCTTATACATTGGGACTATAATTAGAGTCATAGAAGCTTTTTGTTGAGTCACATTATGAGAAATTTTGTGGTAAGTGGTTTTTTTTCCTGAACATTACATCCGAGTTGTTGTAGAGGATGATGGTTTTGGCCTTAGTATCAATATTTAGCAGAGTCCAACATTGATGGTGAATCATAGGGATAAAGACAAGCTTAGGGAAACTTGAATTAAGTTGCTCTATTCTCTTTTCTAGTTCCTCCGATACATATTGCATTATGATGTCCCCCAATATATTATATAAATTCATGTAAACGACATTGAGGTGATATCTAAAAGTAGCTGGCAATACATCATGACATTGATTGTCATGTAACCTTCACACATTAGGATTTCATATAGATATGGCTTCAAGATATAGACATTGTCCAATTTGAAATACTAATGATTTTGTCTTCCTCTAGCTTCAATTTATCCATGATGAGGATAAGAACTTCAACGGATATACCATAGCATGCGTCCCAACAAAAATTTATAAAAGAAGGGGTGCCCAGGTTTGTAGGAGATAATTCATCTTCTACTTCTCCTTAAAGGATAACTTCATCTTTGTTTCCTATTTCCTATTCTACTTGTTTTCTATGACACGTAGAGCATTAGTTTTCATTCATCCTGCATCCTATAATAGGCCAAATTTTTGATAAGCAAATATCAATCTCCACATAAAGCCAGGGAGGTGTATTTGAAGAAAAACTAAATCTAGAGGTAACATTATTGAAAATTCAGCTGTAGTATCTGCAATTCAGTTCTGGGATCACATGACAAAAGAAATGTGTATCTTTTTGTAACACCCCTATTTTAACATCACATGAATATCACTGAAGGGTGTCACAAAATGCTATTCTTGGCGATTAAAGTAAATGAAAACACTTTGCATTGATTAAAAACGGATTCATACATTGTTCTTGGAATAAAGGAAACTACATCGCACACATCTATAAGATATAATCTACTTGGTATCATAAATAAACTTTATGGAAAATATTATGAAACTCTGGATCGACATGGTAAATGGCACCCCACTAGGCTATGTTTGGAGTTCTATTATTCCTTGATTATCCCTCCTAACCTTCACTTACTCCACGTCCTGCGGCCATTGTATCCCCAACCTTACAAAATAAATAACACATCCGCAAGCGACATTTGGAACATTATAAGACAAAAAAAACAATAACTTGACATTTGTAAACATGACATGAAATAAGTTGACATAACTTGTTCATGGGTTATCTCAAGCATTCATTTCATAACTTAAACATGATGAATTCGAAAAGTAAATATATGCCACCTCACATAACACCCCATAGGAGCCCTTGATTTCTAAGAAATCCCATTATGATACGAATGGCCATAATGAGCCGTTTAGATCTATAAACGAGGCATATATAAAAACTTAGCCAATTCCTTAATCTTCATCATTAACTTAGGTTTTCACTTAAACATTACTTTTCTTAGTCTTAATCTTTAACGTGATGGGATTGCTCCCTTTTATTTAGAATAGTTGGATTTCTACCTCTTACATCATAATAGGGCTTCCCCTTCTTGAACATGATTCATTAAATCTTAATCATAATCTTAATTAGTGTTCTACCATAGAACATAAATATACAATCAATTAAGTAGTGATAAATATACATTACGTATTCTTGAAAAGAGATTCATAATTCATGAATTCAAGTAATGTGAAAATCATATATAAACATTCAATCAACCAAAAAATATTTATGCCGAATATACATGACCCACTTACCTTGGAGCAATGTAGATCCTAAGATATACTTCTTGATCCTTGAGTCAACACTAGGTCGAACTTCCCCTTATCTTGATTGGGCTCTAAAATCTTGTCATAAACATCATTCATCAATACCTTGTATTGATCTTAAATTGAATTATATTGAATTAGGATTAGGTTACTTGAACCACATCATTAACATAGGAAAAACTATATTGAATTAGATTGCCTTAATCATATGTGGTACATTATTAGGGTTTCATAATTCCAATTAGGGTTTCTAATACAACATCAAAATGGAAAGGCAAGTCAGGACTTGAAAACCATATAAATTAGATTACTCTAAAAATCCCTTTTCTAATGACTATTTATTTGTATTTTTCTGACAAAAAGTTTATTTCTGGTGAATTTTTAAGCAACTGACATTTAAGAAAATAGAAAAAGCTACGTGGGCAACATAAATCCACTCAACGCATACTGGTCCAGGCCCATGTTGGCATGGCCCAATAAGATCTCGCCTTGTGGCTATACAGTGTGAGCGGTTTGTAAAGTTAAAAGAAGAATAAAAATCTCTAGAATACCCTTGTGATGTAAATATCATGATCAAGTGGACAAGGGCACCACAATCATTTCCTAACATGGATTGTTCCCAGCCTTCTCCATCATGAGCCATGGCTCGAGCACCTTACTCGAGCTCCTCTAGCTTCAATTGAGGGTCGTGGTACATGCCTTTCAGTGATACCAAAACCTCTGGTGAGTTTGCCACACACTAACGGATGCATCGAGCCAACTCTCTGGCTCTGGCATGGACTGAAGCTCTAGATCTACCTAGCCATAGCCATAGAGATAGACGAGAGACCAATTGTCGAGAAAAATGTCATGCGGGAAGCATGGAAACTAGATGAGGAGGTTCACAAGGCAAGGGCAAAGCTAAAGGGGTCATTGTGTGTAACAAAAGACTTGCTATGTGTTGGTTCTTCAGAGAAGGAAGAAAAATTGGAGAGGACGAGTCATGAACCAAAACATTTAATCCATTAATAAAAGTATCAACTAAGACCTAGGAAACAATCATGGTGTCGATGCAAGATTGGGTCTATGGTTTCAATGGTCGGAATGACCCTCAGGGCCATGGTGACTAGAGACGACAATGAGTAGGCATTGACCTTATAAGGTACAATGATATGGTCAGTCACATTCAAACAAATGTGAGAGAAGCACAGAAGGGTTTCCTAGATGCTTACCCAGAAGCTAATTGAACTAGAGGGAGAGGAGGTGGCTGGGGCGAAGCCAAGGTCACTAGAGTTGTAGGTGGAGTAGGGTGTGGCTCAAAGTATTGGAGGTGAAATTAACTGATGAAGAGAGATGAGTAGTGATCGGTGAGGCTTTTGTGCACCTTATATAGGGGTGTGAAGCGTGCACCAGGATGGTGGTAGTGATGTCGTGGTGGAGAGGGGATGATGCCCCAGTTTAGGCATTTCATCATTTGGTCAAAAACGATGGTGAGTTATGGCTCGCTCGAATTGAAAAGGGAAGAAGAAACCAACGGTGAAGAAATCACGTCAAAAGGTGGATTGACGACGGAGAGCGGGGTCGAGTATTGAGGACATTGCAAACGGTGTTTGTCTGTGAGAAACACATAGGAATAAGATGATCAAACAACTTTCCAATCTCGATCATATGGTGGTTGTGCACATGTTAAAAAGAGAATAAATTAATTGGCATGATAGCAAATAAAATTTAGAACTTTAGGTTTAATTGATTGCATTAAATGAAATAATAGTCAAACCTAGGTCCAACTATTTTCAAATCTTGTTCAATTGATTTGAGGGTTCAAACATGGGTCCAATGAGTTAAAATTTGAACCATATACTAATTGGAGGGTCTAGAACGTTCCCATATAATTATATTTCATGTTTGTACATATTTTCATCCATAACTTCTATAGTGACCATTAAAAGACATGAAAAGTAATATATTTTTAAAAGGGATTTTATTATTGAATTCTTGAGTCATTAATCTGATCTTTACTAATTCAATAGTCACATCGTCATCCTATTAACCTCTTTCTATGCTCTAAGGTCAATTTAGAGGAGATATAAAATGAAAGAGATTAATATGAGTTAATGCACATATATAATGCATATTTGAAGATGAAATATGATTTTTGGTCTTACCTTAAGTTTTCTCATCCTATTTTTGTATAATGACAACCATTATTGGTCTTTTTACACTAAACTTTTCAATCATTATTATTTAAGAAAAACTTCATAATTAATTTGAAATTGACTTTGAAAATTTGGATATGACGATTCTACCCACCTTAAAACAAATTTCATCCTCAAAATTTTTTAGATACTACATACCTTATAACTTTACATATCCTTAGTGCAAAAACTCCAGCATACTAATATTATCATGTGAATCCATGGTTCTACACATTGCATGCAATAAAACTTTTGAAAAGAAAAGGTATTATACTATGAAACTCTAATCCGTCTTATCATCTTCACTCTCATCTACCATGGAAAAAACCCTATCTTGTCTTTTAGGAGGTAGATTTCCGTCCTTGTTCTTTCTTTAAGAGTTTAGGGCAATTTGGCTTGATATGCTCTAGTTCTCCACTGTAGTAGCATGCTCCAGTACCCTGCCAGCATGGGCCTGCATGATGTCTCCTGCAAGTCGAGCATTGGGGTCATTCAACTTCTGCTTCAAGTGCCTTTCTCTTCACTGCATGGTTGTTGGGAGGCTGATATTGGTTGTTCTTTTAAGCAACATATTTCGTGTAGGATATCCCAAAGTGATCTTTAAGATTTAGTGTTGTATCTAGGGCAGCATGGAGGGACCTATGGCCTCTTCCTGACAAGGCAAAGCTCAAGTCGGGCTTGAGTCCTCATATGAATATATTTGTCCTTTGACAGTCATCATAATCATATCCATACTTTTAGAGGACCCTAAACTTCATGGCGTACTCGATAACAGTCATGTCACCCATTTGAGCCAGGTTGGAAAACTCTAGCATGTTCTTCTCAATCATAGCTTTGAACACATAATGTTCCTAGAAGGCTTCAAAAAATCCTTCCCATGTAAGTGGAGGTGCTTCAACTACCCTTGAGTTGAGGTAGTTTTCCCACCAAGTGTGGGCTGCTCCTTTGAGCATGTGGGTTGTAAAGCAAAGACTCGAGTGTTGAGGGCAGTCCATGTCTCTGAAGCAATGCTCCATTCATCTAATCCACTATTCAGCCTTGGTGACAACATCAATCTCTCCGTCACTCAAGAAAGAGTTGGGCCTTATCTTTAGGAAGTTCACTAGAGTTAGTTCATGATGCCTAGGTTGATCTTGTCCTTGTGCTAAGGCATTGGTGAGGGCTTGGACCAAATCATGTAAGGTTGGCCTAGGATTTCTTCTTGATCCCCTACCCCCACTAGAAGATCTAGAACCATCATCTTTATCCTTTTCCTTGTCTTCTCTGTTAGGTTCCATCTGAAAAGGGTCACATAAACTTACGGTTAGAACATTTCAATCATACTCTTCCTAGTGGACATTTACCAAAAATCACTCTGATACCATATTGTAACACCCATATTTTCACATGACATGAATATCACTGAACGGTGTCACAAAATGATATTATTGACAATTAAAGTAAATGAAAACACTTTGTGTTGATTAAAAACGGATTCACACATTATTCTTGGCATTAAGAAAACTACATCACACGCATCTATATGATCTAATATACTTGGTATCATAACTAACCATAATGGAAAACCTTTTAAAACTCTAAATAGACTTGGTATAGTGTTCTACCATAGACCATAAATAAAGAATCAACCAAACAATGATAAATATACCTGATGTATTCTTGAAAAGACATTCATAATTCATGAATTAAAGTAATGTGCATAATCATTAATAAACATTCAATCAACCAAAAACTACTTGTGCCAAATATACATGGTCAACTTACCTTGGAGAAATGTAGATCCTATGATAGTTTTCCTCATCCTTGAGTCAACACTCCCTTATCTTGATCGGGCTCTAAAACTTGGTCATAAACATCATTAATCAATACCTTATATTGACCTTAGGTTGAATTAGGGTGAATTAGGGTTTGAGTGAATTAAGGATAGGTTCATTGATCCACATCATTAACTTAGGAAAAGATATATTGAATTTGATCGCCTTAAGCATATGTGGTACATTATTAGGGTTTCATAATTTCAATTAGGGTTTCTAATAAAACATCAGAATGGAAGGCACGTCAGGACTTGAAAACCATAAAATCAGATTCCTATCAAAAAACCCCAAATGGTTGGTTTATGGTGAATTTTTGAGCAACTATCCAATAAAGAAAAGGGAAAAAGCTATGTGGGCAACATAATCCCACTCAATGCATAGTTAGTTCAGGCCCATGCTAGAGTAGCCCAATAAAATGTCACCTTGTGGCAAGTTTTGTAAAGCTAAAACAAAAATCAAAATATCTAGAATACCCTTGCGACATAAATAGCACAATTAAGTGCGCAAGCGCACCACGTTCATTTAGTGACATGGTTTGTTCCCATCCTGCTCCATCATGAGCCATGACATGGTTTTTGACACCGATTAAGGGTTGTTGTACATGTTCTTTAGTGATACCAAAATCTCTAGTGAATTTCCACACCCTGACGGATTCATCGAGCGAACTCTCTGGCTCATGTGTGGATTGGATCTTTAGATTCTCCTGGGCATGGCCGAAGACATAGCTAAGAGACTAGGATCTGGGAAAAATGTTTTGCGGGAAGCATGGAAACTAGATGAGGAGGTTCACTAGGCAAGGGCAAAGCTAAAGGGGTCACTACATGTAAAAAAAGACTTGTTATGACCTGGTTCATCAGAGAAGGAAACAAAATAGTGGAGGACGAATCATGAACTAGAACACCGAGTCCATGAAGAAATGTATCAACTAAGACCTGGGAAACACTCGTGGAGTCGATGTGTGATCAAGTCTATGGTTTCCATGGTTGAAATGACCCTCTGGGCCATGGAGACTAGTGTCGTCAATGAGCGGGCATCAACCCTATAGGGTATGGGGATATGTTTAGTCACGAGACAAACAAATCATGAGAGAAGCATAGGGGGGGTTAATAGACGCTTACCTAGAAGCTAATTGAACTGGAGGGAGCAGAGTTGGTTGAGGCAAAGACAAGGTTGCTGGAGTTGTAGGTCGAGTAGGGGGGGTGTCTAGGAGCATTGGAGGTGAAATTAATTGAGGAGTAGAGATGAGTTGTGATCGGAGAGGATTTTGGGCACCTTATATTGGGGTGTGAAGCACCTGGTTGGTGTCAATGACATCACGGTGGAGAGGGGATGATGCCCCAGTTTTGGAATTTCATCATTCAGTCAATACAAATGGGGAGTTACAACTCACTCAAATTGGGAAGGGTAGATGAAATAGACGGTGAAGAAATCACATCAAAAGGTGGATTGATGAGGGAGAACGGGGTTGAGCATTGAACACATTGAAAATGGTCTTCGTCTGTGAAAAACACGGAGGAAGAAGATGATCAAACAACCATTCGATCTTGATCATATAGTGGCAGTGCATGTGCTGAAAAGAGAATAAATTAGTAGGTGTGACAACAAATAAAATTCAGAACTTTAGGGTTAATTGCTTTCATTAAATGAAATAACATTCAAACCTATGTCCAACTATATTCAAATATTGTTCAATACATTTGAGGGTTCAAACATGGATCAAATTATTTCAAATTTGAAGAATACACTAATTGGATGGTCTAGAACATTCCTATATAATTAGATTTTGTGTTTGTTCATAATATGGTCCATAACTTCTATAGTGACCATTAAATGACAGTAAGTAATATATTTGAAAAAGGGCTTTTATTATTGAATTCTTGAGTCATAAATCCAAGCTTTACTCATTCATTAGTTACATTGTCACCTTATTAACCTCTTTCTATGCTTTAAGTTCATTTTGGAGGAGAGAGGAAATAAAATATATTAATATGAGTTAATGAATATACATAATGCTTATTTGAAGATGAAATATGACTTGGAGTTTTATCTTAAGTTTTCTCATCCTATTGTTGTATAATTACAACCATTATTGGTCTTTTTACACTAAAATCTCTCAATAATTATTATTTGAAAATTGGGATGTGACACTTTCCCACCTCATCATATATCTTTCTGAACTTTCTGAGGGTTAGAGCAAATTTAGTTGTTTTAGGATTAATGTCAGCATGTAATATTTTCCATCCAATTTTTCTTCTACTTCAGGGATGGTACTTGTTTAAGTTTTTTCAGGAGGGAGACATGTTTCTTTTTCAATCCTAGGTTCTAGGTTTTTAGGCATTTCTACTTCTGCATGCAATAGTGGGGAGGAAGATTATTATTAATGTGGTGTAAATGTTGGATGTGATGCAATTCTTTGTTGTGTAGGGACTTCAAGATCCTTCTAGAAGTGTTTTTAGTTTCTCTCTTCATGATTTCTTCTCTGGAAGGAGAACAAGGGAGTACATCCTCCTTAGGATATCTACCATATGACTATTTTAAGCTCCATTTAACCCTACCTAGTGTTTCCAAGATCATTTTCTAAGGATTTCGACCAAGGGAAGTTATTTTCTTCCTTCCTTCTCCACTACTCTTTCTCTTCTCCTTCCTTAGACATTCCTCCAGGTCGGAACACTATTGTTCCATGGTAGAATTTTCTCTAAAGCTCTAAAACCCTACCTTTCTTGCACCTTATGCTTAGGGTTTGCAAATTCAAGGAAGAAAGGTGCTAGATGGAAGAGTTCATAGCTTATGCTTTGATTTTCTACCCTACCTTCTCGAGATTTCATCTTTGTGGGGTTTCATATTCTCATTAGAGGCAAGTTTTATAACTCGTTCCACATTTATTCCTTACCATAAGCTTTCTAGATCATGTTCTATCTTGAAAATGATGATTCCTGCACTAAAAAGCAATGATTGACTTGGATTTTGATTTTTATAATGTTCTCTATTTTGATTTCAGATCTAGATGAACATGTGATCATGTGTACGTTATTCCTAAGGTATAATATGACTTGTACCAGGTTGGTTTGACAATCTATGGTACGAAGCACCTATCAACCAATGGTCAATTTTAGGGTTTAATGTTGATTTCTTCTATAAACCCATGACCCGATGATGGTACCATTAGACCAACCCTATGGTGTTGTCTTCATGATAACTGATGGTCGAGATCAAAGGTGTCAGATGATGGTGACCACATTTGGTCAGCCCCTTAGGTCAGGTTTTGGATCAATTAGAAGTTTAATGATCAACCATTAAGTACCCTACTGATGTTATCAATCAATGATGACATTAGCTTAATATTTGATGCTGACTAATGAATATAGTGTTGATCTAACAACCTATGGTGATTTAATGGTCACTAATGATGTTGGATCATGTCTCTACAACCTATTCTAAGTTAACAATTGTAATAGTTGCATCAATTAAGCCTTAGACCAATGGTTTCTTGGGTCACTTGGTGCAATGGTAGGACCTATTCTGTAATTGATGGTTTTAACATATGAACTTGAACCAATGGTCATGATCATATGTTTGTTGCTCCAATAAAGTGGAATGATGAATAATGTAATATGTTAGTCCTAATAATGTGATTTAGATACTTTCCTTTATATGATCAACTTAAGGAGCTTACTTGTTAACAATGGATAGCTTGTTTTAAATGAACAGTCGATTGTGGGTTTTACCCTACTCTGAATGGAACATTTTGTGTTGTTAATAAAGGGATGTCTAGGTCTAGATGGTGACTCTTTATAGAGCACAAATCAAGGACTTCATAGGTGGTCTATCCAAGGTGTTTACTTATGTAAACAACCAATGGTCTTACCTTTTACACATTGAATGATTATGGGTGACATTTGGTATGGTGATATTGGTTGATGATGATGGAACAAATGGAGGGCTACCCTTAATAAGGTAGTCTTACCTATTCACTCATATTAATAGAAGTGATGATAATCATATAGTGTTGATATGTAACCCTAATGATGTATAGATTCTTATACCTAGCTTTAATATAACTAAATAATGGTAATTGGGTATGAATAGTCCTTGAATGAATAATACAATCATGGAATACTCTATTATTGTTGTTGAAACCCTAGTATACTATAACCTGATGGTTACACCTTGGTGTATGTGTGGGTTCATACTTGAGAATAGTATGGAATGTGATGGTGATGCTTCACCTTATGCATCCATGATCCAATGGGGATGATGTGAGTTAGGGTTTGGGTATAAGTGTTGATTAGTACCATTGATATAATTTATCATGCAAACCTAACTCTAATGCAAATAGATAAGTATGAGTATTCATGTTTAACATTCATATATGATGGAATGATGGTGGAATAACCTCCTTAACATGATCATAACCTTAATGTGTTAATTGGTGGTTATCATAGCCACATGGTTGATACTTTCTTATGTTTAACATGTGCATTATGAATATGATGAGTGTTAATCATATCTAGATTTCTTACATGCTAATGTAATATAGGAATGTTCTTAATGATTAATATAACCGTGCTATGATTGTTGATGAATATCTCCTAGATCATTAATGCAATCTTGTGTTGATCTAGTGTATTATATGTAAGTGATGTTGTTGTGCCTTGTTATAAGGCATGGAAAGATAATGATGATCTTGAAGGGAATAGAATGATGGTTTTAATGACCTTTGGGCATGGTTGAGCCCTGGATGAGGTGTAATCCTCTTGTGTTGATAAGGGTTGATACCATGTGATATTGTGAAAAGCATTTATATCATGTGATAGTATGATGGTCTTAATGACCTTTGGGCATGCTTGAGCCCTGAATGAGGTGTAATCCTCTTGTGTTGATAAGGGTTGATACCCTATGATATTGTTAAAAGGATGTATATCTTGTGATAGTATGATGACTGGTGTAGTCTCATGAATGTCAAGTGAATAGTACCATGTGATTATGAGATGAGAAATTATGCTTCACACATTTCATATCTTTTGAAGTTGTGATATTTATGTGCTTGTTAGAAGTGAATTAGGGTTTGTATGTCCACTTGTTTGATGCAGCCTTAATTCACCCAATTGGCATAACTAATCAAGTGAAACTCTAATCATGTAGTGCCCTATGCCATAGATCTGTCAGAGTGTCAAAATTTGCGAGATGGTGAAATGAGTATTCCTAAGGGAAACTTGGAGTGCATACTATTGAGTATGTGGGGTGGCAAGTTGAGGATATATCCTTGTCTTCCACAATGCAAATTGTGGAGGCTGTCTATGGTCATGCCTCATACATCTAATGTGATTGAGAATGGTTATGGTCGTGTCTCAGTAACTATATATGTGACAAGATTGGAGGACAACTGCGGTTGTACCTGGGATGGTAGGGTATGTGTAGCCACCTCCTTTCACTAGTGACGTGACCTGTACCAAGGACAAACTAGGATGTTAGCAGCTTGACCTTATGTGTCACTGTAGCAGACCCATACCGACCAGGGGAAGAGAAGATCTTAAGAGTCTAATTCTTTCTAGATCTTGTATGGCACTGATTTCAACTTAGTAGTGGTCAGTTGGATTTTGAGTGGTATCCTCAATTTCCTCAGGGCATAATAAAAGATGTAATACAATAGTATAGCATATCTATTTAGGGTTATACACTATGCTTCACATTGGATGATAACCCTTTCTTGTTCACTTTACATAAAGATGATGCTTAGTGTAATTAAGAGATAGTAGATATACTTATGTTGTGGATATGCTTAAGATTGTAGATGCATAAATATTGTAGCCATGCTTATGTTGATAACTATACTACTACTATTTATTATAATCATGATGCTAGCTATCTCATGTTGCTAGTTGTGTTTAGCATGCTAGACATGCCTTTATAACTAGAGATGCATATACTGCTAATCATTCTTATCGAGATAATTGTGATTATGTTGTTAGCTCTTTTTATGATGTTGATATGTTCAACCTATTAGACATGATAATGTTGTTAGCTATGCATATGAGGCTAGACTTATTCATAATGATAGAGATTCTATGTTACTAGACTTGCTCATGATGCTAGATATGCATATGCTACTGAATTGCTTATATTGTCAACAAGATAAAGGATTATATTCTGCCTAATGATGATAGTTATTATCTACTCCTTTAGGTATTTTGTTAATCATCAGTACCGCTGATCTTATTTCTTATATCTGATTAAACTACTTCACTATTTAATTACTTAAAAATGTGGTAATCAATAAACATTATTGGAGGTTATATCTCTTACTGGGACATGGGTCTCACTCTTATGGTTTGCCACATTTTTTTAGGTAATTGGAAGTGACGAAAACAAACATGTGGCAGCAAAGAGAAGCTATAGTAATGAATCTTTGAGAAAGTTGATTAGATGTCTAGTGTGTCCTAGAGTCATCCCTATACTCTCAGGTCTGGGCGAGAAAAAGTTCATATATGGTGTTTCAAACAAATCAAACTTTTGTTAGTATATTAATGCTTGTTTGTGTGGCATATATGAATATTGTTCTCTTGTGTATATATGAGGTGTCTAAGACGATAGAACAATTTGTATCAAATTTTTGGTATAGTATGGATATATGAAAGATTTTGGGCTCTTATGCAAATGTTTCTGAGCGGGTGATGACGTTGAAACAGGTTTTAATGTACCCATATTTTTGGGGATGTGATTAATTAGTGATTGATTGTGTTTTATGTTTTGAGTAATGTTGTTTAGTGTAACGGGTTCTCACAAGTTGGTATCAGATCTTTAGGTTTACTGAGTCTATAGGGACACTAGGATATAAGACTAGGATGATGTCTTAGTTAGGAACGTGACACAAAAACATGGGGCATACTAACTAATCTCAGTACTTGGATGCCCTAGCTAGGTATTCAATTATTGAAGAAAAGGTAAGTATGGAACTCTTAGATTGTTATCTTTCTGATTACTCTGATCAAGTAATCATTTTGAGACAATCTAAAGAGAATAACGAATAAGAAATCATGGGGTGAATATCTCAACACTACCTTAAATAGGATGAGAATTGCATCATTATCTATCAAAACTTGAATGTTTGGTAAATATAAGAGAAAGATACTATACCATGAAATCTAAATCTTAATACAAATCATGAAAAAAGGAGTTCTTGAAGATGTGATTCAAGAAGATAATAAAGTAAAAGACAAACAAGTCTATGCTTATAAAGTGAATCAAGGTATGAAATCCACATAACATGGAGAGAACACCTATAATAAGTATAAAATGAGAAGATGAATGAGAACAATGACAAAGGAATAAGGTGGAACCTGAGTTAATCTCAGACCAACCTATGTGTCTAAGAAAGTGTTAAGAAAAATCAATATGGCATGTGAAAGAAATTAAGGGAGATGAACCTGGTTTAATGAAGAAAATGTGGAATATGATGATTTACATATCGATAAATGGTTGAAGAACATAATAAAATATGAGAACATAACCAAGTGTGATAAATAGTCATCAAGGAAGGAGTAATGATATATGTTAATCGTGATGATTCCTATGGTAATGGAAAGGAACCCATAATGAAAAAGGTAAAATGATACATAAGAAATTTTTACCTACATAATGTAAATAAAATTTGATTACCTTTTTGCTAGTGACCCCTGAACAATTGTTCTATGACATGGGAAGTGTGTTTCCCTTTGTGTCTTTCCTTTCTAGGGCACATCTTTCAAGTGGATCATTGACACTTGGTATGTGTGGATTCATTGTAAACATGAGGGTGGATAGCTTAATATGGCATTTGGTTGTTTGAATTTTGGTTCCAAGACCATAATGTTTGTGATGAGTTTTCTTTTGATCCTTCCAATATTTTGGGAGACTCCTATTATATGTCTTGATATTTGTTATGTTGGTAAAAGTGGATAAGATAATGATCTGAGTTCCTTATAATACATGAAGTGGATACCAATGTAATGAATCCTAGTATCCAAGATTTATCAACAGTATGGGAAGTATGTGAAGGTTGGAGATGTTTACTAAATGAACATAACAAGTATTTCTCCCCCTTAAAGAGAGAGAGTGAGAGTTGATGATAAACCTTTAAATGTTATTTGGAAGAAAAAAAAGTGATTCTATAATGTTGTGTATGGTTCAGTGATAGATGGGCAAGACCACTATCAAGGATAGATGGTTGTTAGTCAATAGATGTGATACTATGTTCCTTTAAGATAAACCTATGATCAAATATCAATGCATAAGAGTTAGATTAGATGACACAATTCACATGACCATAATGAGTTTAGAGTTATGTCCTTTAGACTAACTAATGCACAAATAGAATTTATGAATAGGAGGCTCAGAGTGTTCCAGTCATGTCATACAAGTTTAATCAAGATTTGAATGATGACATGTCAAAATATTTCAAATATGGTCGTAAATATGATCAATATTTCTTCAAAAACCTTAGGGTTTCCAAAATAACAATAGCTATGAGACAAGTTGAACAAGAGTGAGATGGGGTTGATTAAATGTCTTTATGGGATCATGATATGTATTCTAAGTAGGTTGTGTAAATCTTAGTAAGGTGAAGATAGTGTTGTTGTTTCACCCCTAACAAGGCTGACTAGGAATGATGTTTCCTTGTATGTAATGATAGGTGCTAGAATCAACATTTCTTTTGATGCCGAAAAATAACTGACAAGTGTTCAAGTGTCAGTGTATCTAGAAAAAAAGATGGATACATCACCTTTTTTTTATGCTTCAAGGAATGGTATAGGACACATGTCATGATTGGTAAAAAGCTAGCAAGTATGACTTTTGAGTAATTTTTGATTCAATAGATATAATTTTTGGATGATAGCTAGAATTTAAAGTTGAACATTACTACTAGAGTTGTACAGATGACACAATAAGTTTCTACATTCCATATTGAAAATGTCTTCTTAGGTAGGGTTTTTGTGCTGACCCATGATGAGATATGTATGAATGATGTGAGATCACCATGATATGTAAGTAACCATATGAAGTTAAAAGGATGAGGTGCAAAGGAAGTACCCATCTTTGTTTACCTTGGATTCTAGGGGAGAAATCCCTATTAGGGGTTTATAGTTGTAAGGCCCCTAAACTTGCTTAATGAGTTGAATAAGCTTAATTACCATAATTTAATGCTTAGAATACTAATACAACCTTTTTATATATTTTTAAATCATAATACAAGATTAATTTTCAAATTTGGTCCAATTTGGACACTATTTGAGCAAGTTATGTAATTTTTTGTACATTTTGGACTTTTCTACAATTTACCCAATTGAGGGATTTCCTTCGCAATTTGTCACATAAATTATGTTCCTTACATGTTATATTGTCATTCTTGAGTGTTTTTAGACATGGGGCTCCCAATTGATCCATGGTTTGAAGGTGTTTTCGTCAAGGGTATTTTAGGGTTTACCCCTTCATGGATGAGCTACCTTTAGTAGCTATCAACTAATGAATTATGTGATTGGCTGGGAAATTCGACAAAGTAAAGCTAATAAGGTCAATATGGATTTTGGGGGATCTTCTTGTGTGTTTGCTTGTATATTCTTAATAGTTTAAGGCCATATACACATGGGGAAGCTACTTTTACACCTCATGCTTGCTTCCATCCTTATACATGGGCTATATTGACCTCTTCCTTGCCGAAGTACAAAACTATGATTGCTTTCTATTTCCTCTAACCTGGAGAAACGACTCCCCTCTGTTTTTATGCATAACCAAGTGCTCTAAGGTAGAATACAACCTCTTTTTGGAGAAGAAGGTCTCCTAGAGCTCCATTTAGCCCTACCTATGGTTTCCAAGGTCATTTTATAAGGATTTCAACCAACACAAGTTATTTTCTTCCTTGATTCTCCATTTCTCTTGCTTTTCGCCTTTCTTATACCTTCCTCCAGGTCAAAACTTGTTGTTTCATGGTAGAATTTTCTCTAAAACTCTAAAACCTTACCTTTCTTGCTCCTTATGCTTAGGGTTTGCTCATTTGATGAAGAAAAGGTGCTAGATGGAAGAGTTCGTAGCTTATGGTTGGATTTTCTACCCTACCTGCTCGAGATTTCTTCAATGTGGGGTTTCATCTTCTAATTATAGGAAATTTTTATAACTTGCTCCACGTTTATTGCTTACCATAAGCTTTCTAGATCATATTCTTGCTTGAAAATGATGATTCATGCACTGAAAAGCTATGCTTGACTTGGATTTCGATTTTTATAATGTTCCCTATTCTGATTTCAGATCTAGATGAACCTGTGATCATATATAAGTTATTCCTAAGGTATAATATGACTTGGATCAGGTTGGTTTACAACCTATGGTGCTAAGAACCTATCAACCAATGGTCAATTTTAGGGTTCAATGCTGATTTCTTCTATAAACCCATGACCCGATGATGGTACCATTGCAACAACCCTATGGTGTTGTCTTCATGATAACTGATGGTCGAGATCAAAGGTGTCATATGATGGTGACAACCTATGGTCAGCCCCTTAGGTCAGGTTTTGGTTCAATTAGAAGTTTAATGATGAACCATTAAGTATCGTACTGATGTTATCAATCAATGATGGCATTAGCTTAATATTTGATGTTGATTAATGAATATAGTGTTGATCTAACAACCTATGGTGATTTAATGGTCACTAATGATGGTGGATAATTTCTCTACAACCTATTATGAGTTATTCATTGTAGTTGTTTCATCAATTAAGCCTTATACCAATGGTTTCTTGGGTTACTTGGTGCAATGGTCAGACCTATAATGTAATTGACGGTTTTAACAAATGAACTTTACCCAATGGTCAAGATCTAATGTTTATTCCTCCAATAAAGTGGAATGATGTATTGTTGGTATGTATGCCCATAGATCAAGTCATGTGATGATTGTAATGGGATACTTTGTAAATGATTTATATAATAATAAAGGCAATTTCCGATCTATATGTTTAAACTGTTTCTGAGATGATGGTGTAACATGATAGATGGCTAAAGAATGATTTTATTCAATGACATATGCTTTTAGGTTAAGGACCTAAATGATGAGATCATACAGATGTTAAGAGTATACATTCTTGTTTGGTCCCTAGTCGATTGTTATTGTGGAAATAACCATAGACATCAATAACACTGAAGACTAGATTGTGTGTTGGTTGATGACAGAATCTCATTAGTCATGATATAGTGATATCAAACCAAGCGCATAGGTACTTGTTAGAGAACAAGGTACTAAACAGACCCACCGTGAGAGTGACACATGGAACCATGACTTGGTAGTCACAGTCAGCTCTCACAGTGATGGTGGTGAGTGTGATTCTTAGACCTGAAATCACTACACTCAACACATGTCGTTGGGTACACTTTGACATCATCAAACGCAGTCCTGAAACGTGGGTTGTTATAAAGGTGATGATTGGGTGGCTTTGACACATGGGGCTTTTGAGGGGTGAGTGATAGATATGGGATTTGTCCCTCCTGAGGGAGTTTGATATCCTTGGCCACTTGATGAGTAGGATTGAGAAAGGCATGTGCATGCATGTGTGAATCAATATGTGGTATTGATGTCACACACATCTCACCCAGTATGCTCTGAGATCAAGGAAGTGAATGAATGTTGACAGGATGACTGTTCCATGCCTGGAGTTCATTCAGGATATCAATGATAAAGGAATTATACATTCACTGTAACACCATTAAAAAATTGTAGGATTGAAAGTTGTTCTCCAACTTTCTATTTCACTTGGGTAGCTCTAATCTGTGACTAGGCACCGCTCTTTGCTTGTGAAGTCATAAGTGTTATGGACTTTCACTTCCAACGTGAAATGGACATACATGGTCACACACATAGGATTTAACTTGGAAGAGGAGTTTTGTCCACAAGCAATGTTTAGATTGATTACTAAAGGAGTTTAGTAGTTCAATTAAACACTCAATTAATTGATACCTCAATATCATAATGTTCAAGGTGTTGGAAGCATTGATTGGAGTATAAGATTGATTGAAATCACAATTGACTAATTTTGCACAATCTATGCTCCCAACCGATCAACTCATGTGATGAACTGGTCGGCTGAGCTTGGTGAACCGATCTGCTAAAGTGTTGAGCCAATCGGCTCAAGATCAGGGTGAACTGATTGATTCAAGTGTTGAATCGATCGATTCAACTGGTGCAACCGAGTAGGTTTGGAAAGTAAGATTGGTGAGAATTTTCCTTTCATTTCAAATTGCCCAATTAGATTGGGAAATAGGATTGGTATTCGATACCAATTAGAAACAAAAGAAGGAAAGTTAATCGAGAACTGATTAGGACCACCAACTGACCGGTTCACTTATGAACCGACTGGTTCAGCGTCCCAACCGATCTATTGAGGTGTCAATCGACCGGTTCAGGTCCCCAACCGACAATTTCAGTTGTGAAACGATCGATTCAGGTTCCGAGTTGGTTGCTTTTGTGGAAAATCTCGAACCCTTCTACTCCTTTTAGTACCATATTGTCGGGGACAGAGAACCCTGTCCCACGAACCACCTATATATAGGGGTATTGGGGGCTTCTTAGAGTACAACTTTGTGCAAGCCGGTTACTCTGTAAAGTTGTCATTCTCTCTGGTTTTGGTAACCGAGAGAGCCCGAGCAAGTGCTACCTGAAAAGGGAGGCACAATAAAGGAAGGACAACTCCAGTTGCAACTGTTAGAAGGAGAGTGTGTTGGAGACTAGTATGCCAACAGGAGGGTGTGACTCCTTCCGGTTCCTTGTGTGACAAGGAGATCAGAGTTCCAGGCGGTCCATGTGGACGACTGCAGAGGCGGCAGACCTCTTCCGCTTGGAGGACGACTGTCGATCCCGACAGTCCCAGTGAGAGGAGGAGTCTTCAGTCCGAGTGTGACCAGGAGCTGCACAAACACCATCCAAGACCAGAGGTGAAGACCGTGCAAGGTGCGAGGTACTGTCGCCGAGCAAGCCTCGGGACAAGGTATGCATCCACAAACCATCTTTCCTATTCTAAAGACGTTGACGCGATTCCTTTTATTCTGGGTTTTGGGGAGAAAATTTTTGTTTCCGATGCTTCTCTGCCTCCTTTAAAACCCAACAGTGGTATTAGAGCCACGTCAACTATTCTATATTTTAGGATTATCGATATGATCGATTTTGGTTTGTCGCCTTTATTTATTGCATGCGATGCGAATAATATTGGCTTTATATATTTCCAATCCACAAATCCCAAATATACATATATGATATGTAATATTAATGCACTCGATACACGTCGCCCTTAAATGAGTTTTGTGGTGGATGTGTAGCATGATTATGGCCTATAAACCCCTATATCTTTGTGTGGTTGTATGTGGTTTCTTGCATCTCGGTCAGTGCACCGATTCCCCTTCTCTTATTCCTGATGTAACTCAAAATAATTCGAGAATTCTTTTCCTACCTTTGCTCCCCCCGAATGTAACTCGGGGTTTCACATTAAATTGTAAATAGGATAGATTTTATTTCCTGTTATGTCAAAGAATGACGGACAACCTGAGACGATCGGTTCAAGGCGTGAACCGATCAGTTGGTGATCTAGACGACCGGTTCGAGGAGCGAGATGAGCGGGTGGCGACCTAATGAGATGCATGACGACCGGTGAACCGATCGACTGGAGGCGCCAGTCGATTGACTGGTGGCTCCCGAACAACCATCTTGATGGCGAGCCGATCGGTCATGGAGATGAGCTGATCAAACCCAGAAAGGCAGGCATAAATTTCATCGTGTACATGTTGCATATGATGTAGACCTAGATGACCTCATCAAACCCAGAAAGGCATCGACATGATCATGGAAAAGAGTTGCATATGACATCTTTTAAGAGTTGCATATGATGCGATTGGCAAGAGTTGCCTACCTGAGAGATCTGATTTGTGGGTGACAGCCCTAGCTGGTCCATGACTCAGAGGATTTTAGGATCTTCACCCACTAGAAGATTGTACACTGCAATCTTCTGAATTGATGGTGAGGGCTATCAATTTGAGTCAAAATAGTGGGAGCAGTAATTAATTAAAGGCCTAATTAACTATCGTCAAATTTACTCAAATCAAATCAAAAGGAGTTTTGACAAATGCAATTTTTCTCTTGTAGAATGACAAAGGAATAATCTTTTAAAATGGGAAAATTAATTGAGAATAAATTCCATAACTAGTTGAGGATTGTGAGAAGCATTCTGCACAATCTAGATATACCAGGAGCCTTAGAATCCACTCTATGTACGCTTAATGCGTTGGTGAAGAAGAAAGAAAGTTCATTGATAGAGATCAAAGGAACGAAAGGTGAGGGAGAGAAGGGTTCTCTCGCCAAACCAATTTCTTCTACATGGAGAGGATGGAGGGACCGATGGAAGAAGAAGTCAGAGATAGAGATCTCTACTTCTAGTGTATACGTGATAGAGATTAACTTTACTACTTCTTCGTCATGGGTACTTGATACCGGATGCGGATCTCACATTTGTTCAAATGTGAAGGATCTTAAGAGAAGTAGGCCTTTGAGGAAAGGCGAGGTTGAACTACGTGTTGCCAATGGGGAAAGAGTTTCCGCCAGTGTCGTAGGAACATATGAGTTAACTCTACCAAGTGGGCTAATAATAGAGTTGAAGAACTACTATTATGTACCTGCCATAAATAGGAATATCATTTCTGTCTCTTGTTTTGACAAATATGGATTTGAATTTCTTATTAAGAATGGAAAATGTTCCATTTCTAAATATGGGATCTTTTATGGCAGTGCCTCAATGTCTTATGGTCTATACTTGATAAACTTGGAGACAAGTGTATACAATGTAAACACCAAAAAGCAAAAACTCAACGACTCAAACGAAACATATCTCTGGCATTGTCGTCTAGGGCACATAAATAAGAAGCACATTTCTAGACTCCATAAAGATGGTTATCTAGACTCTTTTGATTATGAATCAATAGAGACATGTGAGTCTTGTTTGTTGGGCAAGATGACAAAGACTCCCTTTTCAGGTAAAGGTGAGAGAGCTAGTGATCTATTAGGACTCATACATACGGATGTATGTGGGCCTTTTAGAACTAATGCCAGAAATGGGTATCAGTACTTCATTACCTTTACTGATGACTTCAGTAGGTATGGCTATGTGTACCTGATGAAACATAAGTCAGAAACCCTTGAAAAGTTCAAGGATTTCATGAATGAAGTACAGAACCAACTTGTTAAAAGTATTAAGGCACTTCAATCCGATCGAGGTGGAGAATACTTAAGCCAGGAGTTTGAGGACCTTCTGCGAGCCTGTGGTATTGTATCACAATGGACTCCACCTAGAACACCACAACATAATGGTGTGTCTGAAAGAAGGAATCACACATTGTTGGATATGGTGGGAACGATGATGAGTTTTGCTGATCTTCCAATTTCCTTCTGGGGTCATGCTCTTGAAACCGCCACATTTACACTTAACCGTGTGCCATCTAAATCGGTTCAAAAGACACCATATGAGATATGGTATGGGAAGCGTCCCATTTTGTCATTTATGAAGATTTGGGGTTGTGAGGCTTACGTCAAGAAAATGTTTCTTGATAATCTTGGACCCAAATCCGATAAATGTTATTTTGTTGGATATCCCAAGGAAATGAGGGGATATTACTTATACCACCCAACTGACAACAAAGTGTTTGTTGCCAGGGATGCTGTATTCCTAGAGACAGAATTCATTTCCAAAGGAAGCAGTGGGAGGAATATAGAGCTTGAAGAGGTTCAAGCCCAACAAGAAAACATTGAACCAGTAGATGTACCAGAGGAAAATGCAGATTCACAAGGTGTTGTGGAATCTCAATCTCCTCAGGTAACACAAGGACCTCGTAGATCTAGTAGGACCCGCCTTGAACCTGATAGGTTTGGATACCTTGTGACTCAGGAAGGTGGTGAGTTGATCATAGATGATGATCCAACTACCTATGTAGAGGCTATGGAGGGACCAAATTCTGAGAAATGGCTTGAAGCCATGAGATCCGAGATGGAATCCATGTACTCCAACAAAGTATGGACTTTGGTGGAACCACCCGCAGGGGTAAAACCCATAGGGTGCAAGTGGGTCTTCAAGAAGAAGACCGACATGGATGGCAATGTGCAAACTTATAAAGGAAGATTGGTTGCAAAGGGATTTCGACAAGTTCAAGGTGTTGACTATGACAAAACTTTTTCTCCAGTTGCCATGATTAAGTCCATCAGGATCATGCTTTCTATTGCAGCTTATTATGACTATGAGATTTGGCAGATGGATGTTAAAACTACATTCCTGAACAGGAATATAAATGAGGATGTGTACATGACACATCCTGAAGGTTTTCTAGATCCAAAGAATGCAAATAAAGTCTGTAAGCTACAAAGGTCAATTGATGCGATGATTTTGAGTCGCATTTATAGACATGTTTGATATGTGTTTTATGCTTTTATTAGTCATTTTTTATGGTTAATGTTGAATAATTCATCCACTTTGGTCTTTGCTACTATTTTATGTCAAATCCCCTTTGTTTTATCATTTTGAGCATTAATTGTCAAACTATTATTATTTGTGTGAATTTATGTGGTTTCGTGTTTCAATTTTAGGGAAAACAAGTATTTGCTTCCGTCGATACCATCGACGGAAGTCGATACCATTGACCAGACCATAGGTTTCCAGCCACGAGTATCAGTAAAGAGTCGATACTATCGACAGGGATGTCGATGGTATCGAGCTACCATCAGGTTACTGGCGAGAAAGCAGTCGATAGTATCGACACCAAGTCGATACCATCAACACACGAAGGCTACAATGTCAGAATCTTGCAAAAACCGACACCTAAAGGAAGTCGATACCATCGACCCGCGTCGATGGTATCGAGATGATGTCAAGCGTGACAAAGAAAGGATTTGTAGTCGGCCGCTACCACACTGGGTCGATACCATCGACTCTCGTCAATGGTATCGACACCGTAAGATATGTGTTTGCTTTGGAATGATCTTAATCGGATGGTCGTGGTTAATTAGCGACCTAATGAGGGAGATATACCTAATGACGACCGCCCAGACGTGAGGGGGATCTGATTAGCCATTGCACAAGTACCGAGGAGGAGTAGAGAGGAGAACGGAGGCTAGAAACTCATACCAGTTGATCCAGATGCTGAAGAAGACAGATTCCACCACTGAAAGGCGGGAGAGCATGTGTTCTACGTCGAGGCTCAACCGATTATTCTCTGTTCAGGGGTTTCACCTCTCATTTCACGTTTTTCATATGATTTCCCCTATCTCTACCATGTACTTGCTTGAGATGAACATGCAGGGCTAATCTCTTTTGTCTTTAGGACCGGGAGTAGCCCGGGGATTCATTGTATGATGATTTTATAATAGTAATTCATATCTTATCTCTTAAATCCATGGTATAATTTCGTTTTCTAAATATATTGTTATGCTTGATCACCATAATAATAACCTAATGCCCTTAATCACTTTGAAAGAAGGATTAATGGCTGAAAAGAGACAGATTCACATCAATCGACAAACCCCTTGAACAAGGTGGTGTAAAATTAATGGTGGGTACTGAGAGATCATTCATAATGCACCTAGTTTAGGGTATAGGTTACTACGACGGTGGAACCGACCTAGACTTAGGTAGTGAATTGCACCACGACAATGGGAATTTATGTTTTCAGGCCACTACCCGGATAGAGAAATAAAATTGAGTAGCTATATAGAATCTAATACAATGAAAACCCACGGTGAAACCAAAATCCTAAAGATCTCCTATTGAATTGATTAAACCAACATTTAATCGATTGCTTGTTTTGTTTTATTTTTATTTTTCTTTTAATTTCTACAAAAATTCTTACCTTGATAATCGGTTTAGTTGATCGTGAGTAGCTAGTAGGAGTCTCCAACGATTGTACGTATCCCTGAGTTTGACTCGGGCCTCACAAAGGCCTGTACTACTCAACGCCTTCACTTGCGTTTCTACGCACAGTAAATTTGTGTCAAGTTTTTGGCGCCGTTGCCGGGGATACGGAAATTTGTTGGCACTTCGAGTGCTGTGAGCGGCCACTCTCGGACACCTTTTTTTATTATTATTATCATTCCAAAAATTCATAATCTATTTTAAATATTTACAGTCGTCAAGCACTGTACTAAATTTAATCTTTCTATTTTCAAGTACTGTGCATGGTGCAGACGCGTAGTACTGACTACGCAGGTCGCACACCAGAGGTTCCACTGCCAGGACCAGAAGACGAGGAAAGCCACAATCAAGACCAGTTAGAAGAAACAGAGTCAGAACCTGAACAAGAAGAGATGGACGAGCCACAGACAATATGGGAGAAGATCAAGGCTTTTTCCGCATCCGCTTCAAAAGGGCCTATAAAGAAGCAAGCAATCAACATACCTACATATAAGATTGATCTGGCTTTGATAAATCTGGTGAAGTCCAATGCTTTTCATGGGCTCAAGAATGAGGACCCAGTCGCGCACATAAGTCAGTTTGTTGAGAACTGTGACATGGTTAAAATTGACAGGTTTCCACAGGATGAACTTTATCTTAAGCTTTTCCCAAATTCATTGGCAGGAGCCGCACGAGAATGGCTACACAATTTAGATGATGAGTTTGTGGAGTCCTGGGACCATATGGTGGAGGTTTTATTTGAGAGGTTCTTTCCTCCTGAGAAGACCAACAACATGATCAGGAAGATCCATAACTTTACCCAACAGGCAGGTGAGACATATTCTGAGACCTGGGAGAGGTTTCAGGTCATGCTAAGATGGTGCCCACATCACGGGCTGGATAAAGAAACACAGGTAAAGATCTTCTATTTTGCTCTCTCCGAGCACGATAGGAGCAACCTTGATTCAGCTGGGTCAGGATTCTTTTTGAACAACACAGACACCAGGTGTTGGGAGATATTAAAGAACATGGCTAGGAAGCAATCATGGGGTGAGAGAGAAAGAAACCCCGTGGAACAAGTTCGAGTGGCAGGTGAATCAAAAGTAATAAAGGAACTAAATGAGAAGATGGATCTTCTCGCAAAGAAATTGCTTGCAAAGGAGGAAACTGAGTCCGAGGATGAGGCTCAAGTGAAATTCATGAGGCATCAACCAGGTTACAGGAACAACGACTATGCATGGAGGAAAGACAAGAAATTCTCCTGGAAGGATCCAAATTACTTCTTGCATGATCCGGATGCTAAACCCCAGCCAGCTGTAGAGGATAAGAGCACAAAGCTGCTCAATCAAGTTATAAAGCAAAATCAAGAACTCATGGTTACTTTCGGTCAGAAAATAAAGCAACAAGGGGAGTTAATGAACCAATTCGAGAAGACACTGCAGAGCCATGGGGCTCAAATGAGGACAATAGAGACATCTATGGCACATATGGCTGTTGAGATAGCCAGTTTGAAGAAGCCGACACATCCAAGTTTCTCGGGAAATACTAAGGTTCCAGGAGGGAACCAACAAGCTAAGGCCATCTTGCTAAGAAGTGGCAAGAAATTGTTAAATCCCAGGGCCGATGAAGCAAGCAAACCCGAATATGAAATTGAAGTTCAAGCCACAAGGGAGATGCCCACACCGGTCACAGAACTAGTCGATGACACAGTTGTGGAGGCTACAGAAGACCCTATTGCAGAAGAGGAGGGACCTCAGAAAAAAACACCCTATGTGCCACCTCATCAAAGGGCACAAGCTGTCCTAGTCCCGTATCCAAACAGTGCTAAGGCAAGGAAGGTAGATGATCAATTCAAAAAGTTCTTGGATAGTTTCAGGAAGCTTTCAGTAAACATCCCTCTATTGGAAGCCATTGAGCAAATCCCGTCTTACGGAAAATTTATAAAAGACATCATCACGAAGAAGAGAAACATTCCAGATACATAAGTAGTTGTGCTCAAGGAGCAAGTGAGTGCCTTCATCATGGGCACTTTTCCGCCAAAGAGGCAAGATCCAGGCTGCTTTAACATTTCTTGTTATATTGGAAAAGTCAAATTTGGTGAAGCATTATGTGACTCAGGGGCAAGCATCAACTTGATGCCCCTTTCTACATTCAAAAAGCTGGGATTGAAGGGGTCACGGCCAAGCAACATGACTATTCAATTGGCAGACAACTCGGTGGTAAAGCCATATGGAATCTGTGAAGATGTGTTAGTGAAAGTGGACAGATTTGTTTTTCCAACAGATTTTGTAGTCATGGAGATGCAGGATGAACATGGCAACGAGCTATTACTTGGACATCCTTTCCAAGCTACAACCGACATGATTTTAGAGATGGGGAGAGGTCGTTTGACCTTGGGTATAAACAATGACTGATTTGAGATGGTCATGCCCTCTAGTACTGTGTCGTCTAAAGCAAAGGAACAATGTCGTGTGGTAAACCATCTGGATAATAATATTTCACTCTGTCTTGGGAACCCATTTCTGGACATGGCTCATGTGATGAGCAAAGTGGACAATGGAACTTTGGCTGTGGACATCATGGAACGGACTAAGGTAGTATCTCTGTGTAAAGTTGTAGGGTTCCCTAATGATGAGGATGAGGACATTCCGCCTTCTACGGTAGATGATGTTATTGCAATTTCTGTTTTTGATGCATATCCTGAATTACCATTGGAGGCTTGCTTGGTAAATATTACACATGATTGGATGTGGAGAAAATCACTCAAGGAGTGCGCCAAAATGCTTCAGATGCTTCCATGCTTCTATGCGAGGCATTATGAAGATTTAGATGAACTTCCCCCGCCGCTTCAATCATCTCTGATCAGTCCGCCGGAGTTAGAATTAAAGTCGCTGCCACCACATCTCAAATATGTCTTTCTAGCTGAGGAAGACAAGTTACCTATGATCATTACTACTTATTTAAGTGTGGATGAGGAGGAACAATTGTTGATAGTGCTGAAGAACCACTGGGGAGCTTTTGGGTGGTCCGTTGCAGATATCAAGGGGATTTCCCCTACATTGTGTCAGCATAAGATTGGGCTCGAGGAGGGAGCCAATCCCGTGATCCAACCTCAACGACGTATCAATCCAAGCATGATGGAGGTTGTGAAGAAGGAGGTTATTAAACTTCTTACTGCAGTTATCATTTATGCAATATCAGACTCGACATGGGTGAGTCCCACACCGGTAGTCCCTAAAAAGGGGGGGGATTATTGTCACCCAAAATATTTTAAATGAACCTATCACCACCTGATTGGTAACTGAGTGGCGAGTTTGTATTGATTACCGCCGTCTGAATGCCGCTACGCTAAAGGATCACTTTCCTTTACCTTTTATCGATCAAATTCTAGAGCGTCTTGCCGGCCGATCGCACTTCTATTTTCTTGACGGGTACTCGGGGTACAACCAGATTTCAATTGATCGTTTAGACCAAGAGAAATCTACTTTCACTTGTCCCTATGGGACTTTCGTGTATCGCCGAATGCCTTTTGGTTTATGCAATGCACCTATGACTTTTTAGCGTTGTATGCTCGCTATCTTTTCCAACATGGTAGAACACTATCTTGAGGTATTTATGGATGACTTTTCGGTGTATTGTGCATCGTTTGACGAATGTCTCTATAATCTGGACAAAGTTTTACAGCGCTGCGAGGACACACATTTGGTCCTCAACTGGGAAAAATTTCACATGATGGTGACTGAGCGGATAGTGCTAGGACACAAGGTGTCTAGCAAAGGTTTAGAGGTGGATCCGGTAAAAATTGAAGTTATTTCCAAATTGCCCCCCACCAAATTCTATTAAAGGGGTAAGGAGTTTCTTGGGAAATGCCGGATTTTATCGTCGGTTTATAAAAGATTTTTCAAAAATCACGAAACCTCTATCCGAACTGCTTGAGAAATACGTTGTATTTGATTTTAATGACAAATGTCTACATGCGTTCGACGTGTTGAAGGAGAAACTGATTTCTGCGCCGGTTGTTCAAATGACAGATTGGACTAAACTGTTTGAACTCATGTGTGACGCTTCTGTTTTTGCGGTAGGAGCCGTGTTGGGGCAGCGGGTGGACAATAAACCCACTGTGATTTTCTACGCTTCAAAGACTTTGAATGATGCCCAATTAAATTATACTACTGAAAAAGAATTACTCGTCGTTGTTTTCTCTTTTGAAAAATTTCGGCAATATTTAGTTGGATCTAAAGTAGTCGTTTGGATTGACCATGCCGCAATTAAATATTTAATGGAGAAAAAAGACGCAAAGCCTAGATTAATTAGGTGGATTTTTCTCTTACATAAATTTGACATCGAAATCAAGGATAAAGATGGGATTGAAAATGTTGTGGCGGATCATCTGTCTAGGTTAGAAAGGGTGGATGCAAAAGATTTACATATACCCATCACCGAGACATTTCCGGATGAACAAGTTTTGAAAGTTAATTCTAAAGACCCTTGGTTCGCTGAGATTGTGAATTATTTGGCTTGCAGGATCATCCCAGAAGATTGGTCATATCAAGAGAAGAAAATATTTTTCCATTCTTTACGATATTATTTTTGGGATGACCCGATTCTTCTTAAGCAATGCAGGGATGGTATCCTACACAGGTGTGTGCCTGAGATGGAGTACGAGAGTGTTCTCCGTCATTGCCACGCACTACCTACGGGAGGACACCATGCGAGCTCTCGTACGACAACTAAAGTTATGGAGAGTGGCCTTTATTGGCCAACCTTGTTCCGAGATGCCTACGAGTTTGTAAGGCAATGTGATTCCTGCCAACGAGCAGGTAATATTTCAAAGAGACAGGAGATGCCCCTAAATGTGTTCCAAGAAGTGGAGGTATTTGATCTTTGGGGCATAGATTTCATGGGACCCTTTGTGTCCTCAAATTCAAATTTATATATTCTTTTAGCAGTTGATTACGTGTCAAAGTGGGTGGAAGCAATACCCACAAGGACTAACGATTCTACTATAGTGTGCAGGTTCGTGAAAGAAAACATTTTCTGCAGGTTTGGAGTGCCCCAAATGATCATCCGTGATGGGGGTACGCATTTTAGGAATCAGAAGTTCTCGGCATTGTTGAAGAAATATGGGGTCAAACACAACATAGGTACCCCATATCACCCGCCAACTCAAGGACAGGTAGAAGTCTCCAATCGAGAAATTAAGAAGATTTTGGAGCGTACGGTGTATTCTACGAGGAAGAACTGGAGTGCCTTACTACCAGATGCATTGTGGGCGTACAGGACGGCTTACAAAACACCTATAGGCACCACGCCTTTTAGGTTAGCGTATGGTCGGGCTTGTCACTTACCGGTAGAGTTAGAGCACAAAGCACATTGGGCGCTTAGAAGGCTCAAATTGAGTTACAATGGAGCGGGGAGGAAGAGATTGCTTGAATTGAATGAGTTGGATGATCTACGGATGACAGCATACGAGAACTCACGGATATACAAGGAGCACACCAAGTTAATCCATGATCGTCACATACAGCTGTGCACATTCAAGAAAGGAGATAGTGTATTGCTGTTCAATTCACGACTGATGTTGCATCCCGGGAAGCTCAAATCCCAGTGGAGTGGGTCGTTCGTGGTAGAAGAGGTCAAACCACATGGCGCAATCTTGGTGCGTGATGGTGAGACCACATTTTTGGTGAATGGACAAAGATTGAAGCTCTACTTTGGTGAAAATTATAAGAGGAAGGTGAATGAGGTCAAACTCATTTCACTTTCGGATGCATGATGTGCCCAAAAGTCATCTAGCCTAAGACGTTAAATAAGGGAACTTGTTGGGAGGTAACCCAACCATTGGTGCCTTACACTACTACAGAAATGCCTTTTAGCATCGGTTGTTTAACCCACTTTGGCGTCGATTTCCGAGCGACGCCTATGTGGGCGCCGCTAATGGTCTAACACTTCGGCGTCGATTTTTTAACCGACGCCTATTTAACTTAGAGGCGTCGGTTGTTTATAGAAAACCGACGCCAAAAAGGTTCGCGGCACAGAAAACAGCGTCATCTAGGACACATTCTGCGTCGGTGTTTAATTGGTAACCGACGCAAAAAGTGTCCTAGATGACGCTGTTTTCTATGGCGCGAACCCTTTTGGCGTCAGTTTTCTATAAACAACCGATGCCATACTTCAAGACGACACGACCGTGCTTCCCTGCACGGCCGTGTTTAGTACTATAGGTGTCGGTTTTATATGAATAAGCGACGCCTTTTCCACCACGGCCGTGCTTTCCTGCACGGTCGGGTTGTTTGTAATATTAGGTGTCAGTTTTTATCCAATAACCGACGATGTAGGTCTTTGCTGACGATTTTCTGTAAATAACCGACGCCTATATCCTTTTTTTTCATATCAGTTTGCAGGCCTGCTGTGGCTGGTCAGCAGGATGAGAACCTACAGTTCAGTTTTCTGAACTGCAGGTTTATGACATCCATTGATATCAGCCTACAAACAGGCCACAAACCTACAAAAGTCCCAAGGAAAATTTCACACAAGTAGATACATTCAGACATCAATTCAATTCTCACATTTACACATATAGAAACATTCAAATACATGTATTAACATTCAAAAATATTTATTTACAAAGTATCATTCATTATCGATATCAACATCCCAATTATATCTTACAGTTGCCACTGCTTGTATGGCTTTTGCCCATTCTTCTCTTATTTCATTTAATGCTTCCATCGTATATGGAGCATGTATATTTTTTAAGCGTTTACCTATAGTGTTGTCAGTTTTAAACACCTGCAAAGAGAATGATGTATATATATAAGTAGTAATATAAAAATAAGATTGATATATTTCATACTAACTAATGAGACTATATATAATACCTCATGTATGGTATCGATGTCCAATGCGGCATGTTTGATAATCATCTGCATAAATCGCATCACATAGTATGCGCATGCCCAGCCATTGTCTTGTGAAGCGCACTATAAATTGAAACATACAAAATAATACAACTAAGCACAATTCACATCAATAATATATACATTGGAGTCGGGAACTTACTTGTACGTTCTGCCAATTTATTGGCTGGTTCTTTTTCCTTGGGACTGTTCCTCCAGCCTTTTTGAATGCTTCTAAACCCCTACATGTTAATATAACATAGTAAATTACATAAGTAAATAGAAATGTAATAACAAATGTTAACAGATACAAAAATGAAATATTTCTCACCATAATAATGGCATTCTCATTACGTGTCCAATTTTAGTGTTTAATGTACTTCCCGCGGGATCTAGATAATAAACAGTGAACGTCCTGGGGACAATAACTAGTAACTCCCAATGTCTACCGCTAGAGGTAAAAAGTTAACAATTAATAACTCAAAATGCACAATAAAAATGGAAATTTCATAAGTCCAAATTATAAATAAAGTAAACTTACTTGACATTGAATGGAGCTATTATTATCTTCTTGTTTTGCTGACCGAAAATTTTAAAAGCATCTATATAGTATTGTTGAACAGTATCAGGGTCTTTAGCTACCATACTAATCAATGATGGAATAAAAAATCCCACATGATCAAATGCAAATTGCTTGCAGTGATCTTCGACTAAGTAGATGCAAAACATGTATTATGTATGCATTGATATATAAGAAACCAGATCACCAGATCTTACACAAGGTATATGGATGTATAAACAAGATCTCACCTTATCCATGTCTCTATCATTGATGTATTCAGCCAATCATACATAAACAACTCAATAATATCTTGTATAAATAAAGAGCTATCGTATGATTGACTTGCATAATCTGCATCTAAAGAAACAATTATCGGGCAATGTATATTATGTGCCCGTAGCCAACATGCCATTCCCCTACAAGCAGGACCTAACGGGTATGTTAGGTCAGTTGGAACCCAAGTTGGAAATGCGGGAAGTGGAGGTGGAGGCCTAGGTGCTCCTGGTGTCCTCTTTTTAACCTGTATATATGATTTCAGATCAGTTGACATCATATATACACATTAACAATCTAAATCAATGTAAATTTATCTTACAATTTCAGTAGTGTAGACGACATCTGCTTTGGGCCACAATATGACCTCGCCTTCTGCCTCAACAAGTGTATCAATATCAGGGTGGGGATATGGAAATGTAGCTTCCCTCCAATCGGGTAACACATGTAATGGGCCCACACGAACGTAGCCCTGTGGCATTGGAGTCCCGTGAAACCTTTCCCCAGGAAGGGACGGGTAAGCCTGCGCCTCTGCAACAACATAGTCTTGTATTCTTAAGTGACATGGCTTCAATGCCTACAAATTTACGTAAAGAATGTTATACATATATACATATCATCTTGAAAACATATCATCTTGAAAAGACTAGCTAAAATGTCATAAACAATACTTACAACAGACGTGTTAGGTGATGGTCCAGGATTACTCGCAGTCTGTGCATCAAGAGAAGAGTGGGTCGCCATAGGCTGATTGGAAGCCTGAGATGCATGCCACCGCAGCAATTCTTCCTTGACCTTCTCAGCAACTACATCGTTCACCTTCTTAGCAACTATATCCTCGACTCTCTTATTCTCCTATACATGGATAAAAGAAACATTAGCTTCTTATTATTGAATTTCCTTTTGCAGTAACATTCTAAAAAAATAATAGGTTACCTCTTCTTGAGAAAGTCCCGCTCTGGGTTTGCACTGGAATGGCCCAAAGAATGCTTTGATGCCCACACCAGCGCCTGCACCCCGAACACGTCCAGGATGCTCTGGGTTACCCAGAACAACTGTCAATTCATCCCTTGTGCCCTGAGGGATGAACGTGCCTTGTTTCCTCTGCTCGTGCAGCTCCCGCTAATCACCATCAACAGAAATTAGTAAGTTAACACCACAAATAATCAATATTCAAATGATTGCTCTAAGAGTTGTATTTTACCATTTTCGCAGTGCCTCAGCAGTTACGGGCTTCTTTATTTCACCCTTCTTGTTTTGCCTCCCAGCTATCCAGATATCATGGCGAGGCATGGGTGTGGTAGACTCCTGAGTAGGAGCAGACTCCTGAGTAGCCGCAGACTCCGCCTATAGTCTTTGGCGAACGCTTGCATAGCCTTTTGGACCCATAGTGTGGTCATGCACATTCAGTGCACGCCTTGCTTTTTGTGTGTCACTGAGGGCATAGTTAGTATGCACATTAATGATTTGGATAGTAGCACTAAATGTTAATCTTGAATAGGTGAATACAATGTATATTAATTAAATTGGGAGTGACGTCTAATATCTTGAATTCTTCAGATTTTCTTGAAGCAACAAAATTGTCCCAATCTTCTTTGTCCAAGAAGTTCCATTGTTCAAGGGATGACTTCTTCTTATCACCCTCTTTTATGTATTCTCTGTTCAGATTTGTCCTATAATTCCTAAGCATCTTTCCAGCGCGTTGCATCACACTTTTACGATGCAACTTCTCATCCAATGCAAACAGATTCTGTAAAATAGAAATGTTATTAACTAGTATCCAAAATAGAATTGCAAATAATAGAATTTGTAATCTACAAAATAGAATTGCAAATAATAATAACTCACGCATAAATCCTTCCATATCAAGTCTTTTTTCCCCTGAGGAACTTTATGCCAATTATCATATTAACACCACAATGGCTCCGAGTGGTACACCCAAGATAGTTTACAAAATTATTGCGGTTCACTCCAATTGCATTTCCTCCATTATCAAACTCCACAACCAATTTGGATCCACTGCCACTTAGCGCTATTAACTTCTTCAACAGAGTGATGCCCCTTTTCTTGTTAAGTGTTTGGTGTTGCACATCAAGTTGCTCCAGTGCTTCAGTGGGTACATGTGCATCATCAACCTAAAATTTGACAAAAATAAACACACTGAATTAGCCCAATATAGAAATATAGGATATATGACATAACTAGAAGATAATGAATTTTATAGAAATACAGGATATGTTTTTAGAACTTACATTGGTATCCTCGCCATGCTCGTCATGGACAACATGCTCATCATGGACTTCATGCTCATCATGGACATCATGCTCATCATGGTCCGCCATCTGAAAATGTCATTAAAAAGGCAAACATTTAGCATTTGTATTAACTAGAAAAAGGCAAACATTTAGCATTTGAATTAACTATAAAAAGGCAAACATTTAGCATTTGTATAAAGTAGAAAAAGGCAAACATTTAGCATTTGTATAAACATACATGTCTCTAAAATTGTGATCTTTTATCAATTAACAATCCTTCATTGTGATCTTCGTGCACATATAAGTCATCATTAGCTTCAATATTTTGTGGAGTTGGCAACCCAACTGAGAATGGACTGGAGTCATCATACTTATCATAGTACTCTTCTTCATCTATAGGATCTTCAATGAACTGTCTTTTACCATGAAGAACAACCGACCATTTATCATTTGCAGGATCATCGATATCGAATATTTGTTTCTCCTGTGATGCCAATATGAATGGTTCACCCTTCTCACCAATCTTTTCAAAGTTCACCAAAGTGAAACCCAATTCATCCACTATAACTCCTTTGGTGTTATCAACCCAATTACATTTAAAGAGCGGAATTTTGAAATCTATGTAGTCAAACTCCCAAATGTCTTCAATGACACCGTAATATGACATTTTAGCTTCACGTGGACTCTTATCCTTTGCACTTGCAAAGTACATAGTCGACGCTTGAAGAGTGACCCCACTATTTTGGACGACACTCTTATCATCTTGGCGCTTTGTGTAATATGTGAATCCATTAATGTCAAACCCTTCATAAGACATAACATTCGGTTTTGGTTTAAAGGTGAGGCATTTGATAGTTTATGTAATATCATTTGGTGTTTGAGATAGTTGATGTAAGACTTTATCTTCAAACCACTTAGTAAAAGTCTTATTATGCTCTCTAGCAAGCCACATTGAACTTGCTCAAGGATGTTGTCTCTTTATGAAATTGGTATGTTCCTCGATATAAACACTCACTTCGTCCATATTGTGTAAAATATACAAGTGAGCTTGTTCCAACTACTCACGGCTGATTACTTTCACCCGTGATCCCAAAATTCCTTTGCCCTCCTCAATATTCTTGTCATTATCAAGAGTGTCATTACCATTGAGAAAGTCATTGCAAAAATCCATAACCTCTCTCGCCACATAACCTTCAATAATACTCCCTTCAGGCCGATAACAGTTTTGAACATCACCTTTAAAAATGCTCATGTATCGTTCAAAGGGATACATCCAATGCAAGAAAACTGGTCCCAACATTTTCACTTCCCTAGTCAAGTGGACAACAAGATGTACCATGATATCAAAGAACGAAGGAGGGAAATACATCTCAAGCTGACATAGGGTAACAACCACTTCTCTTTGCAAATTATCGAGAGTATCAGGGTCAATAACTTTGCTGCATAGACTGTTGAAAAAGAAACAAAGTCTGGTAATTGCAAACCTTACATGCTTCGGCAATATAGATCGAATTGCCACGGGCAATATTTGTTGCATTAGAGTGTGACAATCACGAGATTTAAGACCTATCAACTTCAGATCTTTCATTGATACCAATCTACGGATGTTGGATGAGTAACCATGTGGCACCTTAACATTTACCAAGCATTCAAAAAAAGTTTTCTTCTCCTTTCTAGACAACATGTAACAAGCGGGAGGTAAGTATGTTCTTTTATTACCCATTTCACATAATTCTGTTAATTCTGACCTTATTCCCATTTCACGTAGGTCCAGTCTGGATTTTTAACAGAGTACCAATGATGCTATCACATACATTTTTCTCAATGTGCATTACATCGATACAATGCCTGACTGTGAAAGAACTCCAGTAAGGAAGATCCCAAAATATTGACTTCTTCTTGAATGAAGAATTGTCACTCCATGTGGCCATACCACATTGTGATTTCTTACCAAATTCATTGACAATGTCTTTTACTCTTACATAAACAACATCCCCTGGTATAGGTTTAGGTGCACTCCATTCATCATTCCATCCATTGAAAGCTTTGCGCTTCCTACGATATGGATGGAATTTTGAAAGAAACCTTCGATGACCAAGATATACAATCTTGCCGCCATGTTTTAGTCTTATTCAATCAGTGTTTTCTTCACATATAGGACACACTTTAGCTCCTTTGACACTATATCCAGACAAATTCCCATATGCTGGAAAGTCATTAACAGTGCAAAACAACATAGCGTGCAAACGAAATGTCTCTCTTGCTGAAGCATCATAGGTCATCACACCTTCAGCCCAAAGTTTCTTTAAGTCATCAATCAAAGGTTCAAGATAAACATAGATATCATTTCCGGGTTGTTTAGGGCCCGATATCAACAACGACAACATAATGTACTTATTTTTCATACACATCCAGGGAGGAAGATTGTATATAACAAGCATGACTGGCCAAGTGCTATGTTGGCTGCTCAATGTCCCATACGGATTCATCCCATTAGTACAATGCCCAAGTCTTAGATTCCTATCTTCTTCACCAAATTTGGGGTACAATAGATCATTCTTCTTCCACTGTGGGGAATCAGTCGCATGTCGTAGGATCCCATCATTATTTTTCTTAACATCTGCATGCCACCTCAAATTCTTCGCATCTTTCGGATTTGCAAACAAGCGTTGAAACTGTGATATTATAGGTAGATACCACAACACCTTGGCAGGAGAACCAGTTTTGGACTCCCCCGAAGTCGTCAATTTATACCGTGACGCACCACATTTTGGACAATCTTTCAAATCTACATAGTCCTTTTGAAATAATACACAATCATTCGGGCATGCGTGTATCTTCTTGGCCTCCATCCCCATTGGGTACAACATTTTCTTTACCTGGTATGTTGAGATTGGCAGCTCGTTTCCTTCAGGAAGCATTTCTTTCAACAAAGTCAACAATGAAGTGAAGCTTTTGTCGCTCCATTTATTGTTAGCTAAAAATTAAAAAAATCTAAACACAGTGCTAAGCTTTGTAAACTTAGCACAGCCTGTGTATAACGGTATCTCAGCATCATGCACAATGTTTCTAAAGATAGGAGGTGGATCGGTGTGCTCTACCCTACAACTATCCAGCATCGCATCAACGATGTCTGCTGGAACTGGTTCGTTCACATTTACGTCATCGGAGGCAATTTCTTCTTCCACCCAAGCACTGCTATCGACATCTACTGGTTTCGATTTTGAAATCTCTCCATGCCAGTGCCATTCTGTATAGCATTGTACAATCCCGTTACACATGACATGACTTTTGATTTCCTCACCAATGTTGACTTTCAAGTTGTTACCGCAATGCCTACATGGACAATAGAACCTATCTGTAGGTTTTTTCCTATGTTCCTCGACAAATCTAATAAACTGATCAAGACCAGATATAAACTCTGGGGTGCAACGATTACGAATGGACATCCATGATCTATCCATTCTATGATAAGAGAAAACAAGTATATATTAGAAAAAGATTAGGGTATACACTTACATCCTAAGTGTATAATGTGATGTCATTCTTATATATAATAAATGTGTACCACCTATCCCATCCTTGAACACCTAATCTCACTAGTAAGTGTATAATGTGTATTGGGTTTTCAAGAAAATTTCGGCAGCATTTCTCCACTGTTCTCTAAGTACATATGTACTTAGAGAACAAACGGGGAAATGCTACCGAAATTTTCTCGAAAACCCAATACACATTATACACTTACATCCTAAGTGAGATTAGGTGTTCAAGAACAGTCCCAAAATGGGGACTATCCAAGATTTACTCCTAATGAGTAAATCTTGGACGGGTTTCTAGGCCAACAAACACATTTGATGTCATTCTTATATATAATAAATGTGTACCACCTATGCCATCCTTGAACACCTAATCTCACTAGTAAGTGTATAATGTGTATTGGGTTTTCAAGAAAATTTCGGCAGCATTTCCCCGCTGTTCTCTAAGTACATATGTACTTAGAGAACAAACGGGGAAATGCTATCGAAATTTTCTCGAAAACCCAATACACATTATACATTTACATCCTAAGTGAGATTAGGTGTTCCAGAACAGTCCCAAACCGGGGACTATCCAAGATTTACTCCTAATGAGTAAATCTTGGACGGGTTTCTAGGCCAACAAACACATTTGATGTCATTCTTATATATAATAAATGTGTACCACCTATTCCATCCTTAAACACCTAATCTCACTAGTAAGTGTATAATGTGTATTGGGTTTTCAAGAAAATTTCGGCAGGATTTCCCCGCTGTTCTCTAAGTACATATGTACTTAGAGAACAAACGGGGAAATGCTACCGAAATTTTCTCAAAAACCCAATACACATCATACACTTACATCCTAAGTGAGATTAGGTGTTCAAGAACAGTCCCAAACCGGGGACTATCCAAGATTTACTCCTAATGAGTCAATCTTGGATGGTTTTCTAGGCCAACAAACACATTTGATGTCATTCTTATATATATTAAATGTGTACCACCTATCCCATCCTTGAACACCTAATCTCACTAGTAAGTGTATAATGTGTATTGGGTTTTCAAGAAAATTTCGGCAGCATTTCCCCGCTGTTCTCTAAGTACATATGTACTTAGAGAACAAACGGGGAAATGCTGCCGAAATTTTCTCGAAAACCCAATACACATTATACACTTACATCCTAAGTGAGATTAGGTGTTCAAGAACAGTTCCAAATTGGGGACTATCTAAGATTTACTCCTAATGAGTAAATTTTGGATAGGTTTCTAGGCCAACAAACACATTTGATGTCATTCTTATATATAATAAATGTGTACCACCTATCCCATCCTTGAACACCTAATCTCACTAGTAAGTGTATAATGTGTATTGGGTTTTCAAGAAAATTTCGGCAGCATTTCCCCGCTGTTCTCTAAGTACATATGTACTTAGAGAACAAATGGGGAAATGCTGCCGAAATTTTCTCGAAAACCCAATGCACATTATACACTTACATCCTAAGTGAGATTAGGTGTTCAAGAATAGTCCCAAACCGGGGACTATCATAGATTTAATCCTAATGAGTAAATCCTGGACAGGTTTCTAGGCCAACAAACACATTTGATGTCATTCTTATATATAATAAATGTGTACCACCTATCCCATCCTTGAACACCTAATCTCACTAGTAAGTGTATAATGTGTATTGGGTTTTCAAGAAAATTTTGGCGGCATTTCCCCGCTGTTCTCTAAGTACATATGTACTTAGAGAACAAACGAGGAAATGCTACCGAAATTTTCTCGAAAACCCAATACACACTATACACTTACATCCTAAGTGAGATTAGGTGTTCAAGAACAGTCCCAAACCGGGGACTATCCAAGATTTACTCCTAATGAGTCAATCTTGGACGGGTTTCTAGGCCAACAAACACAATAATAGATATGTACATGTTAGAGTTTCATCACAATTAATGTTAGGGTTTCATCACAATTGATGTTAGGGTTTCATCAATGTTAGGTTTAATCAAATCAAATTAGGATGCTAGAATTTACAAGTTTAAATCTTATTTCAACATGCATCAAAATTTACTAAATTAAGTCAAACATTAGGATTAGAAGCACAAATATATGCAAGCAAAAAATTTGTTCATATCCTAGGATTTACATAAAACATTACATGAAACTTTGTTCATATCCTTACCAACAGCAAGCACGGCCGTGGCTGTGTTGGCCTACAATGGCCGTGCTGGACAGCACGACCGTGGTAGGCCAACACAGCCACGGCCGTGGTAGGCCAACACAGCCATGGTCGTGCTTGCTGCATGTTGGTAAATAGCTAGGGAGAAGGAGAGGTAGCACTACCTGGAGCTAGTGTGGAGAGGACCGCCGGCGGCAGCAGCGTGTGGAGGAGCTAGAGCAGCAGTGGCAGTGACAACAATAGATTACCGGGGGTGGGCGGCGGGCAGAAGCAACTGACGGTCGGAGAAGCAGCAGGTGCCGACCGGAGAAGCACCAGGAGAAAAAGAAGCAGCGGCGGGCGGCGGGCAACGGCGCCGGTGAGCAGAAGTGAACCAGAGCAGCGGTGGCGAGCAGCAGCAACCGATGATGGGTGATTTTGGGAGAACGGCGGCGAGCAACAGCACAGAAGAGAAGTCGCGATGAAACAAGAAGAAAGGGGGAAGAGCCGGGTATCAGGTCTATTAAGTTGATCAACGGCGTCGGTTATCTACACAACCGACGCCTATTATGCTTTAGCGTCGGTTAATAGTAAAAACTGACACCCAAATAGAAAACTCTTACCCTAAATTATTTGGCGGGAACCATTATCAGCGTCGGTTATCCAAGGATAACTGACACCTAAAGTGGAACTTTTCTCACAAAATTTCATTTTAAATATGCATCGGTTAATAGTTAAAACACCAACGCTGTATGTGGCCTAAATTTTTTTCATCCGAAAATTGGATTTTGCAGGCGCTTTTAGGCGTCGTTCGGTTATAGTCAACCGACGCTGAATACAAAGTGGTACCCATGTCTGGCTGGTCTTCGAATATAGACGTCGGTTTGCCTACATAACCGACGCCTGATATATAGGCGTCGGTTTTCCTTAATAACCGACGCCCAGAAAAGTGACACTGAATGCTATTTCTGTAGTAGTGTTAGATTAGTTCATTTACATTCGTATTTTAATTTCTTTTTACTTAGTTTTTAGCTTAAAAAAGATATCGTGACTGTTTGCTACTTGTGCAGGGCTAAGGCAGAGTCGATACCATCGACCCTTGTGTCGATGGTATCGACCATGGTACAGGTTGATGACTGCAAAAATCAGACCGTGTTGATACTATCGACGGCCTCGTCGATGGTATCGACATACCTACAGGCAGATCGCAAAGTCAAGGTTGATGGTATCGAGATGCCTATCGATACCATCGAGATCTCTGGAGATTTTCAGAAGAAATCGACTCAGTGAAGTCGATACCATCGACTGGCATGTCGATGGTATCGACACATTGAAGTGCAAAAGGCTGCGGCCGGGCCTCGTGAGGATTTGCCCTAATCAGAGAGTCAATACTATCGACTCACGTCGATAGTATCGACGCGCCACATCAACAATCTGCGAGAAAGATCAACGGCATTGCATCAAACAAAGAAGGCGATCCGGGGGATGGCCGATACTATCGACCCGCGTCGATAGTATCGACGCGTCAGCAATCCGGGCCCCGCAGATCCAGCCATCGACGACCGTCGATACTAGCAGAGGTACAGATCGTGCTACCTGAGTCGATACCATCGACTCACATCGATGGTATCGACGGAAAAACAGTAGCACCGGCCACAACTATATATGGGGAGTAGTTGCGTCAGATGACATCACACCTTCATTGCAATCTTCCTCCACTTGTGCCGAGCGAGTTCCAGAGCTGTGCAAGCCCGTCGACGAGAAACACCGAGCTAGTTCTTCATTGAGCAGAGATTCGATTCTCCAATCTTCACCGAGCTCCTTTCTAATCCTCTTTCTCTCGCAAACATGGTGCATGGAGCTGGTGCGTCATCTTCACGTGCGAACCCGGCGGATATCCAAGAGTTCGTGCCACCTCCTCCAGTGTCGGTTTCACGCCCGCGGCTGATTCATCCATCCGCAGAGGTGAAGAAGATCTATGAGGAGATCTTAAAAAGGAAGATAGAGCCAACTTGTTATGTCGTACGGGACATGATCCACGACTTAGGGTTCGAGGCCAACTTGGCCTACGTTCTGAAAGGACAGGCACGCCACACAAACTGAAGACCTGACGAGCTAGAATTTCATGCAGATGGCCAGCCGTTCTTCGGCGACTGGCCCATGTACAAGGAGTTGGTGGCAGAGTTCATGGTGTCGCTGGATGTCTACGTCGTGCCCAACGACGTTATTGCCACCGACCATGAGTGGATCAAAGGTCGAGTGTCGTTCTGGATGTTCAACATCGACTATACCCTCACACTCTGGCAATTCAACAAGATATTCAACTGGAACCACTCACCAAATGATTATCGGCGCCCAGACAACTGCACCGACTACGACGTCATCTTCGTCGAGCTGGTTACGGTTCCGCCGGGGAAGTCCGTTAGCTACCATAATGCTGCGGTAGCTGATTTTGAGCACCCTTTCGTCCAGATTCTGCACTGGATGCTCAGTTCGATGTTGTTTGCTAGGGGTGATCTATCCCTTAGCAAATTCCAAGAGCCGGATCTTTTCTTCTTGTATAAGCTCCTGAAGCGTCAGGAATGTAATTGGGGTGCCTTCTTTCTGCAAAGAGTATTGGCGGTGAAGAGGAGTATGGGGAAAGCACTGATTCACTTCAGCGGGCTCATCACCAAGCTGGCTTCATACCTCGGCTTGAATTTCCAGACCCTCACTCCTCTATCTACTAGGAGCAAGGTGAACTTGCAACATTTGCACCGGTCCAATCTCCTACTTCTTCGAGATGGTTTGGCGTATGCGCATTGCCACATCAACCATGCCTATCAGGAGTGCTCGTTGCCTGATCTGGTCTTCAACATCGAAGGGGCGCAACACTTCCGGTGGCCAATCATAGCCATCGCCGACTCCGATGAAGAAGGCAGCAATGACGGTGGCGACGACGAAGATGACGACGAGGCTGAGGAGGAAGAGGAGGCATTCACACCTCTTTGAGCACAAGTGGCACCACAGAAGCATCCTCGGATGCATCTGGGTGCATCTTCATCATCACAGCCTACGCCGCCACCACCACCACCCTCGCAGCCAAGTGAGGATGCCTATTCTATGTAGGGCATGTACACTATGCTGCAAGACATCCAACAAACACAGCAGCAGCACATGACAATGTATACCGGTATTCAAGACACTACGAACCAGATTCTGGACAACCAAAGGGCGATGTTCGAGAACGAGCGTCTTCTCCTCAACAACCAACAACAGATACATGATCGGTTGTATCAGATGGAGATGCAGCAGGAGCCCTTCTATGACCACTATTGGAGCCAAGATTACTTTGGAGGCTATCCACAACCTCCACCTAGGCCCAATTTGATCCAAGCTTCTAGGGGGAGTATCCTTCTTGGGACCCTACGGATCCGCAGTACCCGCCTCCACCGCATGAGTAAATCGGTATCACTATTCCAACCTTTGAGTTTGTTTTTGACTATGAGGCCATAGTTGAATTCAAGCTTAGGGGGGGTAGTTGGAACAGTTCTATCTTTATTTTCTCAGTTTTTAGTTTTATTGTTTTTGTTGCTTGTCATTTGTTTCTTGCAATTTTAGTTTTTGTAGGATCCACATGCTATCTAGTGTAATCGTGGATGTCATAAAGTTTGTGTCATCTCATTAGTTGTGCGTGGGGAATTGAGGGAAATTTAAAATCTTTGTGTGTTTGGAAAGCTTGTCTTGTTTAACCTTGATCACTTAACTTAGAAAATGATTGGTTTTGTCAACTTTAAAATAGAAATTCACAACTGTGTATCACTAATGATTCATGAAAGTGGACGGCAATTGGTTGTTGAGCCTAAACTGACCAAATGGTAGTGAGACTCTAATATGAAGTAAGAAAGAGAAACATCTTAACTACTACATCGGTCAATAAGGAGGGACACATAATATTTTCTAAGGTTCAGTCAACTAGTCTTGTGATCTGTTCACCTCATTGTTTTCATAATCCACCCAAGAATTTGAAGTAAAGTACGATTTTAACTCTTCTTGATTGCATGACATGTAGATAGGATTTGCATTGCAATTTTTCTTATGTTTGCATGGAAAATGAAAAATGAAGAAAAGATTAGAATAGTTATACATGCACATTACCCTTAGGTGCATGTCATTTAGTTGCATTCATAACTTCTATGCATAAAGTATGTCATGTACCTCATTCATTCTGTAATGGTGAATTAAAATGTTCCATACCTTCTAAATAATTCAAATGTTTGAGTTATGCAGAAAAAATAAGCCTTATAAATTATTCATTGCCAATTATGGATATAAGGGCTTGGAAAAAAGAGAAGAAAAAAATTCTGAAATTGAAGAAAAAAAAAGTTATTTAGAAGCAAAAAAAAATAAGAAGGAGAAAGGAACGTAATATCACATGAATTTCAAGATAATTGAGTACATGATGTAGCTTAATTAGATGACCATCTCGTTTTGTGATGGATGGTTAGTACATGCATCATTCCACCCAATTTTAGGAATTAGGGCATTTTTCATGTGCATTTGCATCATTTAGGACATTTTTGTTTTATGCATGTTGAAATTGTATAATACTTCCACTTCTTCCATGAGCCACCCATTTCACCCACCCGTTGCTCGGATTGGTAGGCCACCGTGAATTTCTCCTCACTAATGAATATCAGGAGAACAGCTTCGATGTAGATGGTAGTTAGGGTGAGCAACATAGTATAGAAGATCACAAGATGCACCAAGCCTGGACCGGCGAATTTCCTTATGTTAACTGCCTTATGTGATAGTGTTCATCAGTTTTGAGGTCAACATCTTTTATGGATGATTATTGTCGCCTTCAGGGTATGTATCATTCTGTGGTTAGCGAAGGCCGGTATGTGAATGTCTGGTGGGAGTCATAGGGGATGTCTGTTGTGATGCTTTGTTCTTTAGTTGACTCTGGCAATTCTATTCTAAGAAATAGTTGCTCGAGGGCAAGCAACATTCAAGCTTAGGGGAGTTTGATGCGATGATTTTGAGTCGCATTTATAGACCTGTTTGATATGTGTTTTATGCTTTTATTAGTCATTTTTTATGGTTAATGTTGCATAATTCATCCACTTTGGTCTTTGCTACTATTTTATGTCAAATCCCCTTTATTTTATTGTTTTGAGCATTAATTGTCAAAATATTATTATTTGTGTGAATTTATGTGGTTTCGTGTTTGAATTTCAGGGAAAACAAGTATTTACTTCCATCGATACCATCGACGGAAGTCGATACCATCGACCAGACCACAGGTTGCCAGCCGCGAGTATCAGCAAAGAGTCGATACTATTGACAGGGATGTTGATGTTATCAAGCTACCATCAGGTTACTGGTGAGAAAGCAGTTGATAGTATCGACACCAAGTCGATACCATCGACGCACGGAGGCTACAATGTCAGAATCTTGCAAAAACCGATGCCTAAATGAAGTCGATACCATTGACCCGCGTCGATGGTATCGAGATGATGTCAAGCACGACAAAGAAAGGATTTGTAGCCAGCCGCTACCACACTGGGTCGATACCATCGACTCTCGTCGATGGTATCGACACCGTAAGATATGCGTTTGCTTTGGAATGATCTCAATAGGACGGTCGTGGTTAATTAGCGACCTAATGAGGGAGATATACCTAATGACGACCGCCCAGACGTGAGGGGGATCTGATTAGCCATTGCACAAGTACCGAGGAGGAGTAGAGAGGAGAACGGAGGCCAGAAGCTCATACCAGTTGATCCGGACGCCGAAGAAGACGGATTCCACCACCGAAAGGTGGGAGAGCACGTGTTCTACGCCGAGGCTCAACCGATTCTTCTCCGTTCAGGGGTTTCACCTCTCATTACACATTTTTCATATGATTTCCCCTCTCTCTACCATGTACTTTCTTGAGATGAATAGGCGGGGCTAATCCCTTTAGTCTTTAGGACCGGGAGTATCCCGGGGATTCATTGTATGATGATTTTATAATAGTAATTCATATCTTATCTCTTAAATCTGTGGTATAATTTCGTTTTCTAAATATATTGTTATGCTTGATCACCATAATAATAACCTAATGCCCTTAATCACTTTGAAAGAAGGATTAACGGCTGAAAAGAGACAGAATTCACATTAATCGACAAACCCCTTGAACAAGGTGGTGTAAAATTAATGGTGGGTACTGAGAGATCGTTCATAATGCACCTAGTTTAGGGTATAGGTTACTACGACGGTGGAACCGACCTAGACTTAGGTAGTGAATTGCACCACGACAGTGGGAATTCTATTTTCAGGCCACTACCCGAATAGAGAGATAAAATTGAGTAGCTATATAGAATCTAATACAATGAAAACCCGCGGTGAAACCGCAATCCTAAAGATCTCCTTTTGAATTGATTAAACCAACATTTAATCGATTGCTTGTTTCGTTTTGTTTTTATTTTTCTTTTAATTTCTTCAACAACTCTCAACTTGTTAATCGGTTTAGCTGATCGCGAGTAGCTAGTAGGAGTCCCCGACGATTGCACGTATCCCTGAGTTCGACTCGGGCCTCACAAAGCCCTGTACTACTCAACGCATTCACTTGCATTTCTACGCATAGTAAATTTGCATCATCAATCTATGGATTGAAGCAAGCATCTCAGAGTTGGAATCTTCGATTTGATGAGGAAGTCAAAGTGTTTGGCTTTATTCAAAATGAAGATAAACCTTGTGTGTACAAGAAGGTTAGTGGGAGCTCGACTACATTCCTCATATTGTATGTGGATGACATACTTTTGATGGGGAATGATGTCTTAGCCTTATAGAAGGTAAAGACTTTGCTTGGGAATACTTTCTCAATGAAGGACTTAGGAGAATCATCCTACATTCTAGGAATTTAGATCTATAGAGATAGATTTAGAAGGCTTCTCGGACTAAGTCAGAGCACGTACATTGACAAAGTGTTGAAGAAGTTCAGCATGGAGAACTCAAAGAGAGGCAACATCCCCATGCTACATGGAGTCACCGTCTCTAGAGATCAATGTCCCCAATCTTGTGAAGAGAGGGAGTGTATGAATGGGATCCCATATGCATCAGCCATCAGATCCATCATGTACGTTATGTTGTGCACACACCCATATGTCTCGTATGCTCTCAGCATGATGAGCAGGTATCAGTCAGATCCCGAGGATGCTCACTCGACAGCCGTGAAGAACATCCTCAAGTACTTGCGAAGGACTAAGGATCAGTTTCTTATTTATGACGGCGAGGAAGAGCTGGTTGTAAAGGGTTACACCGATGCAAGCTTCCAAACCAATAAAGATGATTACAGATCGCAGTCAGAATTAGTATTTTTCCTTAATAAAGGAGTTGTGAGATGGAAGAGTTCCAAGAAAGAAATTGTTGCCGATTTTACTACAGAGGCTGAGTATATTGCTGATTCACATGCAGCAAAGGAGGCTGTGTGGATCAGGAAGTTCATTTCTGAACTTGGTGTAGTTCCCAGTAGTTGTGATGCAATTGAGCTTTATTGTGACAATAATGGTGCTATTGCACAAGCTAAGTAGCCCAGATCACATCAGTGGTCCAAGCACATATTGTGGCACTTCCATCTCATACGAGAGATCGTACAACGAGGAGATGTGAAGATTTGCAAAGTACCAACTGAAGACAACATAGATGATCCACTCACTAAGGCCCTTTCTCATCAGAAGCATGATGGTCATGCTAGGTCACAAGGATTGAGGTTCCTTGGTGACTGGCTCTAAGTGCAAGTGGGAGTTTGTTGGTATGTATGCCCATAGAGCAAGTCATGTGATGATTGTAATGGGATACTTTGTAAATGATTTGAATAATAATAAAGGCGATTTCCGATCTATATGTTTAAACTATTTCTGAGATGATGGTGTAACATGATAGATGTCTAAAGAATGATTTTACTCAATGACGTATGCTTTTAGGTTAAGGACCTAAACGATGAGATCATACGGATGTTAAGAGTATACATTCTTGTTTGGTCCCTAGTCAATTGTTATTGTGGAAATAACCATAGACATCAATAACAATGAAGACTAGATTGTGTGTTGGTTGATGATAGAATCTCATTAGTCATGATATAGTGATATCAAACCAAGCACATAGGTACTTGTTAGAGAACAAGGTACTAGACAGACCCACCGTGAGAGTGACACATGGAACCATGACTTGGTAGTCACAGTCAGCTCTCACAGTGATGGTGGTGCGTGTGATTCTTAGACTTGAAATCAATACACTCAACACATGTCGTTGGGTACACTTTGACATCATCAAACGTAGTCCTGAAACATGGGTTGTTATAAAGGTGATGATTGGGTGGCTTTGACACATGGGGCTTTTGAAGGGTGAGTGATAGATATGGGATTTGTCCCTCCTGAGGGAGTTTGATATCCTTGGCCACTTGATGAGTAGGATTGAGAAAGGCATGTGCATGCACGTGTGAATCAATATGTGATATTGATGTGACACACATCTCACCCAGTCTGCTCTGAGATCAAGGAAGTGAATGAATCTTGACAGGATGATTGTTCCATGCCTCGAGTTCATTCAGGATATCAGTGACAAAGGAATTAAACATTCACTATAACACCATTCACGGATTGTAGGATTGAAAATTGTTCTACAACTTTCTATTTTACTTGGGTAGCACTGATGTGTGACTAGGCACCACTCTTTGCTTGTGAAGTCATAAGTGTTATGGACTTTCACTGCCAATGTGAAATGGAACTGTAGGGTCACACACATAGGATTTAACCTGGAAGAGGAGTTTTGTCCACAAGCAATGTTTAGATTGATTACTAAATGAGTTTAGTAGTTCAATTAAACACTCAATTAATCGATAGCTCAATATCATAATGTTCAAGGTGTTGGACGTATTGATTGGAGTATCGGATTGATTGAAATCACAATTGACTGATTCTGCACAATCTGTGCTCCCAACTGATCGGCTCATGTGATGAACCCGTCGACTGAGCTTGGTGAACCGGTCGGCTCAAGTGTTGATCCGATCGGCTCAAGATCAGGGTGAACTGATTGATTCAAGTGTTGAAACGATCGATTGAACTGGTGCAACCGAGCAAGTTGGGAAAGTAAGATTGGTGAGAATTTTCCTTTCGTTTCAAATTGCCCAATTAGATTGGGAAATAGGATTGGTATTCGATACCAATTAGAAAGAAACGAAGGAAAGTCAATCGGGAACTGACCAAGACCACCAACCGACCGGTTCACTTGTGAACCGACCCGTTCAAGGGTCCCAACTAATCGGTTGAGGTGTCAACCGACCGGTTCAGGTCCCCAACTGACCATTTTAGTTGTGAAACGATCGGTTCAGGTTGTGAGTTGGTTGCTTTTGTGGAAAAATTGAACCCTTCTACTCCTGCTTTTAGTCCCATATTGTTAAGGACAAAGAACCCTGTCCCATGACCCACCTATATATAGGGGTATTGGGGGCTTTTCAGAGTACAACTTAGTGCAAGGAAGTTGCTCTGTAAAGTTGTCATTCTCTCTGGTTTTGGTAACCGAGAGAGCCTGAGCAAGTGCTACCAGAAAAGGGAGGCACAATAAGGGAAGGACAACTGCAGTTGCAACTGGTAGAAGGAGAGTGTGTTGGCGACTAGTACACCAACAAGAGGGTGCAACTCCTTTCGATTCCTTGTGCGACAAGGAGATCGGAGTTCCAGGCAGTCTGTGTGGATGACTGTAGAGGTGGCAGACCTCTACCGCTCGGAGGACGACTGTCAATCCTGATAGTCCCAATGAGAGGAGGAGTCTTCTGTCCCGGTGCGACCAGGAGCTGCACAGACACCATCCAAGACTGGAGGTGAAGACCGTGCAAGGCACGAGGTACTATGGCCGAGCAAGCCTCGGGACAAGGTATGCATCCACAAACCATCTTTCCTATTCTATAGACGTTGACTCGATTCCTTTTGTTCCGGGTTTTGGGGAGAAAATTTTTTTTTCCGCTGCTTCTCTGCCTCCTCTAAAACCCAACATGTATAATGTAATATGTTGGTCCTAATAATGTGAGTTAGATGGTTTCCTTTATATGATCAACTTACGGAGCTTACTTGTTGACAATGGATGGCTTGTTTTAAATGAACAATCAATTGTGGGTTTTACCCTACTCTCAATGGAACTTTTTGTGTTGTTCATCAAGCGATGTCTAGGGTTAGATGATGACTCTTTCTAGAGAACAAATCAAAGACTTCATATGTGGTTTATCCAAGGTGTTTACTTATGTAAAAAACCAATGGTCTTACCTTTTAAACATCCACTAATTCTGGGTGACATTGTTGTAACACCCCATCCACTACAAAACACATTTACATGCTAACCAGCAGATTATCGAAAAAACACGGGAAATTAAAATTGATTTACAACAAGCACCACAAGGTGAAATATATAATATCTGAGCCAACACTTTTCATTTCATAACATATCTCCAAGGTGCTACAACATAATTTCTCATCATCTCGTTACATGAAATAATTGTTTGCTATGATGCTTTACATCAGGATACATACCAAAAACCGTATATTTATCATTGTACAAGAAACATCAAAAAGCTCTACCGAAGACCTGAGTGTACAAGGACGACACAAAGGACTCTACTTCTAGGCACTATCTATCCCACCGGATATGATACCTCTGCATATCATCCATAGCCACATGATCATCATCTCGCTAGGCATGCCCACCTAAAAAGGGTTATTAACCAGCGGGGTGAGACACACAGTCCCAATGAGAAACATAACCCTCTAACAACTTTATTATGATAGCAGATAACTGATATAAGCAGATAATAAGAGCAGCATACTGAGCAGGACTAATCTTACAAGCAACCTTACCAAGATACTCATGAGGCCTATATGAAGATACTCTTTTTGGAACATGATTGACAAGATAAGTTGTATATGAATTCTCCACATAATTCAAGGTTCATATGGTAAATTGCATATCATATCTGGTTCAACAATACAAGAAAGGCCTCAACAAATGTTTTGTATTTTCCCTAAGCAAGATACTATACGACTTGTTTACGAATTATTATGCCCTGAGGAAGTGAGCCTTCCCTGCTCAAATCCAACCATTGGCTGTGAAGCCCAATCCGGTGTCATACAAGGTCTAAGGAGATATGTACTCCATGACCTCACCTCCTTGTAGTCAGTACACGAATCATCAAGCAAGACCACAATATTATGCTTGTAGGGCCTCAGCCTCTGGGTCAGCTCCGCAAGATACCCATATCTTTAGCTCACCTCATCATAGGTTCTAGTGCATACATCTGAGCCATGAACGAATCATGCTCATCATTACATATCCTGAGCCATGGGTCTGTTCACCATGCTCCATATATCCTGAGCCTGCAGCCACTGTTGCACTCAAACCCTCCTATTTTAGGCTAGGGGAAACCTTGCATATTCAACAATATGTGCTCCAGGTAATCCCGTAGGATTAACCTGTTTCACCATCACCAAATACTGATGCTAATGGATCTATGGCTAGGGCAACTACATGAGAGATTCATCTGTAATTAGTTAATGCATGTTGATTAGATTGTTGGGGTAATCAAGTTATATTGAACAACGAATCATATATATATAATATGAACAACCTTATATGTCATTGTATTGATGTTATATTGCCTTAGTTGTTCTCATTACACTCAACAATCATCCTATCACCATGGGACATCAATCCCTCATACATCACATGATGCCACTTCCTCTCAAGGCTTTCACATCATACATCATCATGGGATCTCAATCCCTCATACATCACATGATGCCACTTCCTCTCAAGGCTTTCACATCATACATCATCATGGGATCTCAATCCCTCTGTCACATATTGCCACTGCCCCACATGGCTTCAACATTATGCATCAGCATCTTGGGAATGCATCCCTTATCTCAACATCAGCATTACGGGAACACATCCCTCAACTAGGCACTCAACCTTAATCAGGTCCTCAGACCTTTCACATTATACTTGTTGTTACATGTTATTTTTTCAACAGAGTTATCATCATTATTATTCAGTCATTGCACATTCATCAAGTGCTACATAAAGAACATAATCATATAATCACCATAGCTCTTACCTGGCTATAAATTCAATATACCTACGTAGTTAGCTTGCATAAAAAGAGATAACCAGATTGCCAAGCATAGAACATATTGGGATTATCATGCTATGAAGAATTCAGGTGTACAGAATTGGAACATCATCCATGTTCATATATACATGAGATTTAGGTCTATAAATTCAAGCAATGCAATTACATTATCATTACCAAACATTGAGCACCCATCATGCCCCATATCTCATTAGCATATCTTTGATTATCATATCATCAAGATTAAGGTTTATACATTGGTATGTTTTTTCATCATTATGAACATATGTAGATTAATGTCATGACTGTTGTATTCATTAATACACCACAGCTATCAAGTCAGGGATATCCCACCATATCCCGCATCTTCAACTATTAAGCACATCATCCCTAAGGATTATCTTAAGGATCATACACCATGACGCACCATCCAACCTTATCAAAGGTTCATATATCATTACCCATAAATAACCACTACATAAAGGTCCACAACCCATATCATCTTGGCTCATCATACTTTTATTATACATGAGCACACATCATGGCCCATACTTTTGGTCACATACATGTGTCTCATTATCATGTGTAGTAACATCATATCCTTCCAAACATACCAGGTTATCATCTTATCTCATTATTAACATAGGTGTAGGGTTCAAGGTGATTAAACCATATCACATATATCATTGTAATTAACAGAGAAGTGACCACATATATTAGCTATATGCATTTCAGTCATCAGAACCCTCACCAAAGCTCCCGCAACCCTCACTAAATATTGGGCGCGCAACGCCATCCCTCACCAAAGGATGTGCCCGGTATAGCAATACCCTTACCAAAGGTATAACGGCTAGGGTTTCCAACCCTAAAGCAAATCACTACCATATCGGCCAACCACTGCACATCCTCTATCGTGAATCCAGGTTCCATTAGCACTCATGGTGTCGGGCAGCCATCACCAAGGTATAACACACAACACTACCATTGCTATCAACCAAGGGTCTAACGTGCACCAAGCTAGGGTTAGGGTTAGGTTTCACTATCAGCTAACCTTCAACATGAGCCATATCAACCAAAGGGGAGTCGCCCAAAGCGCCCCTATCATGCAACCATCTCAACATCATCCAAGGGTTAACCCTATCGGCCAGGGTACCCATGACGCCCAAGAATAGTGTCGTGCATGGCATGAAGCAGCATAATGGCTAGCATCTAATGTTAGCATGTCGGGCATCAAGCCATATCGTCCAACACTTAATATAAGTCAAAGCTCAACTAAGACATAGTGGTATCATACAAAACCATCCCGGGCACCATACCATATTGCCCAAGCTCATATAAACAAGAATAATGGTCAAGGCTATGTCGGGAACCCAACTATCAATGCCTATCGGCCAATGATACAAGGATCAACCTAACGCCCAAGCAAGCATATCTACCAAGAATTCTACCTGAAGAAAATATCATGCAATAAGGGTAGACAAAACATGTCGCCCAAAGCAACTCTAACGCCCAAGCTAAGTTTGAGGCTCTATATCGGCCGAGATACAAGGATCAGGGTTGTGTCAGCCAACTACCAATTCACTTATCACCATGTCAGGAAGAAGGGCATAATGACCACAAGATCCATAAAGAGTTAACATATCATATCATCGAATACATATAGGTCATAGGCTCACCATTCAAGTCCAAGGAGAGAAAGGGGTATTATGATATTTATCAAGCGAAGCATAAGCTATAGATCAAGTTATCAGGCAAGCAAGCCATATCAGGCAACCTAGTTGTTGGCCAAAGATTTGTGTCGTGCAAGTCATCTTCAACCTCTAGCCATTCAAGAATTAAGTACAAGAAAAACAGCATATGGACAGTAGTAAAACGTGACCATCTCTATCAAATCAGATCTCATGCTCCACATGTATAAACATCATAAAGACGTATACCAATATAAAGAACAAGATCAATATATGAGCATATGGAAAGTATATACAATAGAGATGATTGAGAGTTATGTAACCCGCCTTAAGAGGATCTCCATGAAAGGCACAAAGCTCCATGATTCAAGCACCAAGCACTCATCCCCTCCATGAGAGTCATCCATCCGAAGCTTAAAGCTTGCCTTTGGCTCCAACATCAACACCTCAAGAATCGAAGGAAGAAGAAGAAGATACCATGGTTATATGTAGTTCAAGAAGACGAAAAGGGAGGAGATAACCACAGCCTTGCTTACTCTTATCAAGGGTGTATCCATGACCGAGAGGGGAATAGGAAGATGGAGAAGAAATCATAAGGAAAAGCTAGCAAAGAAGCATGACTCACCAAGGTCGGATCTTGAGCCAGGAGTTTACATGGCCAAGGAGCTTGCCCCTCCAAGCTCCATGGGAGTCTTCTTTAGCTCCCAAGGCTTCCATGATCGTCCCATAGAGGTAGGGGAAGGAAGGTGGATGAAAGGGAGCACTTGGTCAAGGAGGAAGGGAGTTATATACACCAAGGAAGAAAAGAGGTAGCAAGGGAGAGGTCATAACCACATAAACCAAGGTGTCACTTGCTCTTACACTTAATGCCACTTGTTGCCACTCTAGCTGCTCATGCATGGCCTGGTGATACACTCTAGAATGTGTATCGTGTAGCTGGGAAGATTACATGGCTGATACACCCCTATTGGGTGACACACCTTCATGTCCTAGCCGATACACTAAAGGACAAGGTGACATATGTAACACATATATGTTATAAAGACCGTATAAAGATGTTAGTCTTCAACTATCAACCAATCAAGGCGCCCCTACTTCCATCCACATTCTAGATGATTCCAAACAGAAGTAAGAAGACTCTAGAGCTGATAAATTTCATATTGACCCTAGACTTTGGGTAATTTGCAATTTACACCAAAACTATGACATAAAGCACAAGCTTCAACCAACCAAGTTCAAACTTGGAACATAGGTCCTCCACAAGGCACCCCACATCATAATTCTCTTTATAATGATGCAAGAGAACTAAATGCATGCTCTACATGTGACATATTACAATATAACACCTTACTTTGGGTAAATTGAACTTTGGTATAAAATAAGCAAACATTGCTCAAATACTATCCAAACGGGACCAAACTGGAAATGTGAGCTTGTCACATGATATAAAAACATCTAGAGAGATTAGATTAAGGTTCTAGGCACCTTTTATAAGCAAACCAAAGTGTGTTAGCCCAAAACATGGGTCAGGGTCCTTACAAGTCATAAACCCCTAACAAGGATTTCATCCCCGAAATCCCGAGCGGAAAGAAGACAAGTGTTACTTGTGCATCACATCATACAACCCCACAAAGCTCCTAAGTGTCATAAATCTATGACCAAAAAAATTGCTCTTCTCCTAGAGCCTCTTAGATTTTCCTTGTATCGGTCGTAGATTGAACCCTCTTTCTCATCATCCTTTGTCTGGTAACACTCTTAGACACCAGAACATCATAGGTAATTCATATTACTCATGTATCAGTTCCTTCTACTGATGTATCACATTCCTTGTTACATTTCCGCTGCGCTACTCTGATCTCACAGGCTTGGCACTTAAGCTTTGCATAACTTGTATCACTATCTTTCTGCTATATATGTTTCAACTGTTCCTTCTCTTTTCACAAAGGATGTATGTACTCAAGGGGGATCTTTCTCAGAAGAGGTTATCACAAGATACATACTCTACAAAACACCTGTATGCACATGACAGGGCTCATACGACACCTCACTTTGTATCTCTTAAGGTTGAACATGAAAAGGAGTTAAACATCAACAACCACATCATCTCGGTTCCAAGCTTGTCATGTGTTCATGTCAGCTCCTAAGAGCACACGAGTACCAACTCGGATGGTAACAGATATACATTATCTCTGCTGGTCAGGATAAGATTTTCAACCCTTGTTCATCCATCTCTATCCATTGCACATCCTTCCTGGATCTTTCATTACCTGAAACATAGCTAGGAGTATCCCAAGGAATCAGGCTCAACTTGATGAACATTCCCAAGATGAACTCACCACACTTCCTTTTTCTTGGGTGCATACCTTCTGATGTGATGTTTATGTGGAGCATAAACCCCTAACAGCTGATAGCCATACTATAGACACTTAGCCAGATCAAAACAAATCCACCTTCTTCATCTGAGACAGCTTCACACCTTTCCAAGGACATCCATTCCCAGGGTTATAATGATCCTTCACATGTCACAGAGAAAGGGTTTCACCTGATTGTCACATCCATGAAGATAAAGGATACAAAGAAGAGTATACTTCATCATGCACAACCATGCCTTCAACAAGGTGCTTGACAACAGACTATCTCTTATGACTAAACAAAAGGAAGCATCTGCAAAACATGCTATAAGCGTTCAAAGGAGGGTAACTCCTAAACTAGATCAACAGAAGCAGATAAGAGGTAAGAAGAAGACAAAGCAGAAGAGATTAACTCCATCCGTCTTGCCAGCATACCCTGGTCATCTCACTATTTCTGGCCAGCTCATGCCTCGAGATCTACTATTACCTGTTTCCATCTGCTTCCTGGTCAAACCATCTAATACTCACTTATCCTTATCAACGTTCATTTGTGTTGCTAAAATGCTACTTCAAGGGTCACCACATAGATCCAAACTTCCAAAACAATCTTCAAGATTGTGGGTGCAAAGTCAAGGCGGATCTATCATGATGGTTCACCATCATACCTTCACTGATCTAAGCATCTTGATTCTTAACCCTTTACCAGAAAGCACGTTCTCATCTTCCCATTTGCTTTGCACTTCATGTACTAGTTTTCCCTTACCTTGGTATCCATCTCTTGATTCAAAACTTATGACTTCCAGATCCTCTTTATAGTCTACCATTGTCACAGGTTCAAAACATGTCAAGAGGATCCTATCGTCATCATCTATCATAGATATCATTATCTTGGAAAATAAGGTACAAGATCAACTCATACTTTTCGAAGTATCCAACCAAAGGTCACTCCAAAAGCATACACATCAAGTGACACAAGGTCCACTTGACATCCATTCCCTCAGAAGGAAGGAACACAAAGGAACAAACTCTTCCCATCATTCCATCAACATCTATGGTTTCATATAAAAGGGGAGGGTATTATCACTTTCTTTAATCCTTACATGAGTTTTTCAACCATTTAAGCATCGATAAACCTTATTCCATCTGGTTTCATCCTATTTCTTCTTGGTTTCCTTGCACTCAGCATAGGAAACATCAAGACCATTACGTGTTATTATTCTCCTTTTCTTGTCGTTGTTTCATCATACTCATGGTTATTTCCTGATTATATCAGATTTTTATTTTCCCTTTTGAAAAAGATTGTTGTTCTTCACATATTCTTTATTGAACATGGATCATCTCCTTTGATTTCTCTTTCTTATCCTGAATTTTCACGTTATACTTTCTCATTTCTACTTACGTTTAATGGTTGGTCTGAGATTATCTCAGGTTCCATCTTATTTACTCATCACTTGTCCTTCTCTTTCTGGTATTTTCTTCGTCTAGTGTGAGTTTTTACACTCTTACTTACCTTGTGATCACAGGTTAATCTATCGTTTGTCACGTATATCTCTCGAGATTATAGTTTCAAGAACTAATCTCATCATATTCTTATACAAATTTAGGTTTTATTGAACCATTACATCCTCTTTGGATTATCAAGCATACATGTTTTAAAGAGTTATGGTGCATTCACTTACCTCTTTTATGACATGATTAAGATATTGACATTGTATTTCTAACTTGTTATTCTCTTTAGATTGCTCCAGAATGACTACTTGATCAGAGTAATCAAGGAGGAAACAATATAAGGCTCCACACTTACCTATGTCTTCAATATTTGAATACCTGGCCAAGGCATCCAAGTAATGAGATTAGGTAGTATGCACCATATTTTATGTGACGGTCTAACCTTAGACACCATCCTATTCCTAGTCCTAGTGTCCCTGTAGACTCGGAAAACCTCAAGCTCTGATACCAAAACACTGTAACACCCCATCCAAAACAAAACACGTTTACATGCTAACCAGCGGATTACTGAAAAAGCACGAGAAATTAAAACCGATTTACAACAAGCACCACAAGGTGAAACATATAATATCTGAGCCAACACTTTTCATTTCATAACATATTTCCAAGGTGCTACAAAACATAATTTCTTATCATCTCATTACATGAAATAATTGTTTGCCATGATGCTTTATGTCAGGATACATACCGAAAATCATACATCGATCATTGTATAAGAAACATCGAAAAGCTATCCCGGAGACCTGAGTGTACAAGGACGACACATATGACTCTACAACTAGGAACTATCTATCCCACCAGATATGATACCTCTGCATATCATCCATAGACACATGATCTTCATCTCGCTAGGCACTTCCACCTAAAAAGGGTTATTAACCAGCGGGGTGAGACACACAGTCCCATCGAGAAACATAACCCTCTACCAACTTTATAAGATAGCAGATAATTGATATAAGCAGATAATAAGAGCATCATACTGAGAAGGACTAATCTTACCAGAAACCTTACCTAGATACTCATGAGGCCTATATCCAGATACTCTTTTTGGAACATGATTGACAAGATAAGGTGTATATGAATTCTCCACATAATACAAGGTTCATATGGTAAACTGCATATCGTATCTGGTTCAACAATACAAGCAAGGCCTCAACCAATGTTCTGTATTTTCCCTAAGAAAGATACTATACAGCTTGTATACGAATTATTATGCCCTGAGGAAGTGACCCTTCCCTGCTCAAATCCAACCATTGGCTGTGAAGCCCAATCCTGTGCTATATAAGGTCTAAGGAGATCCGGACTCCATGACCTCACCTCCTCGTGGTCATTACACGAATCATCAAGCAAGACCACAGTCGTATGCTTGTAGGGACTCAGCCTCTAGGTCAGCTCCGTAAGCTATTCATATCTTTAGCTCACCTCATCATAGGTGCTAGTGCATACATCCGAGCCATGAACACATCATGCTCATCATCATGTATCCTGAGCCATGGGTCTATTCACCATGCTCCATATATCCTGAGTCTGCAACCAAAGTTGCACTCAAACCCTCCTATTTTAGGCTAGGGGAAACCTCGCATATTCAACAATATGTGCTCCATGTAATCCCACAGGATAAACCTATTTCACCATCACCAAATACTGACGGTAATGGATCTAGGCCAGGGCAACTACATGAGAGATTCATTTGTAATTAGTTAATGCATTTTGAGTAGATTGTTGGGGTAATCAAGTTATATTGAACAACCAATCATATATATATATATATATATATGTTATATTGAACAACCAATCATATATATATATATATAATATGAAAAACATTAGATGTCATTGTATTGATGTTATGCTGCCTTTGTTGTTCTCATTACCCTCAACAATCATCCTATCACCATGGGAAATCAATCCCTCATACATCACACAATGCCACTGCCTCTCAAGGCTTTCACATCATACATCATCATGGGATCTCAATCCCTCTATCACATATTGCCACTACCCCTCAGGGCTTCAACATTATGCATCAGCATCTTGGGAATGCATCCCTTATCTCAACATCAACATTATGGGAACACATCCCTCAACTAGGCACTCAGCCTTAATCAGGTCCTCAAACCTTTCACATTATACTTGTTGTTACATGTTATCTTTTCAACAGAGTTATCATCATTATTATTCAGTCATTACACATTCATCAAGTGCTACATAAAGCACATAATCATATAATCACCATAGCTCTTACTTGACTATGAATTCAATATACCTGCATAGTTATCTTGCATAAAAAGAGATAACTGGATTTCCAAGCATAAAACATATTGGGATTATCATGCTATCAGGAATTCATGTGTACAGAATTGGAACATCATCCATGTTCATATATACATGAGATTTAGGGTTGTAAATGCAAGCAATGCAATTGCATTATCATTACCAAACTGTGAGCACCCATCATGCCCCATATCTCATGAGCATATCTTTGATTATCATATCATCAAGATTAAGGTTTATACATTGGTATATTCTTTCATCATTATGAACATATGTATATTAATGTCATGACTGGTGTATTCATTAATACACCACAGCTATCAAGTCAGGGATATCCCACCATATCCTGCATCTTCAACTATTAAGCACATCATCCCTAAGGATTATCTTAAGGATCATACACCATGATGCACCATCCAACCTTATCAAAGGTTCATCTATCGTTACCCATAAATAACCACTGCACAAAGGTCCACAACCCATATCATCTTGGCTCATCATACTTTTATTATACATGCGCACACATCATGGCCCATACTTTTGGTCATATACCTGTGTCACATTATCATGTGTAGTAACATCATATCCTTCCAAACATACCAGGTTATCATCTTATCTCATTATTAACGTAGGTGTAGGGTTGAAGGTGAATAAACCATATCACATGTATCATTGTTATTAACAGAGACATGACCACATATATTAGCTATATGCATTTCAGTCATCGGAACCCTCACCAAAGCTCCAACAACCCTCACTAAAGGTTTTTCCGGCAGTGCTATCCCTCACCAAAGGATGTGCCCGGTATAGCAATACCCTTACCAAAGGTATAACGGCTAGGGTTTCCAACCCTAAGGCAACTCACCACCATATCAACCAACCATTGCACATCCTTTAGCGTGCATCAAGTTTCCATTAGCACTCATGGTGTCAGGCAGTCATCACGAAGGTATAACGTGCAACACTACCATGGCTACCAGCCAAGGGTCTAATATGCACCAAGCTAGGGTTAGGGTTAGGTTTCACTATCGGCTAACCTTCAACATGAGCCATATCGACCAAAGGGGTGTCGCCCAAAGTGCCCCTATTGTGCAACCATCTTAGCATCATCCAAGCGTTAACCCTATCATCCAGGGTACCCATGGCGCCCAAGAACAATGTCGTGCATGGCCATGAAGTAGCATTATGGCCAACATCTATGGTTAGCATGTCGGGCATAAAGCCATATAGTCCAACACTTCATATAAGTCAAAGCTCAATTAAGACATAGTGGTATCAGCCAAAGCCATCCTGGGCACCATACCATATCACCCAAGCTCATCTAAACAAGGATAACAGACAAGGCTATGCCAGGAACCCAGCTATGAAATCCTATCGGCCAAGGATACAAGGATCAACCTAATGCCCAAGCAAGCATATCTACTAAGGATTCCACCTCAAGAACATATAATGCAATAAGGGTAGACAACGCATGTCTCTCAAAGCAACTCTAACGCCCAAGCTAGGGTTGAGGCTCTATATCGGCCAAGATACAAGGATCAGGGTTGTGTCGGCCAACTACTAATTCACTTATCACCATGTCAGGAAGAAGGGCATAACGACCACAAGATCCATATAGATTTAACATATCATATCATCCAATACATCTAGGTCATTGTCTCACCTTTCAAGTACAAGGAGATAAAGGGGTATTTCCATATCTATCAAGCGAAGCATAAGCTATAGATCAAAGTATCGCGTGAGCAAGCGATATCGGGCAACCTTGTTGTTGGCCAAAGACTTATGTCATGCAAGTCTTCTTCATCCTCTATCCATTCAAGCATGAAGTACAAGAAAAATAACATATGGACAGTAGTAAAACGTGACCATATCTATCAAATCAGATCTTATGCTCCACATGCATAAACATCATAAAGATGGATACCAATATACATAGCAAGATCAATATATGAGCATATGGAAAGTATATACAATAGAGATGACTGAGAGTTATGTAACCCACCTTAAGAGGATCTCCATGAAAGGAACAAAGTGCCATGATTCAAGAACCAAGCACACGTTCCCCTCCATGAGAATCATCCATCCGAAGCTCAAACCTTGCCTTCGACTCCAACATCAACACGTCAAGAATCAAAGGAAGAAGGAGAAGATACCATGGTTATATGTAGTTCAAGAAGAAGAAAAGAGAGGAGATAACCACGTCCTTGTTTACTCTTATCAAGGGACTATCCATGGCCGAGAGGGGAATAGGAAGGTGGATAAGAAATCATAAGGAAAAGCTAGCAAAGAAGCATGACTCACCAAGGTCGGATCTTGAGCAAGGAGTTTCCATGGCCAAGGAGCTTGCCCCTCCATGCTCCGTGGGAGTCTTTCTTAGCTCCCAAAGCTTCCATTCTCATCCCATACCGGTAGGGGAAGGAAGGTGGCTGAAAGGGAACACTTGGTCATGGAGGAAGGGAGTTATATACACCAATGAAGATAGAGGTAGCAAGGGAGAGGTGTCATACCCACATAAACCAAGGTGCCACTTGCTCTTGCACTTAACTCCACTTGTTGCCACCCTAGCTGCTCATGCATGGCCTGGTGATACACTCTAGAATGTTTATCATGCAGCTGGGCAGCTTCCATGTCCGATACACCCCTATTGGGTGACACACCTTCATGTCCTAGCCGATACACTAAAGGACAAGGTGACATATGTAACACATATATGTTATAAAGACCATATAAAGATGTTACTCTTCAACTATCAACCATTCAAGGCACCCCTACTTCAATACACGTTCTAGATGATGCCAAACAGAAGCACGAAAACTCTAGAGCTGATAAATTGCATATTAACCCTCTACTTTGGGTAATTTGCAATTTACACCAAAACTAGCACATAAAGCACAAGCTTCAACCAACCAAGCTCAAACTTGGAACATAGGTCCTCCACAAGGCACCCCACATCATCATTATCTTTCTAATGATGCTAGAGAACTAAAGGCATGCTCTACATGTGACATATTGCAATATAACCCCTTACTTTGGGTAAATTGCACTTTGGTCCAAAACAAGCAAACATTGCTCAAACATCATCCAAACGGGACCAAACTGGAAAAGTGAGCTTGTCACATGATATAAAAACATCTAGAGAGATTAGATTAAGGTTCTAGGCACCTTTCATAAGCAAATCAAAGAGGGTTAGCCCAAAACATGGGTCATGGTCCTTACAATTGTGGTATGGTGATATTGGTTGAATGATAATGGAACAAATGGAGGGCAACCCTTAATAAGGTAAACTTACCTATTCACTCATATTAATAGAAGGGATGATAATCATATTGTGTTGATATGTAACCCTAATGCGGTATAGCTTGTTATACCTTTGCGTTAATATAACTAAATGATGGTAATTGGTTATGAATAGTTCTTGAATGACTAATACAATCATGGAAGTCTCTATAACTATTGTTGAAACCCTAGTATGCTATAACCTAATAGTTATACCTTGATTTATGTGTGGGTTCTTACTTGAGAATAGTATAGAATGTGATGGTGATGTTTCACCTTATGCATCCATGATCCAATGGGGATGCTGTGACTTAGGGTTTGGGTATAAGTGTTGGTTAGTAACATTGATATAATTTATCATGTTGAACCTAACTCTAATGCAAATAGATAAATATGAGTATTCATGTTTAACATTCTTATATGATGGAATGGTGGTGGAATAACCTCCTTAACATGATCATAACCTTAATGTGTTAATTGGTGGTTATCATAGCCACATGGTTGATACTTTCTTATGATAAACATGTGCATTATGAATATGATGAGTGTTAATCATATCTAGATTGCTTACATGTTGATGTTGTAAAGGAATGTTCTTAATGATTAATATAACCCTGCTATGATTGTTTATGAATATCTCCTAGCTCATTAATGGAATATTGTGCCAATCTGGTGAAAAGACAATCTTTAAGGTTATAATAGTACATGATGATCTGTCGGGGAAAAAGATCCTCCTCAAGTGAAACTCAATGCTTTAAAGCCATTTATGGAAGAGTTATAAACTTTAGTTTTCTAATTCTTTGCAAGGCTTTTTCCACTCTCCCATTTATGGTGCTTTGTAATTATTTTTGTAAATTCGAGAAACTTAGCTTGATGTAGTGCTAAAATCAACCCCTTTGTTGACTCTAGGAATGTATTATTTGATGATGATGCAGCACCTGACGTTGTAGAATTCCTTACTAACAAATGTTTTAGGTGTGAAGGTTGTCCTCATGTCATCCCATGTCAGAGTATATCTTTTTTATTGTATAAGATGACATCATCCCTTGGTTTGTCTTCATCTAAAAAGTTTTCCAAGACATGGATATCCATGAGTAGAATCCCTAAACTGGAGGTCATATGTATTTCCTTCATTAGATATGGTAGAGGTGGGGTGCTTCCAGATTGTCAATTTCAACTACCTCTAGCTTAGGAAAAACTAGGTTTTCTATTTTCATCAGTGTTTCATAGAACATCCAATTCATGTTACCTTCTTCTTCTTCTATAACACTCTTCACTCTAATATCAACTAACAAATTAAAGGATTGAGATCTTCCCTCAACGGAATAATCCAACATGAACACCTTCACTATGTCATCATAGTCTATAGGAGGGGGAGAAATTTCATAATCCAAAAGTGGGTCCAAACCATCCATATTATTTTTGGATTTGAACCTCACGTCTTCCCATGGTTTAGTAGACTCTTGGATGACTTCATTCTCCCTGATATCTTCTATAAGACTAGGGACAACGAATTTGTCTAGATCTTTGAGAAGTCCTCGCTCTTCATTATCTTTAGGTGGTTTCTTCATGTGTGTGGATCACTCGACTCATTCTTTTTGCTACCTTGCATTGTTGGTGGAATGCCCTTACGAGTCTAGGGAATGTACAACATCTTCCTTAGAAGGCATATAAGTGTTCATTATAAACTCTTTTTCTCCCTGGTCTTCAGAGATCTTAACAATTGCTTCTTTATTTAGATATGGTACATCTTGCATGATATTGATCTTTTCCAACACCATATCATTAGTAATGTGGTCATCCATCTTAATTCTTTCCTTAGGAGGTCAAATCACTACTTCATGGGTGCCCTTTTGACTTTTGACTTTTGATGCTTTTTGGGACACAGACATTCTCATCGCCTCCTAGCATGTGTTATCATTGTTTGAGGAAATAAGTAGCTGATTCTTTCACCATAAATTGTCTCCATCAAGTCTCAATGAGGTGACCTCCTTGTTCATGTCATCTAAGGTCTTCGTGTTCTTCAATTAGTTCTCCTCAAGGATTTGCATTTTCTATAGAAGGATAATCATAGGTTGCATTATCATTGTCACCTCCTTCACCTGCGTTGTTAGTGACTATACATCTATAGTTAAGCTAAAAATATCAATATTTGAGTTGGAGATGATTTCATTGAACTCATCCATCTCTTGCCATATCTGCATGAATTTATAAACCAGAAGAGATCATTTGCATGCAACAACTGGGTGTATCGAGCTCCCTTCCTACTCATGATCCTTTCTTGGAGAAGGGTGGAGATTGTCCTTCTAGTTTCTTATGTGTAGGTTATTTTCCACCCCTTTATCTGACATGGTAAGTTCTTTTATTAAAGTTTCCTTCCCCGACTCCTCTCGTCAAATGAATTCTGCCTTTTTAGTAGCAGACACCTCATGTTCATTAGGTGTTGGGCTTGGGTTGTCTCCATAGATGTGTTGACTTTGTTATCTTCTAGGATGGTAAGACAGGTCGTCATACTTGCAACTGTAGAGGGGATCTATGTCTCTTTCCTTTTTGGTTGTGTTTCTGGAACATACTATATAGCTTTTAGGATTAGTGACTATTGTGACAGTTATCTGCTGCTCAACATGTTCTTAAATCATTTATTGAATTGCTCGAGATTTCTTCTCTTTGGATTTGGTTGCGATCTAATTTGGTACCCGTATTATTAGCATATTCCTCTTTATACACTCTACCTACTTGTCCTCATTGCCCTTATTGAACTTCTCCTTAGAAGGTTCACTGAGCTAAGGTATTGCTACTGAACCTAACTTTATCTTCAGATCAACATCTATCGAGAAGAGAACCCTATCACAATATTAGGTGCTCAACTAAAGAATATGGTGCATATCATTCAATCTCATTAACCTATAGAAGTACTTGTCCCTCTTCTTGAGACAACATTTTTAGATGTTAAATATTTCATATCAACCAATCTCTCTCCTTTAAATAGGGTAAAGTGTTTGATCTCTCTTGGATTTCTAGTAGGTGCACCAATTAGCTTATAAGATCCCCCATGAAAAAGTCATGTGAACCTTTGATGCCAATTACAGATGCAAGTATGTTGATCAGGATGCATCTAATGTTGTCCAACTTCCTTTCTAGGATTATCCATAGGGTTTGAAGATCCTTTTTAGTGATATTGTTGGTGCCTGGTCAGAAGAACAATGCATTTCTGAAGATTCTATGTATTATATGGATTAGAATAGAATGCATCTTAGCCTCCTTCCACTAACTGGATATGTTTATATTATCATGGCAGTCTATTAAGTTTTTTAACGGAGAACCCACAAAACTCCCTATTAGATCTTTCTTTCTTGGAAAATTTGGCCTTCTACTCTGTGTTAGTAAAAATGGAAGTAAGCCACTTTTCAGTTAAGACATATTCATGCTTGATGATCCATGCTTCCTCTTTATAGGTTCCCCCACATTCCATATCCTCCTCTGTCAAGACTAGTAACTTCTTTAGGGAGGTCATCAATTCTAGGGTTAATTCTTCTTAGTTTAAGTTGTTGTTAAAGTAAAGATGCTAAATATTTACAAAATCTATATGTTCATTTATCCTGTCCTAAATCCCTAGCTTCTTCTATGTGTCATTGGAAGCAAATCTAGTTTCCTTGAAAGTTTTTGTACTGAACATTATCTCCCAAACCTTCCTCTTTGAATCATCCCCTAGGATCAAGTAGTTATCTAGCTGGGAGGTTGTGGTGACAAATAAATTTGGAGGATTATTGGATACAATCTATGATTTGAGCACAACTGCACAAGGACACTTCCATGAAGAAGAGATCTCTTACCACTGCTGGCTCATTGGAGATCTCCTAACGCTTATTAGGTAAAAGTGTTAACTTTGTTAGTTTATCTTGAAGAGAGGTCATCAACGAAAAAGTATAGAATCCAATGGTGTCGATCAAAGGAGGAGGAAGGATCTCAGTTTCAAAAATCAAAGTGGTTTGGAGGCAAAGGTAAAGGCTTGATTGATTTGTTTGATCACTCTTAATATAATAAAAATGTTGGGATCCTCTACTTTTATGCTATCGGCCCTCCATACTAGTGGGTCACACACCACCATCGATTGGTGCTAGATACCTTCCAATGGTTTTGTGTGCACTTCCTTTAGAAGGTGGATTATTTGTGTGAATTGGTGTAGATTCAAGTGTACGCCTTCTAAAGGTAACAATAGAAAGTCTTCCTATGGATCATCATTTTGCATAAGTGGAAGGAAGACCTAGTTGACGCCTCCTGGAGGTTTCTAAGTTACTATGTTATGAAGGTGATCCAATGTCCTGAGATACAATGGTTGGTCAAACCACCTCCTTTTAAAGTAGAGGTTAGAAGGTAGAACAATGTATGTCTAATGATCCAATCCTTATGATCAAATATTTGCAAAATTGTACTAGAAATATTAACAAATCTTATTACCATCATGTATTACATAAGAGTCATGTAAAATTATACATATTGATACAAAGTAAGAATATGAGTAAGTCCTATCCACTCGTCAACATGGAATAGCTCTTTCATGTGTCTTGGAGGTATTCTTTAGTCATGTATCCATGAGTTCCCAAAGGGAATCAAACCACATCTGGACCACAAGAAGGGAAACATTGGTCAATCAAATGACTGATATAAAATCGATATTGGGAAAGAAAAACAATACAAGTCTATAAGGATTTTTAGGAAAAAATTTAGAGTTGAATATGTAGGCATGTATCAAATGGTAACAATGGGTTATAAAATTTAATAAGATTCAATATCTAATTTTGAGACTAGTAATTCAATTATTTCAAATTGATAGCACATGTCAACGTCTATGTTGTTGGGGAAGTCATAGGTTCACTCCATGGAGAATGACAACACACCAACTATGTTTCCCAATATACTAAGTGTGACTTCCCTGGATTTTCACCTTCTCAAAACCCCATGGAGACGAGAAGACAAAATCTGAAAATGTTAAGCAATTGTATCAAAGTGTGTTGCGGAAGAAATATACACATACATGAACATTCAATTATAATGAATACACCATGAACAATCTCAAAATTAAACATGTATATATTAATACAAGATTACTTATTACAACATGAATTACATTTACATATTAAAAGAAGATTTACAAGTCTGAACATGTATGCTAAGCTAGGATCTACACAATAGGTACAACCTGAACAACTGCTCACTCCCATCTTTTTCCTCCCATGCTATCTCTGAACCTAAAGCATACGTGAAACAGTGAATCAACACACAAGGTGTTGTGCATTTGGGTAGAAAGATACATACTAATATGTTTGCATAATTGAAATAACTTGAGAAAGAAAGATTAAAGGAAAACATTGTTTAAAGCGATAATCAGGTAATCATTCCTTTGATTGCATTCACTTTGATGTGGTTGTACTACACATACTTGCACTTGACTTACATCTAGCGTGGACAATAGAGTATCATCATACATCTAACATGGGGAATCATACATCCATGTTAGGCAACATACACCCACACCAGGCTATGTGCTCTAGTAGCTACAACCCATCATACTCATTTATGTTCTATTAGATTTGGTGAAGTATAATTCATACTAGTTCAACCAAGCAATCATATCCAAATACAAGCATTCAAGATATTACATATCATAGGCAACCAGAAAACTAGTAATATACTTAATAAAACCCACGTACCTGAGTTCAGAGATTTATAATCATCTTGGATCATCTACAACTTTGTCCATGACATGATTAAATAGAATTGAGCATCATTAATACATGATCATCATTATTCTTAGCATATTTTGGTCCAAATTAGGGTTTAGCAAATTTGGGTTCAAACTAGTCTTAACTGATTTATGATATTTTTGTACTGATCTAGAGGTCATTATTTAGGTCTGGTTCAATTTTCATAATTTTCAGATGATCGGTCTTTTTCTAAATTTAAAATGAGGATAAGAGCCCTTAATTAATCATTAATTAGAAAATACCTATTATTCCATCAAAATAATCATATCAAAGGTTATTTTCGGTTTCCACATGATATTAGAGTTAAAGGGTACTTTAATCAGATTTAATTTCCATTATATGCTAACTATATTATTTATTTGAGCCCTAAAAGTAGTATGGTCATAATAATTAGAAATCATATGAAAACCATTAGAAAATGTATGTTCTGCATATTTAAAGATATAGAGAATGTTTTTTTGAATCTGTAGGTATTTTTGTGGAATTTATAGGCCAAGGGAGCTATTTATAATCATATTTCTAAGATATGCTATATTTCTAAGGATATAAAAAGAATTACATTGTTGGAAAAATACTGGCACCATTGATCTTATGTGTGCAACTCAAGATCGAGTGGTTGAAAGGAAAGCCACATCGCCTCATGGGGTGTTCGACCTACCAGTTGGATCAGGGTTGGGCCAGCCAGTTGATACCTTGGCTGACGTTCTGGTTGGGTAGTCAATCAAGCCACCCACTCCTTTCTTCTCCCCCACACGCGAATCCCTCTGGTCTCACGGAGGTGTAGGGTGCCACTAGCTACATGTTCTTCGGCCGGTAAGAAAATCACAGGTGAAGGAGGATACTCAGCTCAGGTTCTCCTTTCCAGACGTTATGTGCGCCCCTTCTCTATGAGATCTAAGAAGCGATACTGTACTTGAGATCGTCGACGAGGATGATGTGCACGAGTAGGCTCTGATGGCACACGGAGGTCCCTATAAGCTTCCTGGTTACTTCCATAGCCTCTAAAGTGAGCTTTCTCTGCGGTGAGAAAAGAACTGAGGTCAGGGCCCTCCTTTGATACTAGTTCTACTACCTGAACCTCTAGGATGCTTCTTTGGTGTATGGCAGCTAGGTCACGATAGCTTGGTAAGAGGGGTTTGGGTCTTCTTCTCCACTTCTTGATCCTAAGGCCACAGGGAGATCCACAGGGCTCAGAGTCATGTACCATATATCTACATTGGCATTTGACTCATACCCAGAACGAAACGCAGGAGAAGAAGCTCGTCAGCTCAAAAAATGTGTTGCTTGGCCACCATGGCTGAACATGTTCACATAAAAGGGAATTCGTACTTGAGCCTTTCCCTCATCCCCAAAATGGATGTCGAAGTTCTCTACCTTCCTCTAGATGTGTCACGACCTCAATCGACATGGAAGGGTAGGCATACTACTCCGAAGAGCCACCTTGGTCACTGACGAACCTGAGTTTGGAAGCCAGGAGAAAACTCACGATTTGACTCCAACATCCTCCACTTGACTCCCTAGGTTCATGGTGGTTGATAAAAATCTAACAAATAGTCTCCTTATCGACTCCTTTTACATAATCTAACCTCCGTTGAGTTCTGCTCATAGAAAAGTAGAGCCACCAAAAGTGGAGGTCCCGATATCTGTGAAATCCCCACAAAATAGACCCCAACAAAAGATCGTTCAGTAGATCCGGCCATTTAGGATCTCAACCTCTTATTGTAACAAAATGTGTAGATCATGATTGAAAGAGTGAATGAGGTCATGCTTTTCATAGTTGTGATATATTCTTCTCCCCACTTTGTTTGGAGGTAGGGGATGGAGTCAGAGCTATCTGATCCTAACAACCTCTCCAAGCAGTGAGTGTGATACACTGCGGGGATAAGGGGTAGGCCTGCGTGACATTTGTGCTACTGTATATGAATTAATCTCAAGATTATTTCTAATTGTTTGGAACCTTAGTTAAAAAATCAACCATTGAAACCTAAATAACTCTCATCCATATGATGCAAATTCTATGAGGATTTAAAGGCTAGTTTCCCAAAACGTAATCTATTTAGCTAAGCATGCTACCAAAATTAAGCATTTGATAGTATAAATAAATTATTCAAAAAACCTCATTGAAAAGTCATATACATCTAGAATACAAGTCAACCGACAATCAAATCTTGATCGAATAGGTTCAAGTTACATCATTTGATCACATAACTCCTCAAGGTTCATCACTAAATTATTTACTCCAAGTATGGTATCAAATATTGTATTCGATATCAACCTCCTTAATTCAGGGTCATCATACTAAGGGAACTCACGTCCTTCTCTCTAGCATAGAATCATGGAAGCATTATTCCAATAAGATAATGGGATCTATCCTGCCCTTTCTGATGTTTAAATAATATACTACTATTTTCTAGATGGCTTTTACAAAGGAACGTTGTAGTTTTAAAAAAATTAAGTTGACCGCCCTATCAACTATGCTTGGTGCAACAAGGAATAAAACTTCCAAATATACTATAAATTTTGTAACTTTAAATAAAATGTATCCAAAATGTAGAATTTCCAAGTATTGACTACAAGGGGTGATCTAAAGAGACAGGTCAACAAATATAGAGAAATATAAGTCATTATATGGGTTGGAATAAAGTGCCCATAAGGGATTTTCATTTATTTTTATTATGTCACATTTTCCCATTATCCTTATTTTCCTTGGTTTTGAATTTTTACTCATTGAACACCTAAAAAGTTAATATTTACTAGTTTCCATATAGGTTAATATTACATATATTCATTTGTGATAAGATATTGAATCATATTTTTTTACACAATACTATCCATTTATTCAATTAATTTTTATTAATGGATGGACTACTTATTTTTGTGATCCTATCGACCATTATTTATTACAAAGATTACAATCCTGGCTATATTATTCAAATAAATTGAATCATTATTACTATTACTAGGTTTAGAACATATTTTATCTATTTCATTAGAATGTCATTAGTATTTAATGCATCATGTTACCATTATGTTCAAAATACTTCCAATACACTTACGTTCTCATGATATACTAGTATAAATATACATAAACCAACATGTATACTTATATGAAACACTACAATCAACAAGTATATGATTATTGTATTTAAACATTGTTAATTCATAATCTTATATATTATCTCTTCGGTTATTAGTAACAAGTTTTAGTATAGTGAGGATACAAGAGTCAAACCAATTGGATTCAAAATATCTATATACTATTAAATCTAGTTAAATGATATGATGTTAGGTTAGATGACCAACCAATTTAGATACCAACTAATGTCAATTTACTATTATTTACACACCCATATATTTTTGGCTAATCAACTACCTATTCCAGATATAACTTGGTTTAAGATTACAATACTCATCTCAGTATCTGGATTGATAAGAGAATGCATAGGGAATGGGTGATTGTATACTGACTTAAGAACATTAGTCCTAATCTATAGATTACGATAACCCAACTATCCTTTGTCAATGGAGTTCCTTCTAGTTTCCATGAGTGATGATGGTTGATCGTGTAATGCCTTAAACATTGGATGGAGATAAACCCATATCAAGGTTTTTGTTGGTTATGGCGTGGATATAATATTCTTCAAAGGGCATGATGGGATACAAAGTGGCTTTTTGAGTTGTAGGTCGACAAGGAGGTTAATGACTCCTCTAAATTCTATTATAGGTTTTGTGTTCTAATGTTGAGGGAGCTACAATTTGGAACAAAGCAAGAAAAAAGGGCCTTTGGGGTGTTGAGCTCTTTGGCAAGTAGAGGGATGGGTATCGGGTCTCCTCTGAACTTGTTGAAGTCAGTGGCAGTTTGGTAGCCATGATGGATTTTACTATTATTGTTCCTCACATGAAGTAGTGAATAAAATGCAGACGTGACTATGGGGTAAGCAATGGCAAAGCATGGTTGCATATTTAGATCATCAGAGGGAGATGAAGTCATATCTAGCGGTGGTGGATGTCTACAAATGAGATGACACCATCAGAGATGGATAAGAACATGAAGGTTGAGGCAGATGGCATCTGGTTTGTATCCTATAGTGAAGTTTGACATAGTGTTGTAGGTTAGGAGAGACATGGGTTGAGGCACCTCTGTGGATGCTAGATTTAGTTGAAATATAGGACATACAATCTTTGTGAGGGAATGACAGAGGAGGTGGTCGTGATTGGTCTTGCGAAGATCTCAACATAATTTTAAATCTTACTACCATTTTTGCGGTAGTGTGCATACATGATGGTGGCCGAAAATTGGTCATGGTGGAGGTAGTTGTCGAGAAGCTTATTAGGTGGACGAGCACAAAAGGGAGGAAGAAGGGGTTAATGCTGTGTTCCATTGTATGATGCATATATTAGAGTTTCTCTCTAGTGATTGCACTCATTGCTCATTTGACGGCGTTGACTTATGGAAAGGTGTTAGGATTATTCAGCCTTTGTGGAGTTACGGTTAGGATTGGTTGAGGGTAGATGGTGGTTGAGGAAATAGAATATAAGTCTAGGGTTGTAGGATTGTGTTGCATCTAATTTTAGTGGCATAGATTTATTAGGGCTACAAGGAAGTCTAAGGGAGATGATATGTTTGGAATTTAGGACGGTGTTGAGGGATTGTAGAGGACTTAAATTTGGAGAGGGAGTAGCTAGGCTTCCTAATTTGAGAAGCCTGGTCATGAAGAAAGACTCTGTCATTTTTATGTATAATCGGTAGAGGGTTTTATTTTGAGGAGGGAGATGAAGTTTATTACCCTAATTGAATGTAATTTAATTTTAATGACCCTATGCATTCTAATTTCTTTGCATTTTATTAGTCTCTAATTATCAGTATGTGTGCCCAGAGAGACAATCACATGATGATTGTAATGGAATATGTTGTAAACAATTTCATTAATAATAAAAGGCAATTTTGTTTATTATGTTTTATTTAGTTATGAGATAATGATGTAAATAATAAATGTATAAAGACATGTTGTATGTCTTTAGGTTGATGACCTGAACAATGAGATCATATAGATGTTAAGAGTATATATATTCTTGTTATGTCCCTAGCTAGTTGTTATTGTGGAAGTTTATAGACAATACTAACACATAAGACTACAGTGTGTGTTGGTTGATGACAAAATCTCATTACACATGATATGTGATATCAAACATAAAACATATATACTTGTTAGAGAATAGTGTATTTGGCAGACCCACCTAGAGAGTGGTACATGGAGACCATTGAATGGTAGTTAGAATCATATCTCATAGAGATTTTTGGTGATTGTCGTTCTTCGACCTAAAATCAGTACACTCATCACATGTCATTTGATGTACTTTTACATCGTCCAACCTAGCCTTATATTAGGGTTACCATAATGGTGATGCTCAAATACATTGTGAAACATGGGGAATAATTGTAGGTGATGTAGATAAAACACTCCTACAAGAGATTGAAATCCTGGCCACTTGATAAGATGGCCTAAGAAATGCATGGTCATGCTCATGTGAGTCAATATGTGATATTGATTTCACTTGTATCTCAAATAGTGTTCTCTAGTTCAAGGAACATTGATTGAATATTGAAGAGAATGATGATTTCATGTCCTTAAAACAATTTGTATATAAGAGACAAATGAACTATACAATCATTGTAACACTAATCATGTAGTGTAGGTTGAAGTTTTTCTCCAACATTCCTTTTACTTGGGTTGCAGTGATGTATTGCAAGATACTACTCATTGCTTATGATGTCACGAATTAGTTATGGACATTCACTACCAATATAACTCAGGACCCATATGGTCACACACATACAATACACCTGGAGAAAGAGTTAGCTCATTAATATTTTTTAAAATTTATTACGAAAGTGTTAGGTATTCAATTTAAAAAATATTGGAAATTAGTTGAAATGTCTAGTTTAGTTGGTAAATGGGTTGGTTCATATGTATGAACCAATCAATTCAGGTTGTGAACCAACCATTTTTTTTATCAATGAGATTGGATCAAGGATTCATGATGATGTGATATTGTTCATTAATTGAATATTAAAAGCCAATACAATTCCAAATAGGAAACATAATGAACTATTTGATTCAAGGGTTGAACCGACCGACTCACATGTGAACCAATCGTTTCAATGTGACCTGACCAGTTCATGATTCACTGGTACTAAAAACTTCATGATTTTTTGCCTCTTTGACTCTTGTTTGATTTGGAAATCTTGACCTTGATCCTTCTATAAATACATGGGTACATGTGTCTTTTTAGAGACATAATAGTAAGATTTTACAATTGTTCTATTCTCACAGTTGTGGTAACATGAGAATCCGAGCAAGTCTTACCTATAAATGGGAGAGACAATGAGGGAGAGATAACAAGGGATAGCAAGTCGACACTAGCATCTTGACTAGAAGGGACAACTCCTTCTTGTCTATTACAAAAGAACGACAGGAGTTCCTAGTGGTTCATGTGGACTACATAGAGGAAAGGAGGTCTTTCCCACTTTCTAGGAGTACATTGTCAACCGCTATCCATGGTGATCAACTAAGTGGTTTTTTCTAACAGTCGTCGATGTACGAGTTGAGAAAGAAGTAGTTTGTAGCAAGGATAGTCTATTAACTTGGTCCAGAACTTGGTATATACCTTGCAACCTTTCTTTCCCAATTCATAGTTGTTGATGAGATCTACTGTCTAAGGGGAATATGGGAGTAAAATTTGTTTTCTATTTCCACAGATGATGCCATATTTCCCTAAAGTGGTATCAAAGCCACATCAATTTACTATTTTTTGGTATATGAGCAGATTTTGATTTCACCATTTATTTATTACATGTGATGTGAATATTTAAATGATTAATGTGCATATTTGATTAAATACCACATATGAGCCCTATATATATGATATCATATTTATGCAATTTATACATGTCACACGAAAGTTTTTTTTGATGGTGGATATAAGCATGGTTATGGCTAATAAACCCTAGATATGTATGCATGGCTTATTGTTTTTATTCCTATTTTATATCGCAGTTTGCATATGAAGTATCTCTCTTCTTTTCCATATGTAGAAGTATTAAAGCTTTCCTTACTATGCTCCCCTTGAATGTAGCTTGAGGTTTCCCCATTACAATGTAATAAATTAAATAGGATTAGGTCTTTTTATTTTTATTTTTAGAGCAACTGTTCTGATTCATTACTTGTTGGCCATACGGCATCTACAATTGGGGAGAAAGATACAACCATAACACACAAATATCAAATCCAGTAAACCAAAATCACTACAACTCATATTGGAACGAGAGTGGAACATTTCTGCCTTGATTCTTCTTCCCTGAGGCTGACATAAGCAGCTTTCTTTGAAGAACTCCTTCAACTTGAGCATTGAGTAGTTGTAGAGGGGCTGGACTAAGACGATGTTCTCATTGTATATAACCACAAGCAACGCCATAAAACCAAGTAATAAGATCAAACCAGAGCAAAAAGGAGTTCTAGCCATGGCTAGAGAACTCAACACTCTCCCAAAGAGAGGTTGTAGCATAAGCACAGACAGATAAATGCCGACAAGCAGTGAGAAACAAAGGCAGATAAACTGCCACCACCAACTAAACCTACGAATACCAAATAGAAAGAAACAGAGACTGCTAAATAACGGTAAGGAAGAAGGGGGGGAAGCTTGGGTTGCGAGAGACCAGTAGGTAGAAAGGCTATGAACGAACGGTCAATAGAAGAAGCAAAGGGGGAAGTTGAGGGGCACCTCAGCGTCCCCTGTGCCACAGCCGCCTCCCCTTTTGAGCAGCGCTGTCGAGAAATAGACCTTCGGGACCACAGCCGACACCGCTGGAGAGAAAGGAGAAAGAGTCGAGCCACCCACAGCTTACCACCTACCTACGGATCCGCGCAACCCAGGCGAACATAGAGCCCGGGGGAGTAGGTCGGCACACACCGGAAGCCGGAACCTCTCCCCCAAGCCAGCCGTCGTGCACAGGAGTGCCGACCCTAGTCGCCCCTTCTGTCTCCAGACGTGAGACGCGAGCGTGATGTTAGGGGCTTAGCTCGGATTAGGTTTTCTTATGACAAACAAGGCATTAATCTCCAAATGAATCAAAATATTCAAAAGCCGAACAAATTGAACAGAGGACCGAGGAGGCCAAATGATAGGCGGATCTGACTGATCAATGGGTGGCCCAACTAATCGACAAGAGGAGTCCAGATGTCACTTGGATTGAAGACCAACCGACCAATATGTGACACCAACTGACTGACCAGGAGGCCAACTGAATGGTTAATTAGTTTAATCAATTGACCCAGATTGCTTCCATCACAAATCTTCATCAATAACAACTTTCTACATATGGTGTGAACCTTAGGTGGTATTAATTCCTTATGGCTCCAAGGAACTACAATAGTATGTCCATAACCATCATTGTTTTTTTTTGGAATAAGGTAAATATATTAGACCAAAAGGGGGTATAGAGAACTACACACCTACAAAGCACGACACCCTAATAAAGGGCCCAAAACCAAAAACAAAAACTATACAGGGGACTAGATACAAAAACGCCAGTATGTTCGAGTGTTAGCATTAATATTGTATAACAACCCTTTCCTTATCTTCACATGCATCTTTAGTTCTTTTGCGAAACAATCAATGAAGCACATCTGAGTAGTCTCTTTCTTCTCATGCATACGCTTGTTTCTTTCATTCCAGATCCTGTAGCATAAACCAGTGATACACAACAAAGCAAAGCATCTTTGATGTTTATCGAGCTTGAACTTAGCTTCCACCCAGCTAATGGCATCAATGAGGTTATTAGGAACCCCCTGTCCCCAACCATTCCTTAGACAGACGATGTACCATATCTGTAATGTCCACCTACAGCTGAAGAATAAGTGAGCATTTGTTTCAGTCACTTCGTTACAAAGGAAGCATCTCTCATCAATAGGAATGCCCCAAGAGGCCATTCTGTCCCAGGTGGGGAGTCTATTTTGAATTGCTCTGTAGCAAAACACACTCCATTTTGGGTAATAGTTACGACCCCATATAAACTTTGACCAACATGTCCCAGTACTGGCTGTAATAATGTTGATAGGTGGTGATGGATGAACAACCACCCAAACACCACTCGGATCAACATTATATAGGTGTTGATGTGAAGCTACATGAGAGCACATCATGCACCAGATACGAGAGGTTCTGCAACTGCTATCAAAAGCCAAATTATCGCCGTATCTTTTCTTCATCCACTCACCCTAGCAGCAAGCTTGGGAGTTAATGAATCTATCAACCCTTGTACTGTTGCTTTTCATCATCGCCTCTTTCATGTCCACAACTTGCAAACCCCCATCACAGAAAGGTTTAGAAACTGTATGCCACGTGATCCCATGGTTTTGGCCATCCCAAAGGAACCCAGCGGTCAGAGATCTAAAAGAGTGGAGAATTGGATTAGGAATGAAACCCATGCTAGTCCAGAACTGCACCAAGGCCTGAAGCACGGATCTGATTAAAACCAACCTGCCAGCCATCGATATCCTAATCCCACTCCACACTTCAATCTTTGATCTGTAACTATCAAGGCAACCACCAAAATCTCTAGAAGTGATAGTGCCCACAATGAGGGGGAAACCCAGGTACTTAGTAGGAAGCTTGCCCACCTGCATGCCTATAGCATTCTTTAATCTTCCACGTCTGTTATCACAAGATTTGGAGAAAAAAACCTGGGATTTTATGGTGCTGACATATAAGCCAGTGATCTTGCCAAAACATATCATGATCCTTTGCCAGCAGAAAAAAGAAGTACATCATCGGCAAAGATGATGTGCGTTAAAACCTTGACCCCTTTAACTTTAAAGGCTTTTATCACCTCATTGTCCTCAGAAGTGTTAATCAACTTAGTCAACCCCTCCATAACCAGCGTAAACAAGAGAGGGGATAGGGGATCGCTCTGGTGAAGCCCATTAGATGATCTAAAAAGTCCAGCCGGACAGCCATTAATAAGAACAGAAAACAAAAAAGTTTCAACGCATTGTCTAATAATGCTAATCCATTTTTGATCGAAACCCACTGCCTCCATCACATTCCAAAGATAAACCCAACAGACATGATCGTAAGATTTGCTAATGTCGATCTTCATACAAGCTTTAGCAATAGAATTCATTATATTGAATTCATTGAGGAACTTCGTGCCCAACATAGAACAATCAGCCATGTGTCTGCCTTTGACAAACGTGTTCTAGTTCAAAGAAATGATGTGAGGTAGAACCTCCTTTAATCTTTTAGCCAGCAGCTTTGATATGATTTTATAGAGTACTGAGCAACACGCTATTGGTCTAAAGTCAGTCATTTCTTTAGCATTGTTGTTATTAGGGATCAGTTTAATAAAAGCATGATTCACAACTCTAACCATAGAACCACCCATCAGGAACCAATTCGCTGCTTGGCAAATATCATCTTTGACAGTGTTCCACATCTTCTGGAAGAAATGGCTGTTAAAACCATCAGGTCCTGGAGCTTTAGAATAGTGTATAGAGAATAGAGCTTCCTTCACTTCTTTTTTTGAGGCTTCCCTGCAAAGATCAACATTCATCTCTTCTGTGACAGTATTATCTGGTAGGTTCTCCACCTCGAAGGGGTAGTTATGCTCGTTGTTGTAAATATTTTTGAAGTATTGAATAGCTAATAGAGCCATATCCTCACGACTATCCACTATTTCGCCATTAGCGTTAATCAATTCATAAACCGAGTCCCTCATTTCCTTTTTCTTTACAGATGAATGGTATATTTTAGAATTCCTATCACCATCAGAGATCCATTTCATTCTGCTTCTTTTCCATAGGCACACTTCCTCCGCTTTTTCTAACTTTCTGATTCTGTCTTCACATTTCAACTCTTCTTCTATGTACCCCCTATCAAGAGGATTCAAGCGTAGTTTCTTGGCAACCTTCTCATATCTCATTCTAGCATCTTGAAGTAGGTTTTGAATGTTAACCTTCTCTTTAGACCACTTATTTAAAACTTTCTTTGTATGTTGAAGCTTTTTGAGGACCCTAAAAAGAGGATTCCCAATAATCTGTATAGCCCAGCAGTCTTTGATCATATCATTGAAGCCGTCCCAATCGCACCACATATTCAAGAACATGAAAGGGCGAGGGGGTTGAGGAGAATGATTAATATGTACCTTCATCCAGGCATGATCGCTGAAGATATGAACCCCAAGCCTCAAAGAAACATTGGGGAGGATATCCAACCAAGCATTATTAACAAAACCTCTATCGAGGCAGATGGAGATGCGGCCCTTAGGTCCCTGCTTGTTGGACCAGGTGGTGACGCCCCCTATGGTGTTGACTTGATGAAGTCCAGCTTTGTCAAGAGTTGTATTAAACTTCTCAAGTATTCTGTCGGGGACTCTTTTGCCCCCAAACTTCTCACTAGAATTCCTCGTGTTGTTGAAGTCCCCCAAAACGATCCAGGGTATGTCATCTTGTGTTCTGGCTTCAAGGGCAGGCCACAGACTATCTCTGTTAGATTCCAGATTCTCTCCAGACATAGCCGAGAGTATACAAGATAAGCCTCCACCATTGAAGCAACTAACTGTAACAATCTGATCAATTGCGCCTATCGGTTCCACTTACCATATATTGGGGTCCCAACCGATGACAATTCTGCCACCATCCACCTTGTCAAGATTGTTAAAGTTCCACCAATGAATGGGAAAAGGGTATTAACACGATTAGTTGTAGTCCTCTTTATCCTTGTCTCAAGGCAGCACACAATCCCAATATGCATCCCCTTCAGAATTTTCCTTAGTTTCCTCTGTGTCCTTGGCATTGAAGCCCCACAGACATTCCATGCCAATATAGACATTTAATTATTTGAGTTTGACCCTCCTCCATTCTTGGATTTGGGTCGTCCTTTAGTCTTTCCAGAAGCACTCCTAGTCTTCCTGGGGTTGCGGCTGCGAGGTCCCCCTTCATCAAGAGGGGTATCTCCATCATCTTCTTGTTCTTGTTCCAGCAATGAGAACTGATTCATCATGGCCAGAACTGGTGTCTCAATAACTTTGGCAATACCCACTACCCCGGTAGGGACTGTCATAGTATTAATCACATTGTCTTCCTGCTCCTTCGTACCATTGGATTCAGTAGCATTGGTGCATTCACCCTCCTCTACAACTATTGTTTTCTGTTCCACCTCAACCACCTTCTTGACTTTGTCTTTATCGACAACATTTAATTTCTCGATCCTACGATCAGTCTTCTCTTGTTCCCGCCGATTGATCTCGTGTTTACTGGCGAACCTCTTAGGATGGGAAGCCCTTTGTTTCAGAGGTCTACGAGTATCTAGAGCAACGATGGGGGGAGACGACATTGGGTTTAAAACCCTGTCTCCTGGGCACCCACCATTAGCATGGCCAAAGACTTTGCAGGTATCACAGCGATCCAGCATGGGTTCATATCTAACTTTTATTTCCCATTCCCCTCCATCTAGCAACGCCACCATAATCTCTGGTGGCAGTTCCTTGTTAGCTGAAATGTCCACACAGAATCGGGCGCAACCAAGCATTGAGCCATCCACCCTTCTCTCGATGGCCCTAGGTTCCCCAATGGCATGTGCTAAGACATTGATCGCCCTAGATGACCAGTGTTTACCCACATCCGGTAAAGACACCCACACCGAGGCAGTTTTCATAGTTGTGCAATGGACATCAGCATCCGGAGTCCATTATCTCACCAGGACCAATTGGTCATCGAAAAACCAAGGTCCTCTGTTCATGGTGCTCTTCAGGTCCATCTCATTGGCAAACTGGGTTAGCATTAAGCCATCAGGAAGGTGGAAGATCTCCATATCGCCTCTAGGTCACCAGGTTCTTAGCATCCACCCCTTGAGTTGAGGGATATTGATTGAGGTTCCCACTATCTGAACGATCGCGGAGAACCTATGATAGTCATCCATCTCCACAATTATTGGACTAGAGAATCTCTTCCAAATCCTCTTGTCTCCGTCTTTGTAAAAAGGTTCTTTGGCATCCGCAACATTACCACCACAGATCTGCATCGGTGTCCCTTCCACTTCTTTTGCCCAGTCCCTTGCTACCGTAACATCATCTCTAGGTGCAATCTACTTCTCCGCTGTCTTCGCGGGGATCGCCTTCTGCAACAGGGGGGCCTCAGTCACCTTCTTCAGCGGGTCCACCTCAGGGGATGGCGGCGGCGGTGGCCCGCCCGCCATCACGAGCACCAGGGATCGCCTAGAGATGGATCAGAGCTATCCTAGAGAGAGAGAGAGAGTATACTGAAATTCTAAACCCTCTCATCATTTTTTCTTTGTAATTGCATGTTTCATTTGTGGATATAGTATGTATATGATACATATAAGTAAGTGGTGAGTGGATATGCATATATATTTACATAAAAATAAAATCATCTAATCAAACATTATGTCTTAGATGCTTTCCATAAGAAACACACATGAAAAACTTGATTGACTAATCCTGAGAATGCCAAGCTTGATGCACTACCCATCTCATGGGAATGTGATGGTAGTTATGTGGGCATGCAAGGTAGAGTGCATTACAATCATGTTGGCTTTTGGGCTAGACTTAACTAGGTAATCTTAATGGGAATAAGTGCCTAGAATCATGCATATGACTATGGAAAAGAGTTGCACATTCCATATATCTAAGAATTGCATGAGATGTAATTGGAAAAATTTGCTTACCTTAAAAATTGGTAATCGATGGTGGCGTTGGTTGAGTAAAAACTCAATTGTTTTGGGTCTTAGTCACTATAAGGTGGGATGTTTCAATCTTCTAAATTGAAATGTGAGGGCTATCAATTTGAACAAAATAGTGAAAGTGATAATTAATTATAGGTGTAATTAAGCAATATCAAATTCTATTTAATCAAATCAAATAAAAAAGGTTTTGGAAAATTGCAAAATTTTCTTGTAGGATGAATTTACAACTTATTACATGTTTTCCTTGTGATCGATCCTTGAGAAGGACAAGTTGAATGCAAATAATTTTTCATGACTTTTTTGAGATGTTGAGAATTATTCTCACACAAGAGTGCAAGATCTATGTCCTGAAGACACCAAAGTCAGATGAACCTACTCCCACTGTGCCTAAGGCTGAAAGGAATGCTTCAAGAAGAACTCTAAAATTGTAGTAGATGGCAAGTGCTTGATGCTATGCGCAATGAACTATGAGTTGTAGAGACAACATCAGAACATGGATGTTACTATTGGTTTCAATGCCCAAAGTGCCAATCATATGATGATTGGAGTGTGATAACACCCAAATTAGCACATATTTTCTATGCATTTTATCTATGATTTTATATCACTTTAGTCCTAATATGCACTCTTTTTCTCATGTTTATGTTTTATGTCTCTCCATTAGATAATGTAGTGAAAATAGCCAATAATGTAGCTAATTAGCCTGTTTTAGACTTGCAGGCACCGAAACTAACCAATATTGGGACTCTTAAGTACCGAACCTGAAAAGACAAGAATTCCAGTAGCTGGCCAATATGCCTTCCCGATAGGGCCTGGCTGATACGGCTTCCCGATAGGGCCTGGCCGATGTAGTTTCCTGATATGGCCTAGCCATTACGGCTGCCCGATAGGGCCTGGCCGATATGGTTGCCTGATACGGCCTGGCCGATACGGCTGCCCGATACAGCCTGCCCGATATGGTCTGCCTGATATGGCTGCCCGATATAGCTGCCTAACACTCCCCCTGCCCGACACGGTCTTCAGGCGACAGTCATATTGGCCTACCTGATGCCTCAAGATCGATGCCACTGATGAAGGACACGTGGACCAATAAAAGCTACAACTCCCATCAACTCGTGGCCTATAAATAGCAGTTGCCAACCTACAAAGAGAGGGGAGTCGGAGGGAGGACCCTGCAAGAGCTAGTTCCTAGACCAAGGAGCTAGTGTGTCGAGTTCCCCAAGAGTCTACTGCCCGATATGGTTGCCTGATAAAGTTTCCTGATACGGTCTTCCCGATACGGTCTGCCCGATACGGTTGCCCGATACAATTGCCCAATACGGTTTGCCTGATACAATCTGCCCGATACGGTCTAGAGAGAGAGATGAGGAGTCTAGAGGGATGAAGAGAAGACCCAAGGTCCAAGATCTGACCTGCACAAAGGCTGAGGAGTGAGAGCCACCACTCCTCTACGGGCTATATCTCTTCCCTCTTCTCTTTCATTCTACTGCATTCCTTTATTTCTTGTACAAACGATGTTTATCCATCTTTGTTCAGTGCCAGCTATGCTTGTCTATGGCTAGTTAGCTCCTTCTTGGCTATGTAGCCCGATCTGGGCATGTTTATATACTTTTGCCTTAAGCAAGTAGATTCATATCGGATCTAATATGTTGCATGTTCTATATTCTCTTTCCAAGTTCTGATTGCTAGTTTGGTTGATCTCTTACTCGCTTGAACTGTTGTTGTTGCCTATATCGCGAGATCCGTTGTAGGAATAGCTAAGAGACGATAATTTGGATCTGAACCCGAGAGGAGGACGATCCATGATATTATGTTCCTAACACCCCAGAATATCCTAAGACCCGAGAGGAAACTTAGTGTATTCTGAGGTATTGATATGTCATTCCTGATGGTTTTAGTCACGCATCGTGAGAGCGAGTAGGACGACCCCACAGGATAGATGCCACCTTGCATACTAGATGCTTGCTTGGGTGTTCAAGGTTTGTCTACGCCCAAGAACAAGTGCATAGACTGCCCATTTTGTTTTGTTTTCTTTTCTTTTCTTCATTTTGTTTTAGATCGTGACAATCCACTAGACTAGTTCTAGCAGCTACTTTTATCGACTATCGGCTTGGCTTATCTGACAAAAGAATGAGATATGTGGCGTCATAAGCGTCACCACGTCCCTGTGTTCAACCCTGTATATCTACTTCGACCCCATAATAAAGTTGTGGGGGCCTAGAAGGTTTCGGGTTATAAATTTAAAGCTTGATTCCTTCCTTTGTCCCGCGTTCATTTCTGGACGTGAGAAAAAGGCCGATCAACTTTTGGTTCCGTTGTCGGGGACGTGGTTTTCCACGTTTACATGCCTAGTAGATTTTTGTTCTGTCACTATAAGTCTATATATACATGCATAGTTTTCCTCTTTCTTTACACATACTTGTTCATATATACTAAATCACTTTTCTTTTTCTCATACCTTTTTCAGCCATGGACCTTGCTTTCGCAAGAAATGTCATCTTGTCCACCTGTCCTCCCGAGTTTTTCCGCAGTTCCAACTGTTGGCAAATAATTGAAGGTCGTGCTCTACAACTAGTCGAGTTATACTCACCTCCACCATCATCATATGTTGAAATTCCAACAAAGGAGACTATCAGTCAACCATCAACTCTTGTGCTATCATGGCATCATGAACTGATTAAGGCAGTGGAATTAGCTGGAGAAAGTGTCAAGACACTTACCTCCCTAGTTCTTCATCTCCAAGAAAACATTGATCCGCTCCAGATACTATTAGACAAGAAGGAGCTTCATCTCAAAGTAGCCACCGAGGCTGCAGACCACAGTAGTAGTATACTTCAAACTGTTGAACAAGGATCCATCCTCAAGCATCAATTTGATATAGTAGGTTCCCCTTATATGTGCATGGTAGAATTGACGGGTCTCGAAAGCATTGTTACACAAGTACAACAACTTCATGATAAAGATCTTGAACAAGGCAGGAGGATCCAAGAGCTCATCAATCTGGTTACAATTCAGTTACAACTACCATCACAAGACAATGAAGATGTTAGTTATCAAGACCATCCCATTGGGTATGAAGTTGAGTATGAATCACCATCCTATTCAGACCATCAACTGGATTCACCAGGATTTTTCTGTGAAGACCAACCCACTCATGAAAGCCCTTCATTCTATCCAGATGACCCAGCTGATGAACCAATGGAAGAATGAGTCATAGACATAAATGGGTCCATGATGACAATGATAAAGACTCGAAAAGCCAATCGACCTCCCAACCAGAAGGTTGGTTTGAGGAACCAGAGTCAGATATTGAACCAGACCAGAGTGACATTTCTCATATTGAGACTTGTCATTTTACTTTGAGCAGTATGCCAACCATGGTTTGGAACAATTTGTTCGACGACAACTGCTCGACATAGAGCAGTGAGTATAGTAACGCAGATGAGTTGGAGCAGCACGAGCCATCATTCGCCACCATACCTTTATAAGGCTTGGTGGACGTCAAGGGGGTAGGATGGATGGTTCACTACAACATGGCTGCTGAGCATGAAGACACCCCTGACTCCACGCCAGGTGATAAGCTTGGGGTGGTAGAACCACAAATAGATTATTCAGGGGGTACTTTTTGCTCAGAAGATGATTGGATGACTCAGACAGTAAATGAAGATTTTTCTGAGCATCCAACCTCAAGTGCAGAGTTGGAGAGAGAAGATATGAGTCCTCAAGATGACATCCAACCTCTCTCATCTATCTCATCATGTGTCAACATCCTAGGACCTTCATTTTTAGAATCATATAATGTAAGGTACCCTGAGGATGATATGCTGAAGAATTTATCTCAGTCCAGTTCAAGTCACTTCCATCACAAAGATGACTTCACTGAGTTTTCGGATTTCACTTCGCTTCTTTAGACTTGGTAGGGCCAACACATCTGCCTATTCTACTCATATTATGTGGCAGAACCCGTCGGCAAGACACATGTGACACTGGTCCCAAAACATAGGATTTGGGATCCCAGTGTCGGTATCGTGGGGCAGCCACTCCCTTTTCTCTTACCTACCCTTCTGCCCTTTTCTTACAATAAATTTTAATGTTCATGTTTTTGTTAGTTAGCTTCTTTCCTCTAACTATTTTATTTCCTTGCATCCATGCATCATCTTTAGAACTTCAATAACTGTCATTAAAATCATGCATTCTTGCCTCTCTATTCCAAGTTTAAGTCTTGCTCGAGGAAGACCAAGGTTTTAAGCTTGGGGTGGTAGGCTTCACCCTTCTTTCTCTTCACCCTTCTTGCATGCATGTTTACTTCCTACATTTAGTTTAAAAGAAATTATGGCTATATGGTGCTAACCTAATAGATAAATGCTTGACTTTATGCCTAGATACACAATTTTCATCTTAAAAATTGCTTGGCCTCTTGCTTGACTTGCTCTTTGACTCTTTCCTTGAGTTTGGTAATAAATCTAAGGTTATGTCCCTTTTTCCTAGCTTAAAGCTAAATTCCCTTAATATATGTTGTGAATGGAGAATCCATGGTAAGGGACCATTGGAATGAGCTAAAACATGATTAAAGAATCCTAGTTGTGGTTTCACAAGCTTGCCTCTATTCTAAGGATTCTTGAATCATAATTGCAACCTTTCACACAGGTGTCAAGCGGATCATAATGAGTTTTGAGCTATAATCAAGATAAAAAAAATTCCTTTATGGACTACGTGCCTTCTCACATTAGATTGAGTCAAAAAGATGAAAAACATAAAAATATGCAAAAGAGGCTTTGCCTCCCACAAAATCCCAAAAATATCTATATAGTTCTCACCCAAGCCTACAAATCGAATGCAAATGTTAAAAGCTTGAGTGTGAACAATAAATAAGTGTTGTTTTCTCTTTTAAGAGAGTTGAGGATGGTGCCCAACCAGTGTATGACTACGCTCATGAACGCGGGTATGTCGCGCCTGGTAGTATCACTCCAGATGCTCATTAGAGAGTCACTAGGAACCACTGGGAGACCTATGAGATCATCCCAGTAGCAGGGTTGGTTTGAGTGCAGTACGAGGAGTTCATCTCACTGCTCTGAGCCAACTGGCTCAGACTGCAGGGATTGTTGCTCGTTACATGGACCAACCTGACGCAGATCAGGATTCTCAGATGTCATTAGAGTCTTTTTACTTTGTTTCTTAGGACATGAACAAGTGAGAGGCGTGGTTTTCCTGATTGGTTTGCATGGATTCGTGGTGATGACTCATTGCTCATCACCCATGTGATCACCGATGTGACAACATGTTGCATGTTCTATTTTCTCTTTCCAAGTTATGATTGCTAGTTTGGTTGATCTCTTACTCGCTTGAACTGTTGTTTCTTCCTATATCGAGAGATCCGTTGTAGGAATAGCTAAGAGATGATAGTTTGGATCTGAACCCGAGAGGAGGACGATCCAAGGTATTTTGTTCCTAACATCCTGAAATATCCTAAGACCCGAGAGGAAACTTAGTGTATTCTGAGGTGTTGATATGCCATTCCTTGAGAGAGGGTCATTGACATATTGTTGATGGTTTTAGTCACGAATCGTGAGAGCGAGTGGGATGACCCCATAGGACAGATGCCACCTTGCATACTAGATGCTTGCTTGGGTGTTCAAGGGTTGTCTATGCCTGAGAACAAGTGCATAGACTGCCCCATTTGTGGTTACATAGCCAAGAAACTCTCTTTCTCTGATTAGTATAATCACGAGCTCTGTTTTGTTTTGTTTTCTTTTTTTTTCTTTTCTTCGTTTTCTTTTATATCGTGACAACCCACTAGACTAGTTCTAGCAGCTACTTTTATCGACTATCGTCTTGGCTTATCTGACTAAAGAATGAGATTTGTGGCATCCTAAGCGTCACCACATCCCTGTGTTCGACCTCGTACATCTACTTCGACCCCATAATAAAGGTGTGGGGGCCTAGAAGGTTTCAGGTTTTAAATTTAAAGCTTGATTCCTTCCTTTGTCCCAAGTTCATTTCTGGACGTGAGAAAAAGGCCGATCTGAGTGTGGCATTAGACACCTGATTTGATAATAAAGGTAATTTTGTCTATTATGTTTGTCTTAATCATGAGGTGATGCCACATTCATAGTAGATGTATATAGAATGATGTTACACAACATATGTCTTCAGGTTGAGGACCTAAACGATGAGATCATATGTATGAGAAGAGTTCTTGCATTCTTATTATGTCTCTAGTTGGATATTATTGTCAAAGAAAAATAGACAACAATAATACATAAGACTAGAGTGTGTGTTGACTGAATACATAGTTTCAGTCATGATATGTGATACCAAGTCAAGCGCACATGAACATGTTAGAGAATAGTGTATAAAAAAAACTCACCCTGAGAGTGATACATGGACACCATGGAATGGTAGTCAGAATCAACTCTCACAGTGATACTGGTGATTGTGGTTCTTAGAACTGAAGTCACTACATTCATCACATGTCCTTTAGTATACTTTGACATCATCCGATGTAACCCTAAATATGGGTTTCCATAATGGTGATGATTGGGTAGATGTGACACATGGGTACTGAGTGTGAGTGATGTAGATGGAATTTGTCCATCCTATAGGAGATTGATATCTAGGCCACTTGATAAGCATGACTAAGTAATGTACATCCATACTCGTGTGATTGAATATGTGATATGTGAACTCACATGCATCTCAAATTGTCTTCTCTAGTTCAAGGAACATGGATTGAATACTGAAAGGATGATGATTCCATGCACTGAGTTGAATCTGGATATTAGAAACAAAGCAAATAAATGATCATGGTAGCACAGATCACGACTAGTAGGTTGAAGTTGTTCTCCAACTTTTCAAATTACTTTGGTAGCAAGGATGTGTGACTAGGCACTGCTCTTTTCTTGTGATGTGATAATTGGTTATGGACATTCACTTCAAATGTAATTCTACACCTAGAGGGTCACACACATAGGATACAATTGGATTCAAGGAGTATATTCGTGAATGATTTCTAGATTTAATATGAAATGTGATTAGGTATTCAATTAAAAAACATATCAACTAACTAGACTCATAGCCATCAATTACAAGTGTTGAACTGACTGATTTGAGGGTCAAGTTGATTGAATATTGAATTGGCTAATTTCTACATGAGCAAGGTCACCAACTAATTGCCTTACTGGATGAACTAATCGGCTCAGGTTGGTGAGACTACTGGTTCACCTAGTGAACCATCGTCTTAGTCAAGCCATCCAAAGATTCTGGTGGTTTTCCCGAATCATGAGAATATTTTATTGATTTGCTTTGTTCATTTTGATTGGTACAAGCATCAATGTTGGACATTAATTGGAAATGATTTGTGAATTTAATTGCGATTTGGAAACACTATGACACGATCAGCTCATTGGATGAACTGATTGGTTCATTGTGCCATCTGAGCAGTTCACTAGTGAACCGATCAGTTCACCTGCCACAAACTATGAATTTCATGAAAACTCTGGACCCTTCTACTCCCACACAGATTGGAAACCTTGACCCTAGTCTCTACTATAAATTGAGGGGTATTGGGGGCTTCCCAACACAATTGAGAATCAGTTGCTCTTATAATTATTATCCTCTCCAGCTCTAGTAACCAATAGATATTGCAAGAAAGTCTTACTCATTAAGAGGAGTGATAGGGATGGAAGAGAACAATTGAGAACAATAGTGGGAGAGCATGTTAGTGACTAGTATGCCAACAGAAGGGGGAAACCCCTTACCATTGGTTCTGGTAGCACAACATGGAGTTTCTGGTGGCCCATATGGACTACTATAGACGTAGGAGTCCATTGTCTACTACTAGGAGGTCATCAACAACCGAAGTCTAGGGTGCCAGACCAAGAGGTTGGTGGAGACGACTATTTGAGTGTTGCTGCTGCTGGAGGAGCATGCTGGTGGCTGAAGAAGAAGAAGTACAATGCTACTATAAGGGTAATGTCATTGGACTAGCTCCAAGACTACATATAACCTCACAAACCTTCCTTCCTAGATACATTATTGTTGACACGATCTTTGTTCTAGGAAATAGGCATTTAATGTTTTTGTTTTTTCCACTGCCTATATATGCAGTCGATTTCCCTACAATGGTATCAGAGCCACATCAATTTATGATGTATCTGAGACTCAAATTGATATGATAAAATTTAGTTTTCATTCTTTTATTGCATACAATGTGAATATTAAAATGATTAATGTGCATATCTGATTAAATTCCATATATGACTCTACAAACTATTATATATATGATATGATATATATATGCAATTTACACGTGTTGCCCTATAATTTGTTTTGATGGTGGATGTTTATCTTGATCACAGCCAATAACCCTACATCTTTGTGCATGGATGTTATTACTATTGTTACTCAACCAACGTATTGAGCCTCTCTATCCTTTCCAAATGTAACATAATGCTCTTCTTCCTATTTCCCCTCGAATGTAACTCGAGGTTTTCCCTTTTATAATGTCATAAGAAATATGATAATTTTAATTTATGTATCACTCTGAGAATATGTTTTGCACTAGGATAATGGATTGACTAGAGGATCGATGAGGCTAGATGAAAAGAGGATAAACTAGTTGATTTGTGGCTCAACTGATCGGCTAGAGGTGCCCAAATGATGCTTGAGCCTAAGAACCAGACAACCTCTTTAGGATACCAACCAATCAAGAAAGTGGAGATCCAAATTGATTCATGAGTTGAACTGATCAACCCTTATTGGTTCAAGCACAAATCTTCATCAATAATACGTTGAATATGTTGTGAACCTTAGGTGGTAGTAATTCCTTGTGGCTCCAAGGAATTACATTAGTATGAACATAACTATTACTTGTGTTTTTTAATTGTTACATGGTCTCATTTGTGGTTATAGAATGTATATGATATTTACTATAAGTATGTGGTGATTGGATATGTATATGTATTTATATATAAAATCCCTCAATGCAAATATTCAATCTTAGATGCTTTCCATAAGCATCACACATGAAAAGCTTGATTGTCCAATCATAGGTTACACTAAATTGTGATGCACCGTCCATCTTGTGGAAGTGTGATGGTAGATATGTAGGTTCTGCCAAAGCAGGGTTCATATTGTATCGTGTTGGCTTTTGGGTTAGGCATAATTGAGTGTACTTAATGGGATTAAGCATCAAAAGCATATAGATGAATTACAACAAGGAGTTGTGAATACCATCAATCCAAGAGTTGCATAATATACAGTTGATAAACGTTGTCTACCTGAATAGTCAAGTTGTAGGTGATCAGCCAAAGTTGCCTCATAATTTGATGAAATTTGGTTCTTGGGTCACTAGAACATTGCATGCTGTAATCTTCCAAATTGAAACATGAGGGTTATCAATTAAACAAAATAGTGGGAGCGATAATTAATTAAAGGTCTAATTAATAGTGGGAGCGATAATTAATTAAAGGCCTAATTATTGCCTAAAAAGATAAAAAAGACATCGTATGGGATATGGCATTAGAAGTGTCCCGATATTTCTTTTGTAGTGATCAGGATTGGAATCTTATATAGGAAAATTATTTCTTATAAGCATTGTTATTAATAAATCACATAAATGTTTTTTTATTGAATACTACTTTTATGTCAATCAACCAACAAAGTTGTTTGTTTCCAGGATGGTTGTATTAGTGAGAGGAAGTTAGTTCAAAAGGAATCGGTGGAGGGAAAGTAGAAATCAAAATGTACAAGACATACAAGAAAACATTGAACCTAAAAGAGGTATAGTTGGATTAAGGAGAATCGCAAGTTGTTGTCGAATCTCAAGTTCCTTATGTAACACACAAGACTTCTAGTTCTAGTAAAACATGCCTTGACTTTGAAAGATTATGATATCTTATAACTCAGAAAATTAATGAGTTCATCATAGAAGATGAGTCAACAACCTACCTAGAAAGCTATTGAGGGACCAGAATATGAGACATGGCTTGCGGCCATGAGATCCAAGATGGACTCCATGTACACCAAAAAGGTATGGCCTTGATGGATCCACCTAAAGAGGTAAAACTAATAAGGTTCATTTGGGTATTTGAGAGAAGACCAATATGGAAGGGTATATTTACTGCTAATAGTTTCAAGAAAGTTCAAGGTGTTGAACATGATGAAGTCTTTCACCAGTTACCATGGTTAAATTAAATAGGAGCATGTTTGCAATTACAGCTTAGTAAGACTATGAGATTTGGCATATGGATGTTAAAATTGCATTCCTTAATTGGGGTAATTAAGAGGATGTGTATGTGACCCAACCTAAAGGTTTCATAAAGACAATAATGCAAATGAAGTCTATAAGTTGCAAAGGTCGATCTATGGATTGAAGAAAGCATCTCTGAGATGGAATCTTCTATTTGACAAGATAGTCAAAGGGTTTGACTTGATTCAGAATGAAGATGGAATGTGTGATTCCAAAGATTTAGTGGGAGAATATTAATATTACACATAATGATGGGGAATAGCGTCCTTATCCTACAAATATTAAAACTTGGCAAGGAAAGTGCCATCTATATGAAGGGTTTACAGAAAGAATCCTATGGGATAGGGATTGAGATCCTTAGAGATACATCTGGAAAGCTTCTTAACCTAAGAAAGAGCACATACATTGGCAATATGTTGAAAGAGTTTAGCATGCATGACTCAATGAGAGAAAACGTGTCCATGTTCCATGAAGTTAGTCTCTCAAGATCCTAGTGTCCTAGTTCTTGTGAAGAAAAGGAACACGTGGATAGATGACATATGCATTAACAATTTGACCTATCTTGAATGCAATGTTATGTATCCCATCATCTCATATGTATTGGACATGATGAGTGGATATATATATCTATATCTATATCAATATCTATCTATATATATATATATATATATATATATATATATATATATATATATATATATATTTGGAGGAACCTCTTTAGAGGTAGTTTTATTAGTCCCACTCTCTAATGGCAGGGAACATCCATAGATTACACATTGTACCTACTAGAAACTTAAACTTGGTAGGATTCCTACCAGTATAGGGGAAATAGAGAAGGGGTTGACCCACAGGGTCGAGGGGAGGATCAATATATAATTGACTGTCCTGATAAATTTTGTGGTGGTGTCTCGCTAGGTTGTCCACCAGTTGTAGACCTTCTCTGTTGACCTTCATTACATTACTATCTTCAATGTCAGCCAGTAGCTTGTGAATGTCCAAAATCTAGGCTCAAATTTCAGATGCATTTATCCCTTTATTCTTCACTGCTTGTATTGCTAAGGCGCTATCTGATGCTGGAATGACCTTGGGGCTTTGATTGAGTTTGTATGCTTCGGCTGCAAGGTGCAGTGCTCTCGCTTCAGCTTCAAGTATTGACTGTACTGTGAGTTTTCTCACACATCCCTCTACCAATGTCCATTGTGGTTGATTGCTACAATCTCTATGGATGCAGTGTTTATGTGTACGGAAGCATCTGTCATCCATAGGATGCTTCTTTCTTCATTCATAGGAATCTCACATTCTAGATCTACCTCATCTTTGTTAACCCGTTCTTTGTTATTCTAGGCTTGGACTATTGATTGATAGAGGCATGTGATTTGTAAAAATTGTCGACTCAGTTGGATGGTTTTTTCAAAAATCACTGAGTTTCTTGCTTTCCAAATAGTGCAGAAGGTGATTGCAAACATGGACTCAGTGTTCAAGTCTTCCTTCAACACTGTTGCGATCTAGTTCCTTGAATGCATAATCGAGTCTGTCAGTGGTATATTCTGGGCCTTTGTAGCTAACCACACTTCTCTTGCATGTGGGCAGTCCCTCAGAGCATGGAGAGTTGATTCCTCATTTCCTCCACATCTTGGGCATATGGTCGAGTTAGTTAATGTTCGTTGTTTCCTTCTGACATTAGTCATGATCGTATCATGTGCATCAAGCCATAAGCAGGTCTAGATTTTGGAGGGGGGCCTAATTTTCCAGATCTTTAACCACACGCCATTAGTTTGTTCGGTATCTTCAGTGTGGATTAAGTCAAAAGCCTTGCTTATTGAGTATCTGCCTCTAGTATTGTGTTTCCAGCTCCATAGATCTTTTCCTTTATTGCAATTGGGAATATGTAAGCTGGTGATGTTCGTCACATAGGTCGTTGGCATATATATATATATATATATATATATATATATATATATATATATATATATATATATATATATATATCGGGCAACGATGCAGTGAGAAACATATCTAGTGAGAGACTGAGAGGAATTTGAATAAATCTCCACATTGATCATTTTTTTATAATCCAACCGTACATATTACAAGTATACCTTAATATCTAGCTTCCTATAAAATTTTATAACCAACCTATTTGTAGATCATTCACAACAACCAAATATTTTTCAACGCTCTATATTGAATTTCAAGCCGGCCTTTGGATGTAAAATATGTATATTGTACATGTGGACATGTAAACAATATCTAATTGCAATGATTTTTTGTGACAATGTAAATGAAATGATGTTGTTTCCATCTATATGTTTGGATTTTAAAAAATAGTTACTAATTTGTAGTTATCCAAATACCTCTCATGCTCTCACCATAGGATGTTTCTCACTAGATCACTACTAATATGTATATAGGCCATTCATTCGCTACCCGTGCAGGTAGATAAGGTTAGTTACCCGTGGATCAGTTTCATAATAGAAAGATAGATATTTGTAACTAGACAATCAAAATTCTAATGCAAAGACTCATTTTGTATTACAATGTTATTTCTATTACAAATATCATTTTTACTGTAATCAGACGTGTAATATAGAACGAGTGTTTGTATTACAAATTTGATCATCTTATTACAAAAAATGTATGTCTTATTATAGATAGATACCTTTCTATTACAAAATAGATCCACGGTAACTAAAATTAGTTACCCATGCAGGTAGTAAATATATATACCCATATATATGCCCATATATTAATTACAAATCCTTCATGTTGGATCTAGTAGTACAACATGGATTTCCCGGTGGTCCACATGGACTACTCTAGAGGCAGGAGTCAGTTGGTTGTTGCTTGAAGGACGTTGTCAACCTCTCTTTGTGGTGCCAGACCGGGATGTTGGTGGAGACGACTGTTTGAGGGTTGTTGTGGCTGAAGGAGTGTGTTGGTGCTTGAAGAAGAAGACGCACAATGCTACTGCAAGGCTAATATCCTTGGACTAGCTCCCGGATTAGGTATAACCTTGCAAACCTTCCATCCTAGATACATTGTTGTTGAAGCAATCTTGTTGTTATGAGAAATGCACATTTGTATGTGTGTTTATGTTGCCTATATCTATGCCCAATTTCCCTACAATTATGAAGATGGTAACACATCTAGAGAATGTGTACCAAGATTAGGTAAGGCAAGAGAGAAATGATGTCTCCAAGGCGTTCAAGTGCAACATGGCAGGAGGAGATCTAGTAGGTCCCAGGTGCTAAATCTTATTGGGTATGTGGACAACCTTTCTAGACTGAGATTTCCCTTGGGTCAATAGTTGGCCACATATGTGATTCTATAGTCAGTGCTAGAGTCATACATCTAGTTTTCCATGAACTACAATAGGAATGGTTTTGACAAGCCATTGTTAGAATTATGTGGCATGTTGAGGAAAACTGATGTGCAAATGAAGAAAGACAAGCCCAAGCCCGAGATGGTGATGAACAAAAAAAGGGAAGTTCAAATACAAAGGCAAAGTTATGTAGAGTCTAAAGGTAGACAAAATTCCAAGTCTTCTGCACTCAAAGAAAAGGGAGGGGTGACCAAGGGAGGCAATTTTCACCATTGTCTCTAGCTTGGACACTTTAGAATAGGAATTGCCTTCTCTACCTAGAGGAAATAAGGAAGAAGGAAGGAATAGGGATCTCCACCTCAATTATATATGTTATTGAGATAAATATGTATACTTCTTCATCATGGGTACTAGATACCAGATGTGGAACTCACATATGTAGAATATGCAACATCTAAAAGAAGTAAACCTTTAATAAAGGGTGATATTGATCTATGCATTAGGAATGGAGCAAGAGTTATGGCTACTTAAGTAGGGACATATAATTTATCTCTAACCACAAGGCTTGTAATAGAGTTAAAAAACCACTACTGTATACCTTCCATTAATAGAAATATTATTTTTATATCTTGCATGGGCAAGGGTGGGTTTCAATTTCATATAAAGATGGTCAATGTTCTATTTCAAAAGATGATATCTTTTATGGAAGTGCCCTAATGTCTTATGGTATCTAAAAACTAATGTTTATAATGTTAATAACAAAAGATTATAACTTGATAGCTAAAAGAAAACATACCTTTGGCATTTAATTCTAGGTTACATCAATGAGAAATGCATTTCAAGACTCCACAAAGATGGATATATAAACTCTTTTGATTTTGAATCAATAGAGACATGTGAGTCTTATTTGTTGGAAAAAATGACAAATACTCCCTTCACTAGTATCGATGAGAGGACTAGTGATCTACTAGGATTTATACATATTAATGTATGTAGGCCTTTTAGAACAAATGCTAGAGGTGGTTATCAGTACTTAATTACCTCCAGTGATGACTTTAGTAGGCATGGTTATGTTTTCCTAATGAAATATAAGTCTAAAACTGTTGAAAACTTCAAGGATTTCATGAATGAAGTACTGAACCAACTTGGTAAAAGTATTAAGATACTTCATTCTGATCGAGATGATGAAGATATAAACCAACAGAGTGAGGACCTTCTGTGAGACCATGGTATTGTATTACAATGGACTCCACCTAGAACATCACATCATAATGGTGTTTCAGAAAGAAGGAATTTGACATTACTCGATATGGTGCAATCAATGATGAGTTTTATTGATCATCCAACTTCCTTTTGGAGTTGTTCTCTAAGAACTACAACATTTACACTAAAACATGTACCATATAAATATATTCAAAACACACCATATAAGATAAGGTATGTGAAGCATCCCAATTTGTCTTTTATGAAGATTTGGGGATGTGAAGCTTGTGTGAGAAAGAACTTTTCCAAAAAGCTTGGACCCAAATCAGCTAAATGTTATTTTGTTTGATATCATAGGGAAACCAAAGGATATTACTTTTATACCCAATCTGACAGTAAATTGTTTGTTACAATGGATGTTGTATTCCAAGAAAAGCAATTCATTTCCAACAGAATCACTAGGAGGGAAGTAGAACTCAAAGAGGTTAGAGACCAAAAAGAAAGCATTGAACCTATATGGGTACAAGAGGAACATAGAGAATCACAAACCATTGTGGAAACCCAAATTCCTCTTGTAACATAGGAACCTCATAGAAATAGTAGGACATGCCTTGAGCCACATAGATTTGGTTGTCTTGAGACCCAACAAGGTGATGCATCAGTCATTGATAATGAGCCAACTACCTACCTAAAAGATGTTAAGGGACAAAAATATGAGAAGTGGCTTGAGGACATGAGATCTGAGATGGAATCCATGTATGCCAAAAAGGTAGGGACCTTGGTGGATCCACCTAAAGGGTGAAAACCCATACGGTGCAAGTGGGTCTCCAAGAAGAGTTTTGACATGGATGGTAATGTACAAACTTAAAAACAATGATTTTTTGAAAATGATTTTAGAAAAGTTCAAGGTGTTGACTATGCAAAACATTTTCTATAATTGCCATGGTTAAGTCCATCAGGATCATGATTTCCATTGAAGCTTCTTACAGACTGTAGATGGATGTAAAACCACAATCCACAATGGGAATCTTCTTGAGGATGTGTACATGACACAACCTGAACGTACTATAAATGCAAAGGATGAAAATAATGTTTGTAAGATACAAAGGTCAATATATGGATTGAAACAAGCACTCAGAGCTGGAATATTCGATTTGATGAAGAATTCAAAGAGTTTGCCTTTAGTACAAATGAAGTTGAATTCCTCATAAGAAGGTTACTCGGAGAATGATTGCGTTCCTCATATTGTATGTGGATGACATACTATTAATGGGAAATGACATCCCTACATTACAAATGGTAAAGTCCTATCTAGGAAATACATTCTCTATGAAGGACTTATGGGAAGCATGATATATCTTAGGAATCAAGTTCTATAGAAAACAGATCTGGAAGTCTTCTTGGTTAAAGCCAGAGCACATACATTGACAAAGTGTTGAGAAGGTTCAACACGAAGACTCAAAGAGAGGAAACATACCTATTTCTCATGGTATTAATATCACTAGAGCACAATGTCCTAGTTCTATTGAAGAAGGGGAGCACATGAGTAAGATTACATATGCATATGCAATTGGATCTATCTTGTACAAAATGTTATGTGCTCACCCTGATGACTCATATGCCTTAAGTATGACCACCATGTATCAGTCATATCTAGGTGAATGCCATCAGACTGCCTTAAAGAACATCCATAAGTACTAGAGAAGAACTAAGCATTAGTTCCTTGTATATAGTGGTGAGGAAGATTTGGTTGTAAAGTATTACACTGATGGAAGATTCCAAACATACAAAGATGACTATAGATCACAATTTGGATTTGTTTTTTTCCATAACAACAAAGTTGTAAGCTGGAAGAGTTCCAAGGAAGAGACATTTTTTTATTATACAATTAAGATTGATTTTATTAATACATCTAATGTTGCAAACGTGATTGTTTGGATCAAAAATTTGTTTTATGAACTTGGGGTGGTTCAAAGCATCAGCGATGTAGTAGAGCTATATTGTGACAACGATGGAGCTATTGTATAAGCTATGGAACCAATATCTCATCAACATTCCAAGCACATACAATGGTGGTTCCATATCATACAAGAGATCATACAACGTGGAGATGTGAATATTTGTAAAGTACCAACTAAAAGCAATCTGGCTGACTTATGTAGTTGAAGCATGAAGGTCATGTTAGATCACTTGGGATTAATTTCATGGGTGATTGCCTCTAAGTGCAAGTGAGATTATATTTCTATGTCTATGTGGAGAGACAATCATATGATGAATGTAATGGCATATCTTGTAAACAATTTGATCAATAATAAAAGGCAATTTTGATTGTTCTATTTTATTTAGTTATGAGATAATGATGTAATATAATAAATGTCTAAAGAATGATGTCACTCAATGGCATATGTATTCAGGTTGAGGATGTGAACAATGAGATCGTACAAATTTTAAGAGTATATATATTGTCCTCATGTCCCTATTTGCTTGTTATTGTGGAAGTTGATAGACTAGAATAACACATATGATTAGAGTGTGGTTTGGTGGATAACATAATATCCTTAGTGATGATATGTGATATGAAACCAAACACATAGTTACATGTTAGAGAATAACATATTAAATTGACCCACCTTGAGAGTGATACATTGCGACCATTGAATGATAATTAGAATCAACACTCCTAGTGATAGGTGGTGATTGTGGTTCATATACTTAAATACACTACACTCATGACATGTCCTTCGATGTACTTTGACATTATCCAACATGACCTTGAATAAGGGTTCCCATAAAGGTGATGCTAAGATACATTATGACACATGGGGAATGAGTGATGTAGATGGGATTTGTCCCTCCTATGGAGATTGATATCCTAGCTATTTGATAAGTGAGACTGAGAAATGCTTGACCATGCTCATGTTAGTCAATATGTGATATTGAGTTCACATGTATCTCACATGGTATTTTCTAGTTCAAGATACATAGATTGAATGTTGAAGAGGATGACAATTTCCTGCCTCAAGTTCAATATAGATATTAGAGATAAAGAAACTATATATCACAGTAACACTAATCACAGATTGTAGGTTGAAGGTGTTCTCCAACTTTCCAATTACTTGGATAGCAATGATGTCTTGCTAGATACTACTCACTGCTTGTGATGTCATAAATCAATTATGGACATTCATTACCAACATAACTTGGGATCTATAGGGTCACACATATATGATACACCTAGAAAAAAAGTTTATTCAATAGTATGGTTTGAACTTCATTACTAAAGTGTCTGGTTTTCAATTTAAACAAGATTGGCAATCAAAACTCTAAAATAATTGGTTTAGTTGGTGAACTGATCGGTTCAGATGTATGAATCGACTGATTCAAGTTGTGAACTAGCCATTCGATTCATCACTCATATCGGATTAAGGATTGACGCTAACATCATGTTGTGCATTAATTAAATATAAAAGGACAATACAATTTTGAATGTGAAACATAGTCAACCAATCGGTTCAAGGGTTGAATTGATCAAATCACATTTGAATTGATTGATTCAGGAGTAAATCGACCAGAACATGGTTTGTAGGTTTTAGAAAATTTATAAAATTTTGTCTCCTTGACTCCAGATTGATCTAGAAATCCTAACCCTGACCCTCCAATAAATATAGGGATAGTCGAGGCTATTTAGACACACAACATCAAGCTCTGACAATTGTTGTCTTCTCACAGTTGTGATAACATCGAAATCTAAGAAAGTATTACTCATAAAAGGGAGGTACAACAAGGGAGAGAAAGTCGAAGCTAGTATGTTGACTAGAAAGGATTACTCCTTCTTGTATGTTCTAAAAGAACAATATGAGTTCCCGGTGGTCCCCGTGGACTTGGTATAGGAAAGGTGGCCTTTTCCACACTCTAGGAGGACGTTTTCAACTACCATTCATGGTGATAAACTAGGAGGCCACCATAGACAGATGTCTAGGTCAAACATCAGAAAGAAGCACGCTTCATCAAGGATAGTCACTAGACTTGCTCCAGGTGCATGTATATACCTTGCAACCTTTCCATCCCAATTCATAGTTGTTCACATGATCTGCTGCGTAAAGGGAGTATGGCAGTAAATGTTTTATTTCCACTATCTTATTTGATTCCATAATTCAGTACACTGAAATTTTAGTCATGTATTCACATTCTATCAAGCTAATTTAAGAAGATAGTATCACCCCTAATTGTGACTATGAAATGCCTAATTTCATTGCTCTACACAAGAAATAAAGATATTAATATTTAAAAATCAAGTATTTTTTTAGTGTGATTCCAAATTCATTAGTCAAAAGGGTTGTTGTTTCATTAATATACAAGTTCAAATCAAAATGTAGGCCCAAATATTAAATTGCAGTAATGGGTAATGGAACCAAACATTTAAAGGACCTATATGTAAATATTTCTATAGAGAGAATCAACTTACCTAGACCAACAAAACATAATCCAAGGATAATTATATAAATGAATATGCTGATTAGTCAAAATAACTAAATGATACTTCAAGTTGAGGATCTATTTGTAATTTGGATCAAGTTAGTAAAAATTCCAGAATTATGGCTCAAAACATATTTAGTTCCCAAATTTTAGTATGTTACAACTCTCCACAACTTAAAGAGGATTCCATCCCCAAAATTAGTGCATCCATGGTCTTATCAAGTACATCTCTCCACCCCTAAAAATGATTTAACTAGAAATCTACAGATGTGAAAAGACTATGTCATAAAGTACCTAATATATTTCAATTTCTTTTTACTATCACCCTACACAAAACTCTGGGTTTTACGAGTTTGTGTGCATATTCTCTATGGTTTTTATAATACTTCCTTGATTGAGACTAAGCCAAAGAAAACCATCAACAAAATTCCATAAAATATTTTTTCTTTTTACATTAAGTATTATAAAAAAATTGAGGGAATAACATGTCAATGCAAAACTAAGAATGGTCAAAATCAATAGGATAACCAAGACACAATCACCTTATATATACATTCTAATTACTATTACTTTATCATCCCAACTACCTAACACATTTTGGGATATATATTTTTATAGATCATAGGGAGTAACATGAGCACTTCACGATTCTTGGTCCATATAGTTCAACTAGGCTCATGTTCACATTTTTTAGGTAGAGAAAATATAAAAAAATTGTTATACCAAAATGTAATTTATAAATTGTGGTTATCATAGATAAGATTAAAACTTTGTCAAATTTTACTCAATATGTTTGTCACTAATATTTCTATGACATTTTATTGGGTCCAAAATTTGATATAATTCATTTTTATTTCTCCATTTTCAATGGGTATGGTCTTACATCAATATAGTGTCAGGTTCAACATAAATTATCCAAAATATTATATGTATATGAAAATTCGAATTTTTAAAATCTAGAGGTCCTACTATTTATCAAAATTTATTGTTTAATTATTTTAGTATGGATTGGGATGCAAATTTTAAATCTTAGTTTTTTATTATATATAGGTACACAGTTGGGTTTGTAAATTTTTATCTCCCGCAAATATCATATATAAAAAGAGACCTTATTATTTAACTCTCAACTCATCATATTTTTTAGGGTTTTTATGTTATCATGATGTATTTTCTTTAAAAAAGTATTGTTTAGTAGGAGTTTGCATTTAGTTCCTAACATATTATCATTTGTTTCCTCTTTATTGAAGATAATTCAACATACACACATTTGTTTAATTGATTTTTTGACTACTTTAAAGGTTAGGGTTTCCCTAATAGTAGGAACTGCTTTGTCAAGGTTGGTATGTAATGTGAAGAAACCTTACTACCATCTAAGTGGATTGGGAGTAACTATATTAGAACCGTCATTGAACATCCTTCCTTAGACACCTCATCTCATTCCACTTATATGGTGATAGATTATTCTAAATTAATTAACAAATTTTGGAGAAAATTACCTATCAATGTTAAAAATTTCTTATGGTTCAAAATGTAAGTTATGTTTTTTTTTGAAATAAATATTGAGCTTTATTAATGACTAGCTAAGCCAAACCGCAATTCATCAATACAAACTGAAATGTTTTGATTAAGCCAGGGGGCTTATTATAAAATCTACTGTGAGAGCACGATGCAAAACATGCTTTGCTATGGCATCTGCAACAATATTGAATTTCCTAAGAAGGAATAGAAAATAACTATCTCGTGGGCTAGTGTTTGAGAGAAGCCTCGTGAAAGGCAGTAGTTTCGAAAAGGTGGGATGAGCACCTGTGTGCATTTTGATAGCTTGCTCAGAGTCCGAGATGAAGGTGACTCTGTTAAGACCCATTGAAGATGTCATTGAAGCACCATGGATAAGAGCTTGGAATTCAACCTCTAGTGAACATGTAGAAAAGGAAGAAGACCCTAGTTTGCAGATGAAAGTGATGTTTATTTCAGTTATGTGGATACTGACTGAGATTTTACCAGAGTGAGCAATAAAGTCGGCATCCAAAAACACTAGGAAAGAAGCGTCCTCAAGGGCATGCAGGTGCTAGAGCAAGGGTTTTGCAGGTCCAGTGCGGTCGTTATCCTATAAGGATGTTATCGTGGAAGCTCTTTCGGCTATGAACTTAACCAGGACTGATGAAGGAGTTTTGGTGTTTGAATGGAACACTTCGTTGTGGGCTGACCAAAGGTGCCATACAGCGATGCCATAGCTAATGGATCGGTGGCAGAGCTTTATAACATCCACAATCCATTCTTCAGTATTGGTCAAGAAGAATGATGCCTCAAAGTTTAGTTTTGACCATACTTCTTTACTACGAGTGCAATCTCACAGGCTGTGGAGCAAGGAGTCTTTAGAATTATTGCATTGCGGGCAGGTAGGGTTAACATCGAGGTGATGACGAATCTTTTTCGTATTAACCAGCAACGATCTATGAGCTAGGAGCCATAGGAAGATTTTAATTTTCTCTGGGGCTTTGAGAGACCAGATGTCTCTCCAAGGCCCAGTTTCTTGTGTTTCTGTGTCCTTACGGATCCATCTATAACCTAACCTGGTGGAAAGGTTTCTTGAGGTTTCAAGAGGCCAACACTAATTATCATCTTCAACCTCCAGAGATGGGGGCAGAAGTCTTTGGATCATCAACCAACAATCCTGAGGGAGGTGCGATTGAATGAAATCAGTATCCCAGTGACCAGTGTTGCTCACCATGGAGGACACTTTGAGGTCATCTAGCTCGGGTGGGATCAGAATATTGGGATACTTGGAGGCAATGATGTTGTTTTCAAACCATTTGTCATGCCAGATGTTGGAAGTGTGCCCATTGTTAACAATTTTCATGCTGATAGCTTGGAGTGTGGTGGATTGACTCTTTATGAAACTCCAAGTAGTGGAAGAAGATCCATTTTTGGCCTTTCCATCATGAAGGTATTTACCTTTCATCTCATGTACCCAAAGTTTATAGGGGCAAGTGAGATAACTCCAGACATTTTTAAGCATCAATGATCAATTCTGATCATGAGAATCTTTGATGCCGAGACCACCCACATCTTTGTGGGATGTAACCTTGTTCCACGATACCAGAAATAACTTTCATTGCTCCCAGTTTTCGAACCAAATAAAGCTTCTGACATATCTGTCCAACTCATCACAAAGGCTTAGCGAGAGAATGACAGTTTGCATTATGTATGCAAGGATGGACTACAATGTGGCTCTGGCTAGAGTGTTCCTGCCGGTGACGCTGAGATGCCTAGAAAGCCAACTATTGGTTCTTGATTTGAGGGAGTCCAGTATACTTGCGTGTGTCAGTTTGTTCACACGGTGATGGAGAATAGGTACGCTGAGATATCTACCGAGATCCTCAGTGGAGGGGAACCCTAAGGACCTGCTTATAATTCATTTGTCTCTGGATAATGTGTTCTTGGAGAAGAAGCACCTTGATTTAGAAGTAGAGATAATTTTTCTGGAGACTTTAGAGAAGTCCTTCATAATCATATTCATAATTTTCACCTGCTCGTTGGTCACTTCACCTAACAGTAGTAGGTCATCAGCAAATCAAACGTGTGAAAGGGGAGGACCATCTTTGGAGAGACGGATCGGTTTCCATGAGCCATCAAGAACCACATTTTGAATAGACTGGTTGAGGCACTCCATGTACAAGACGAATAGATAGGGACTTAGAGGGTCTCCTTGTCGGACTCCTTGTGTCGCTTGAATAGGCTTTAATGGCCTGCCCTCCCAAAGAATTTGTGAGGTACCTTTGGAAATAATTTGTAGAATGATATTTCGAATCTGGGCAGGTAAATTGGTCTTCTTCAGTGTGCCACTGATGATGGACCAATTCATACGATCAAAGTCCTTGGCTAGATCAATTTTCACCGCCATCCATTTCTTTTTTCTGGTTTTGAAACGCATTGAGTGAATGACTTCTTACACAATCAGAATATTATCAACAATCTTCCTTCATGGGATGAAACTAGATTGGAAAGGCGAGATCCAGTTGTGTAGGAGGGGCTTAAAATGCTCCACTAGAATTTTTGATATGATCTTTAGACAATTGTTATTGAGTGAGATCGGCCTCAAGTCATTACAACTTTCTACTGGTTCTTTCTTAGGCAGTAGAATCATCCACGCCTTGGATAGCTCGAAATCAATGGATTCAAAAGAGAAAATAGAGGTAATTGTCCTGATAACATATGAGCCCACCGTGGACCAATTCTTCTGTAGAAATTTATTGTAAATACCATCGGGGCCAGGAGCCGCTGATGCTTTCATGTTGAAGACTGCGGTCTTCACTTCCTATGGAGAAGGGGTCGCATTGAGTGCAACGAGCAGGTTACTGTTGGGGCTCTCGAATTCTCCTGGTTAGGATGGAATCTTATTCAAGGCGACCGAGGTGGTTATCATCATCAGGTTGTTGAAGAAGCTCAACATGTGCAGTTTGATCTCCTCAGGGACAGTGATGAGGTGACCCTCTTCATTCTTGATTGCTGCTATTTTATTACGATGTCTCCTGGCCTTGACGAATGAGTGGAAGCATTTCGTATTGCCATGACCCAGCTTGAGCCAGTCAAGGTGAGCCTTTTGGCGCCAGTCAGCCTCCTCACGAGCGAGAATTTTTTGCAAGTTTTCTTGGAGCTCGATGGATCTGAGCTCATCGATGGGATTAGGGTTAGAGGGGGTGTGTACCTAGATTCTGTTGATGCATTGATGAGAGATGCTTTCTCCTTATTTTGTGCCTTCGTCGAGGAAAATGACCATTTGGAAAAACTGGTTTGAACATAGCTAGGGCATCGTAGAACTCCACATTCTGATCCCAGAAAAGGTCTAGTTGTTGGTTGAAGTTGGGGCAAAGATTCCAGCTGGATTTTGTTTTGAAAGTAAATTGCCGTTTGCGTGTTGATGCATTGCTAGACACGAGCAATGGGTTGTGATATGAGAGAATGCATGGCAAGACAGTGACTGAGGTATTTGTGCTGTTGTCCAACCATGTTTCATTAGCTATGAGGAGGTTCAAGCGTTCGAAGACATGTTACTTCTGAAAGGTTAACCATTGGCCTCCAACTTGTATATCGATGAGGCCAGTTTGAAAAGGAGGTCGTTGAAGAGGATAGAGGTTGAGGAATCAAAGTAGTTGCTACCAGATGTCTCAGAAGGGGAAAGCATCATGTTGAAATCTCCAAGTACTGCCTAAGACGGTGATATCGAAAGCGACAAGTCCTTCAGGTGATTCCAGAGCAGCAAGCAAAGTATAGGATTAGGACTGCCGTAGACGAAGGTGATGAAGGTAGAGTTTTTCACTCTGTAGTGAACAAATTGTTTGTGATTCAGGAGTATCTCCACAACGATGGCATGTTGGTCCCACAGTATCCAGATGTCACCTGAGAAGCCAATGACTTCGACTCTATGAGAGTAATTGAATCCCATTCTTCTAATAATAGAATCTACTTTGTCACCACTGCAGTGAGGTTCAAAAATGGAGAACAAGGAGAGGTTGAAGATTCATTTTAGATATTTCACATAGTTGATCTTGTCCTGAAGGCACGCACCTTGAATATTCCAGGAGATGTAGTTCATTTTTGGAATATTCGAGAGGGCGAGTGGACTGTAAGTTAAGAGATTACAAATTGGAGACCAACAACAATGCCGCTAGCCTCCTATATGGTGTTGCTAAATAGTCGACGAGCTTCATCTAGTTTATCACCATAGGGGGGATACAACGCCTTGACCTTCTTTCTCATTCTATCATGATTGATGGGAATGGTCTGGTAGACTACCTGTCTGTTCCTGAGTGGAGGACCAACATTTCTGTTGGAGTCGAGAAACTAGTTGCTGAAGCAGAAGAAGGGTATCAGAGCCTTGGTCTATGAGGATTCCTACGACCTACCAGTAGCAGAGTTGTTGCTGGTCAGGATAATTGTAGTCTTATTTTGCTCAGGGACCTGGGGTTCCTGAGTTGGGGCCTTCGAGGTTGAATATAAGGCTTGAAGTTGTTTTCTTCTGGCCTTCCTGTTCTGCACCGTTATCCACTCCTCATTGTCAGGAAGGGGTGGTGGTGGTGCGTTCTCTGGAGGAAGTGTCGAGTTTCTCAGGACCTCACCAAAAGGACCCACAACAGGTTCAGATCCTTGTTGGGAGGGGTTGTGTGATGGCTTTGGTTTTTTCCATTCTAGCTTCTTGGCGTGCATCGCCAGCGAGAACAACACATCAGTGTTGGGTGAGTCTTCTGTCATCTCTATTGTTGCAGCAGGGATAATAGTGTGTTTGTAGTCGGCTTCAACATGGTCGATTCTGCCACATTTAATTGAGATCGATGGAATGGATTCATATTCAATTTTGAAGATCTCATCATTGATGTTGATCGTCGACAATAGAGGTTTAGATGTATCGATCTCGACCGCTATTCGAGCAAATTTGCCTCGATTACCTAGTGTGGTCGTAGAGTTGATATGTAGAGTCTTACCAACTACGTCACCAATACTCCAAAGAAACTGGGTTTCGAATAAATGGACAAGGAATTTTGAGATGCGGATCCATACTACCAACTTCCTTGGGAGCATGTCTGAGGGGCGAAAACTAGGGCACCACGACTGCACCGATAGATAATGACCAAACAAGGTCCAAGGATCGTTGGTGAGGAAACTTATGTAGTCTGCTTCATTGTGCAGTTGCACAATGTAATAACCTTTTTCAAGATCGATGATGCGGAAATCATTGGTCAAACTCCACATCGCCGCTAATCTATTGAAGAGGACCTTGTAACCGACGTTGATCCCGATGGCCTTGAGGATCACTGCATGTTTCCAAGGTTCAATCTGGGGGGTGAAGGGCGCATCTTTCACCTTGATTTCAGGCATCTTTCCAGAGTTGTCTACTATATGGTCGTCCACCTTCAGGATGTACGGCAGGGTTGCAGGAGTGGATCTTCTATTGTTTCCTTTTATCACATCATGATAGGACTTAGGGTTCTCTTGACTCTCAGCGTCGACAGTCTCTTCCATGGCTTCGTCCACTGTTTCGGCCTCCGTTGGAGGACGTTGTGGTTTTTGCTCACTTATCTCTTGGTGGTTTTCATTGCTAGTGGGGTCGTAGCCACCACAACTGCCGCCGCCGCCCCGCCTGCTTCCCCTTCCCCGCTCTAGCAACATGCTAGGGTCGGCGCTCAGTAAGTATATGAATCTTTTCAAAATGTAAGTTATCAATTATATGAAATTTACCATTTTAGGGTTTTCTATATTTATTTATTATTATTTTTACAATTACTTGTGGTTGTCTCCAATAATGAATTCTAAATATGGTGTATTATCTTGATATCATGATTAATAAGTTTAATGTATAAAAGAATGAGTGATTATATGCTGAATTAAGAACATGAGTCCTAATTTGTAGATTACCATAACAAAATTGACCTTTTCCATTGTAGTTCCTACTAGCTCCCATGAGCGATGATGCTTGGTTGTCTAACTCCTTAAACTTTGGATGGAGATCAACCCTTATCAAGGTTGTTCCAGGTTATGGTGTGGATATAAGATTATCCAAAGGGCATGATGGTCTATGAAGTGGTTCCTTGTGTTGCAGGTTCACAAAGAGTTTTTAGTATTCCTTTAAACTCTGGTGTAGGTTTTGCTTCCGAAGATGAGGGCATACAATATGGTTTTGAGCATGAATAAAGGGTGTTTGGGGTTTCAGGCTCTCCGGAAAGGAGATAGATGGCTATCAGGTCTCCTTAGGACTCATTGAAGTTTATGGCAGTGGGTTTGCCAGCCATTATGGATCTGACTGTCATAGTCCCTTGCCCCATGTGGCGAATGAGATGATGTCATGTTTTTGGGGTAAGTTATGTCAAAGCATGGTTGCAAGTTTGGACTGTCAAAGGGAGATGGAGTGGTGTCTAGCAATAATGGATGTCTATGGGTGATCTGGAATCATCGAAGATGGATAAGAACTGGGAGAATGAGGTAGGTGGCATCGGGTTTGTAGCTTGCGGTGAAGTTTGCCATAACATTGCAAGTAGAGAGATACATGTTTCGAGGGACTTCCACGGATTCTAGATTGAAGAGGATTAGAGGGCATGTAGTCTCTATGAGGGAATGATAGAGGAGGTAGTCGTGATTGGTGGGGGGAAGATCTCGATGTAGTTTTCAATGTTACTTCCATTTTTATGGTGGTATGTATATATGATTGTGACAGCAAGTTGCTCATGGTGGAGGTGGTTTTCAAGAAACTTGTTAAGAGCGAGAGCATAGAAGGGAGGTAAATCAAGTTAATCCTTTGTTCCATTTTACGATGCATGTACTGGAGTTTCTCTATAGTGATTGCAATCCTTTCTTGTCCTAGGTTTTAGTCTATAGGGTTGATGACGATGACTTACCAGGAGGTGTTAGGATTTTCAGGCCTTCATGGTGTTGCATGTCAAAATTGGTTGAAGGTAGATGGTGGTTGAGGGAATAAAATCACATGTTGGGTTTTCATGTTTGTGTTCCATCTGTTGTAGTATCGTGGATTTATAAGGCCTATGAGGAAGGCTAAGGGGGACAAGATGATAGGGATTCAAGGAGGCATTGATGGATTGTAGAGGACTTCAATACATAGAGGGAATAGTTTAGTTTCTCAGTGGAGGGATCTTTTTAAGGAAGGTGATACAACTTATTACCCTACTTGAATGTAATATAGATGTAAAAATCACATACTTGCTAATTTCATTGAATTTTTGTAACTTATAGATGGAATATACCCAATACCGAAAATCTACTATTTCAATTATATGTTCACATTCTATTAAGATTATTTATAAATATGATATCACCACTAATTGTGGATATGAGATCACTAATTTAATCATTATTTACAAGAAACAAAAATTCTAATATTTAATAATCAAATAAATGTTTTATTGTGGTTCCAAAGACATTAATCAAAAAGGTGCTTGTTTCATTAGAATACATGTTCAAATCAAAATATGTAGGCCAAAATATTGAATTGCACTAATTGGTAATGGAACCATTCTGTAACATCCCCAGATTTTGCTATGTCTAGACTTCAAAGGCTCGAGAGGACAAATCTGAAAATTTTAAGCAATTGTTTCCAAATGAGTTGTGTAAGCAATTTGCACATAGATGAACATTCACTAAAAGCATACACCGTAACATTCTCAACATCAACATATACATTTATTATAGGATGAATTATTTAAAATAACAATTACATGTTGAAAGAAGAATTTTACAAGTTTGAACATATATGCTAACTAGCATCTACACAATAGGTACTACCTGAACACTGCTCACTTCCTGTGTTTTCTCCCATGCTAGCTCTGAACCTAGAAAATACATGAAACAGGAGAATCAACATAAAGTTGGTACATCATTGAGAAGATATAGATACTATCCTGGCATACTTAAAATAATTGAAGAAAGAAGAAAAGTAAGAGGAAAACATTATTTAAGGTAGAGAATCATGTAAACCCTAGTTAATAATCATATTTCAATGAACATGCATTACTATGGTGGACTTATCACAATATTACATATATTATTGGGCCCATTCCCCAAGTACCTTGTACCATTATGGATCTCCCCACGTACCATGTACCACTACAGAGGTGTTGGTCAACATTACTATTGTACCTCTCTAATAGGAAGATTAATGAACATCGTCAGAAACTACATTTCATTTTCATTCTTAAATACTCTAATGTTTAAGGAAAAGGAGTACCATAATCTAGATACATCCCACCAAGTTTATGCAAATAAATGCAAGAAAGTACTCATAATTATATCATCTAGAAAAGCTAGTCATATAATTTTATCCACATACCTGAGTTCAGAGATTTTATATACATCCATGGTCATCTAGATAATCTGGTCATCACATGATTAATAACAAATATTCATCATTAATACAAGTTTCACCTTTATTTACTTGATATTTAGGTCAAAATTAGGGTTTAGCCAAACCTTGGTTCGATCTTATCTTTGGTTGGAATCTGATATTTTTCTACTGATCAAGTGGTCATTTTAAAGGTCTGGTCCAATTTTCATATTTTCTTGATGATTGGTCTATTTTCTAGAATTAAACGAGTTAAAATGCATCTACATAGTCTTCAATAAAAAAAGACCTACTATTAGTGAATATTATTCCATTCAAAGTTCAAATGTAGGTTTTATTCAACATTAAGGATCTAACCATTTGTTTTTTGAAAATTAATATCATGTGGTGCCTATTTATTTCAACTAATGTACTCTAAATCATCTAAATTATAACCCATTATTTTTGTTCTTTATCAGAATCATCTAAGGGTCTAGTAATGAAGAGGGTATTTTTCTGAGTGTTTGAATATTTTTTGGGTATTTATAGGCAACAATATCTATTTTTAGTGACTTTTCTAAGATCTGCAAATAATCTAAGATATTTACCTATTTGAGATTTTCTGGGTTGTCGATTAAAAAATTGATCGGACTCAGGATCAGGTGGCAGAGAGAAAGCGATGTCTCCTGGTAGCAGTCTGAGGCCCACCTACTGGACTGGGGTTGGGTTGGCAAGTGCAAGTCCCTACATCATAATGAGTCGACTAGACCAGCAAGACAAGGAATGTACTGGTAGGGGTTCTGGCTTTCCCTTTTCCCCATTGCGACACTTTTTCTCAGGGTCAAAACATGTCTCTTTGCAGTGATGATCCCAAGTCTCCAACATCGCTGCTAGGCTCCAATAGTCTTTTACTGGGTTTCTCTTGAACCGACTAGAATACAAGGTTGAACCAGGGTGGTTTGCTGGCTAAGAATATGACCCAACTCTCCTCCTTACTCGCTTCCATGTGCCATGATCGTGAGGTATTTACATTCTTTTGTGAAGGAGAAGAATCTCTGGTGATTCATCAATGTTGAGGGAGCCACCTTCTTGGTGGTTTGAAGGATGCTAAGACCTCACACTATCCTTCTTCAAGGTTGTTCGGGATTTCATTACCTCAAAGACGAGATGGCTTTCGACACTGTCGAGCTCTCTAGACCTGGTGATTTCGTAAGGTGAAGGAGCAGCGAGGATTCCTGACTGCTTGAGGTCTTGGTAATTGGGTTGAGCCCTGCCATGAGCTAATGCTAAAGGTGGATTCACATCCTACTTCTAACCTCATATCCACTTCTTCTATCTTCATACCAGCACCGTCGTGACTTCTCAGGCACTCACTTGGGAAGGATGATTAGGGCCACAGATCTATGCCCATCCCTCATGTCTCTCAAACTCAACGTGGAGTATTGAGACCTAAATTTGTTGTGAGGGAGCCGAGACACCATCTTCTAGATCGGATCTGCATTGAGGAAGTGCATAAGGAAGGTACAGTTTGGATCATGAAATGCTCCCTCCATGAAGCTTCAGGTGGCCATGATGGGTTGTCCAACACTCCTCTTCATAAGATGGACTCCCTTTTAGTAGAAGGCAATGAAGCTAATGCAAGAGAGAGAACATTGATCTCCATTATCCAGTCACAGAGGCAGGTGAGTGAAGTGTCAGTCTATTCTGATTGTTATGTAGATCATAGTCCCCATTCTCCTTGGATCTAGAGATAACTCGGTTCATTTATGTTCCTCCATTCCTAGAGAATAGGGATTACCTAAGAGCTATTCAACCTTCTTAATCCATGACTGGCAAGCTATCACACAACCAAGTGAGACAAGTTGTCGAATGAAATTACACATAGCAACAAAATTATGTCTAAAGTTCAATGAGTTATTATTTCATTAGACACATCTTCATTTCTTGATATAACTCAAAAGAGGGTCCTAATTCATTAGAACTTTAACCCAAAATATATCATGAGTAATATTAGATGGTGACCAAGATTGGATTCAAAATACCATTAATAAACCCATTAAAATCAATATTGAATATGGTTTCTTCTAAGGATTATCATTCTCATTGTAAATCCCAAAATCTCACCCAAAGACTCTCAATCAATTGTGTAGGCTTTGTAATCATTCAAGATTCTCAAATTGGTTCTGATATCATTTCAATGTTCCAAAAAAATCATTTGGTCATCAAGTGGTCACCTATTCATATCAAAATCTTAATGGGTATCCTAAAATCAAGGTCATCACATTCACCCCACCTTATATGGAATTTTGTCCTCGAAATTAAACTAGTGTCATGTTTAAGGTGACAAATAAGTGCTCAGATTCATAAAGGTCACCACTTCTGGGTGCCATAGACCATAATTACACATGTGCCCCAAGTTTTTATCTTAAAATTTAAGAGCATCAAGGGACGTACCCACCTCACCTTATATAGATTGAAGCATCAATGTTTCTCCAAGGAATGAAATAATCACTATATGTTTTAGTGATAATATAACATTCTTATATATATTAGTATTTACATCGTCACACTGCCTCAAGGATAAGGGTTTTATTCATACATATGAAGTTAAGAAGGTACTACTCAGGGTTTCATCTTTTGTCCTTCTAAATCATACAAGTTGATGCAATTTCATGCCATAATTTACTGGGATTACCAGAATTAACATCATTATTGTGGTTTATGATCAAGATCATACTAAATTTCATCCTTAGATGAGATTGAAATTCATATATACATATTAGGTTTCACCCTATTGTGTTAGAGTTTCATATATCACCATAACATGCTTTTATCTATAAATCTTTACCATCAAATAGGAAACTTAGATGTATAGGATTTGAGGTTAAGAACTATATTTTTTATCATGTAACCTATGATTCAAAGACATTTGAATTTTAAGCTCATGATTTCAGACTTATATGTTTCATGTATGATATGAAAGGAAAGAGAATATACTAAATCAAGCTTATCAAGATTTCAAACTTGGATATAACATTTGTGATAGACGTAGGGAATATAGAATAAGTCAAGCTTCTATTAGTGGCTCCTCAGGTATAGATCATCTATATAGTTCAAGTGAGGTTTCTTGCATCATGTATTAAGAAAGAGAACTGGAAATAAATGTATTTTTGAGTATCTTATGCACAAGGAATCTTACTCTCAGAACCAATGTTCCGTATCTCACCTCACTTGCAACTAATGATGCGTTTCACAACATAAGTCACTCAAGATAGGACCTGACCTAGTCAAAGGATTGACTTTATCATCATGAGTCATCTACCCATCATCATTATTTTTACGCAAATATCATGCAAATGATTTAGATCAAAGACATGAATCATGCAGAAGGACTCAACTCATCTACTCAGGAGTAACTCAACTTAGGACACATTGTTTCACATATATCTCGTATTTTTCATATATTGTAGGGTTTAGGTCCTATGACCCTCTCCTTGTGGGTCTCACTCTCTCTGGAGTTCACCACTTATATTGTCCTAACACTGGAAGTCCTCCCTTGTAAAAGAGATTGAGGCTCATGTAAATTAAACTTTAACTTAACTTAGCTCATCTTAAGTAAGAAAAGGGAATGTACTTTCATCATCAAGACATAGCTTATAATATTCATAATTGAACATCTCATAAACAACTTAAACCTTTATAAGGAAACTTATACCATCATAGATCAAACTAAGATATTTTTACACATGTTTATATCAACTATCATTCTATTTTGTATTCTATCTTACACATACCCTGGTCATTCTCTAGACTACTCACTCTTCTAGACTGATGTCACTCCCTTTCACATAGATTGCATGAAGACCACCTACTCTCCCGTGTGAGGGACACATTTTCATACGTACATATATAATAAAATATTATATAATTTTTCTCTAAAAAAGTAGATGTCAAAGAAAACTGTCGAGGCTCTAGCCGACAGGAAAATGAAACCACATAAGAAAAATGGGTGTCCCACACAGTAGATAGTCCAGTGCAATGTCTCCAAGTGAAATGGTGAGAACAAGGTGTAGACTAGTGTAGCTATGCAATACATATGAGCTCTATATGGAAAGGGTTTTACACACTTGTCTAAACCTAGTTCTCGAACATCCAGGTTTTAACCTAGAGGTTAAGTCAAACCTAGTCTCTATTCAAAAACTTACTAAGTTTTTAAAGTTTTAAGTGAAAGGTGAAATTTAGTTTTATGTTTAATGGTGAGAAACTGTCAAGTATAGCTATTGTTCATGATCTGATACCAACTGTAACGTCCCTAGATTCTTCCTTCTCGAGAATTAGAAGGCCTAAGAGGACAAATATCAAAATGTTAGGCAATTGTATCAAAGTGCTTTGTGGAAGGAATTTGTACATACACGAACATTCACTAAAAGCATACACCATAACATTCTTAACATCAACATATACATTTACTACAGGATGAATTATTTCAAATTACAATTACATGTTGAAAGAAGAATTTTACACGGCTGAACATGTATGCTAACTAGGATCTACCCAATAGGTAAAACCTAAGAACTACTCACTTCCTATCTATTCTCCCATGCTAGCTCTGAACCTAGAAAATATGTGAAATAGAAGAATCAACATAAACTTGGTACGTGGTTGAGAAGATATGGATACTATGCTGACATATTTAAAATAATTGAAGAAAGAAGAAAAGCAAATGGAAAACATTATTTAAGGAAGAGAATAAGGTAAACCCAAGTTATAAATCATATTTCAATGAACATGCAATACAATGGTGGACTTAGCAGAATATCACATATATTATTGGGACCACTTCCTACATACCTTATACCATTAGGGATCTCCCCGCGTACCATGTACCAATAGTGAGGTTCCAATCATCATCAACATTTTCCGTCTCTAATAGGGAGATTAAAGAACACCATTAGTGAGTACATTTCAATTTCTTTCTTTCATGTTCTAATGTCTAAGGCAAAGGAGTACCCTGATATATATATATATATACATATATATATAAATATATATATGTATATATATACAAACATATATATATATATATATATATATATATATATAAATATATGTATATATATATACAAGAAATATTCTCAAATAAGAACAAGAAATACATCATAGCTATTTCACATAAGAAAAGTAGTCATATACTTAGATAAGCCCACCTATATAAGTTCAGATATTTTTTATACATCCATGGTCATCTAGATAATTTGTTGATCACCTGATTAATAACAAATATTCCTCATTAATACAAGGTTCACCATTATTTAACTTGATATTTAGGTTCACATTAGGGTTTAGACAAACCTAGGTTCCATCTGATCTTAGGATGGTATCTGGTATTTTTCTACTAATGAAGAGCTCATTTTTAAGGTTTGGTCCAATTTTAATATTTTCCTGATGATTTTTCTATGTTCTAGATATAAAATGAATTAAAAGGTATCTAACTAGTCTTTAATATAAAAAGGCCTACTAATAGTGAATATTATTCCATTTAGAGTTCAAATGTGGGTTTCAATCATCATTAGGAGTCTAACAAAATTTTCTGGGAATTAGTATCATATGGTGCCTATTTATTTCAACTAATGTTATCTAAATCACATACATAATAATTCATCATTCTTTATTCTTCAAAAGCCTAATATATGGGTCCAATAATGTAGAGGATATTTTTTTGAGTCTAGGTATATATTCTGGGTATTTATAGACAAATAGATATATTTTTGGTGACTTTTCTAATATTTGGACATTATTTTAGATATTTACCTATTTGGGATTTTCTAGGCCAACAATTCCATTCACCGGACTCAGGATCAGGTGGTAGAGAGAATCCCATATCGCCTGGAAGTAGTCTACGACCCACCTACTAGACTAGGGTTGGGTTGGCAAGCACAACTCCCTGGTTCAAAATGGTGTGATTTGACCTTCAGGGCAATGGATGAACCAGTAGGGCTTCAAGCTTCCCTCTCCCCCATCGCGATACTTGTGCTCAGTGTCGACAAATGTCTCTTTGCAATGATGATCTCAAGTATCCTCTTTTTGCATTGGGATATAACAGTCTTTTGCTAGGGTTGCTCATGAGCCTTCTCACATACAAGGTTGAACCATGGTAGTTCATTGGCTAAGAATCTGCCCAATTATCCTCCTTGATCACTTCTGTGTATCCTGATCATGAGATATTTACATTATTCTATGAAGGACTAGGATCTCTAATGATTCATCTATGTTGAGGAAGCCAACCTTTTTTGTAGGTCTGAAGGATGCTAAGACCTCGCGTCGTCTTTCTTCGGGTTGTTGGGGATTCCACTGCTTCCATGATGAGATAGGTCTCAACAATGTCGAGCTCTCTTGACCTAGTGCCACCGTGAGGTGGAGGAGGGATGAGGAATCCCAACTGCTTGAGGTCTTAGTGGTTCGGGTGAGCCCTACCATGTGCTATTGCCGAAGGAGGCTCTGCATCCTACATCTAACCTCAAATCCACTTCTTTTACTTGCATACCCTTGCCGCTGTGACTTCTCAGATAGTAGCATGTGAAGGATGATCAAGGCCATTGAGATATGCCCATCCCTCATGTCTCTCTGACTCAACATGGATTACTGAGACCTAAAGTTGTTGTGAGGGAGATGAGACACCATCTTCTAGATTGGATCTGTAGTGAGGAAGTGTTGAACAAAATGTGAGTTTAGATCTTGCAATCATCACTCTATGGAGCTTCAGGTGTCCATGATGGGTTGTCCAACTCCCCTCATCCTAAGATGGACTCCCTTTCATTAGAAGGCAATGAAGTCGATGCGAAAGAGAGGATATTCCTCTCCCTCATCCAGCAACAGATAGATGTGAATGAGGTGTCAATTTGTTTTGATAGTGGTCTAGATTGCATTCCCCATTCTCCTATGATCTAGACACACATTGGTTATGTTATGTTCCTCCATTCTTAAGGATTAGGGATGACCTTAGACCTATTCAATCTTCTTAATATATATCTGGCAAGCTGCCACACAGCCAGCTGGACAAGTGGCCAAATGACATTACACATAACAATAAAATTAGATCTAAAGTTCAATGAGTAATTATTTCATTCGATACATCTCCATACCTTGATCTAACTCAAAAGTCGGTTCCTAATCCAGTAGATGGTGATCGAGATTGGATTCAAAATACCATCAATAAACCCATTAAAATCAATATTGATATTCCAAGGATTATCAATCTCATTATAAATCCCAAAATATCACACAAAGAGCCTCAAATAATCATGTCGGTTCTGCAATCATGCATGCCTCTCAAATTGGTTCTTATACCATGCCAAAAAAATCATTTGGTCGTCAATCGATCACCTATTTATATCAAAATCATAATGGGTATCCTAAAATCGAGGTCATGAGACACTCATTTGAAGGACATATATGTATTAATTTTATATGAAGGGGAATAAAATTATATAGACTAATGACAAACAAACAAAGGTTAACTAATTCTAGGAATATGATGATGAATAAAATTAACTGAATGAGACTTCAATTCAAGGACACATTTGTAATTTGGATCAATTTAGGGAATAATCAAGAATTATAGCTCAAGATACATTTTGTACACACATTTCAGTATCTTACAACTCTACTCCACTCAAAATGCATTTTGTGCCTGAATTTGGTACATCCATAGTCTGATCAAGTACCACTCTCCACTCCAAAAAAAGATTTAATTAGAAATCTAAAGACGTAAAAAACTGTGTAAACTAGTGCCTAGTATTTTTTATTTATTTATTTATCATAATGATTTTACTACACCAAAAGCTTGGCTTTAAGGGTTTCATGTGACTCTCCTCTAGGGTTTTTTCTTATATTTCCTTGATTGTGATTTACTCTGAGAAAACCACCTACAAAATTCCATAATAAAATCAATTTTGTTTCAACATTAAGTATTATAAAGAATTACATCAACGCATCGTCCCCTCTCTCTAGGTTTATCTCTCTTCCATCTCTAGTGGTGGGGTTCTGGGTTCCTAGAGATGGCAGGTGGGAGCCCTCCCGGCTCTCGGGGGGCTCAGGCTCAGGCTCTCGGTGCATCTGTTGCTGCTGCGCCGGTCTTCGGGGTGGTGGCAGAGGCTCTCCCGTGGGTAGATCCTAGGACTAATGTCTCAGTTGGTCGTGCCTGGGCAGACACGGTGGCGCGCCCTTTGGAGGTGGGGCGGAGTTGCCGCCCGGTCCTAGTTCCTGAAGACCCCAAGCTTCCGTTCTTCCGAGCACAGGATAGGCGGCCTTGGATAAAGGTACCTGACCCGGTGGTAGAGGAGCTGGAGGAGGTTCATAGGTTCTCTATCATGGTCCAAGTCCTTGGGCGGCAGCATCTTCTCCAGCAAGTCTACAGGTGGATAATTAGGGTCTGGAGACCTCGTGGTGAGCTTCAAGTGTCACAATTGAAAGATGGGTTGATTCTGGCGCGCTTCTCCTCAGCGGAGGACATGAAGGTCGCCCTCGACAGAGGTCTGTGGTTCTTCGACAACAAGCTCGTCCTCACGAGGAAGTGGATGCCTGATGCTGATGTTCGACGAGCGGTGCTGACCACGGCGCCCGTGTGGGTCACGCTCCCTGATTTGGGTTGTCACTGGACTAAACGTGCTTTGACCATCATCGAATTTTAACTGGGTACTCCACGGGTGGTGGAATTCTGGCGTGAGGGTAAGTTTGCTGGTGCTCCACATCTATGCATCGAGATCGCTGCGGACAAGGCTCCCTCACCCGTCATCATGCTCGAGATGTCGGGGGGTAACGAGTTGGAGATCCGGGTCATCTATGATGCCCTTCCCGATCACTGCCTTGCTTGTAAGTCCTTCAAGCACTTGCCCCTTGGCTGTCCTAGTGCAAGGGTGGTTTCCAAAGATCCTCTGGTAAGGGGACGATCTAAGAGTCGTCCTCCACCCAGAAGGCTCCTGCTTAACAGAGCGGTGAGCAAGGCTTCTATGTCTTCGACCAGGGTGGAGGTCGTTCCTGTCCAAGCTGTTTGTGATGAGAGCAGGGCTCAAGGGGTTGTAGTTACTGCTGCTGATGTGGGCAGAGGATGAGAAGACGCTGCTGAGGTTGTTTCTGGTGAGCCTTCTGTGTTAGAGGACGCTGTTGAGGTTGTTGAGCCTTCTGGTTGTGTTGTTGTTGAGCGTGGCGCAGCTGGAGGTGAAGGCGTTGAGTCCCTTAGAGTGGAGGATGCAGCAGCAGAGGTTCAGGTGAATCTGGTTCTTAGCGCGGAGGAGGGGGAGATTCTGTCTGCAAACCCTCCCCTTCTCTTGCAAGAACAGGACCTGGAGATGGGTGAGGCACTGAGTGCCAGGAGGTCGAGCAATAGGAAGGGCAATGGAGACGAGAAAATTGCAAGGGGCAGAGGCAGAGGCAGAGGTGGTCGTGGAAGCTTCCCTTTGAACGGGGGGGGGGGGAGATGTGGTTATCCAATGACTCTATTAGTCTGGAATGTGAGGGGTGCCTCCCTCCCCGGGAAGCAAAGCACCCTTAGAAGCATCATCCAGCAGGTGAAGGCCTCACTAGTGATTTGTCTAGAGACCAGGATTCGTAGGGAAGATGTCGTTCGAGTTAATGGGCTTTTTCCTGTAGGTTGGGATTGCTGTTCGAACCTCGATAGCATTGATGGTGGGAAGATCGCTATTGGTTGGAATCCTTTGATGTGGGATGTCTATAAGATTGGGGAGAGCAACCAGCTGGTCATTCTGAGCTACATTAATAGAGGTGGGTTTCACTGCGTTCTATCGGCTGTGTATGGGTCCAATTCTGAGATGGACAGGAGAGGGTTGTGGGACTTGATTGTCGAGTCTACCCAGTAGGAGCTTCCTTAGTTGGTCATTGGTGACTTTAATCAAGTCAGGAAAGCCAGAGAAAAGTGGGGTGGGCTGCCTATACCCGACTCCATCCTTAGAAGATTAAATGAAGTGGTTGATGCGGCGGGTTTGTTTGAACTTAGTATGAAAGGTGGTCTTATCACCTGGAAAAATAAAAGGAACCCTCTTAGGCGTATATCTAGCAACTTGGACAGGGGTCTGGTGAACGAGTCTTGGTTGGATGTGTTCCCTGAGGGTGTGATTAAGTTGGGAGGTCATCCGAACAATGATCACTCTTGGATGGAGGTTCCACTTTCTGTGTAGAAGCAGCCTAATCGGCCGTTCAGATTTCTCAACCTTTGGCTCTCTTGGCCCTCCTTCAAAGGTGTGATAAAGGACGTCTGGGGTGTGAGGGTCGTAGGCAATCCCTTGTTCATGATTACTGATAAACTTAAACAAGAGAAGATGGCCCAGAAATCGTGGTCTACCAGCCTTGCTGCTTTACCCAACCTCGTCAAGGAGGCCAGATAGGACTATAATGATAAGGCTACTATCCTGAGAATGGTTCCTACTGATCATGACATCATGGTAGTGGAGGATCTGGCGGGGAAAAGGCTAACACAACTAGAAAGAGCTCATGAGATTTCTGGTTGGCAGAGAAGCAGACTGAAGTGGCTGAGAGATGGTGACTGTAATTCAAATGTCTATCATGCTGTGATCAGAAGGAATAATATGAAGGATCATATCCATAATCTGATTAATGAGAAAGGAGAATTAGTGGACGAAGCAGCTAAGGTTGAAGACTTGGCTATTAGGTTCTTTCTGACTATATAACAGTGATGTTAGCATTGGCAGTAGAGAGTCTTTGCTGAATAGAAGAGTTACAAATAACATGAACACTGAGCTGCTGAGATTAGCTATGGATGTGGAGATTTAAGATGCCACCTTCTCTATCGGTGCATCTAAAAGTCTGGGTCCGGATGGCTTTAATGCCAAGTTCTTCCAGAGTTGTTGGCACATTGTGGGCACAGATATTTGTAACACTGTTAGATGGTTCTTAGTGGGTGGATGTATGGTTCGACAAGTCAACCATGCATTCATAAGACTTATTTCTAAGAAATATGGTGCTGCTGCCATGAATGACTTCCGGCCTATTGCCTGTTGCTCTATGATGTATAAGATCATTTCCAAAGTGTTGGCTAGGAGACTTAAAAGTATCCTTCCGATGATCATCTCACCTAATCAAGCCGCTTTTGTTAGAGGTCGTTCTATTGTCAACAATGCGCTTCTGGCGACGGAATTCTTGAGAGACTTCCAAGTGAAGGGGAGTTCTAAGAAAGCCTACATCAAGGTGGACATATCAAAAGCCTTTGATCATGTGTCTTGGGAAGGTTTATGGTGCTCCATGGAGGCTTTGGGTTTCTCTACCAGGTTCGTGAACGTCCTCAAACAATGTGTTCAAACCACTTCATTTTCTGTGCTGATCAATGGTATCCCTAAAGGTTTGTTTAGAGCCTCTAATGGGTTAAGACAAGGAGATCCACTATCGCCCGTGTTGTTCACTATCATTATCGAAAACCTTTCATGTCTTGCTGACAAAGCTGAAGAGGAGGGGAGTATTAGAAGCTACAAGGTGAGGGGTACCAAAGTGCTTAATCATATGATCTTCGCGGACGACATCATGTTTTTTGTGGTAGCCCACCCTAGAGTCTTCAGAGGGGTCTGGATTTTGCTGGAGGTGTTTGCGGATCTACATTGTCTTCATATCAGTGACATCAAGTCACAAGTCTTCCTGTCAAAGTCGTGTGATTCCAGAAGAGGTAGGCTGAAAAATGTGATACAGCTGGATTTTGGTCGCTTCCCCATAAAGTATCTGGGGGTGCCCATCTCGGGTGGAGTGGGCAGAGGTTCTGACTTTCAAACTTGCTTGGATAATCTATGCCTCAAGGTGGATAAGTGGTCTGGGTTGAAGATTTCTATGGAGGGAGAACTGTGTTGATCAAAACTGTCCTTACTAGTATGCTGAGATATTGGTGCAGATTGGCTGATATACCTAATTTTATCTTGAGCAAATGCAGATCGATTATGGCTGGTTTTTTGTGTTTCGGTGGGCAACGTGGTGTGGGATGGTTGGAGGTGGCTCATCCTAGGCATAGCGGTGGACTGGGGCTATTTTACCCCTATGATATTATGTGTGAAGCTACATCGAAAAGGGTGCATGATTTTCTTACTAAACCAGATTCTACGTGGTCTTCCTGGATGAGGACACGATATGGGCCTAGTTTGGGGGTTGGTGCTGCGGAGTTCACCTCATGTTCTATTATTTGGAGCAAGATGTGCTTGGCTTGGGACTCTTGCCAGCATGAGTATCAATGGGTCAACGACAGTTGGACTGTTCGCGAGAGAGACAAACCTTAGTTGATTGTCCGCAATCAGCCACAGGTGCCTTGGGACCAGATCCTCTGGAGCAGGTTCCACTGCCCCAAGTGGAGGTTTTGTTCTTATAGAGTTATCCTTGGTCGGCTTCCTACTAGGGATAGAGTTAGTAGATGGGTGGTTGGCTCTAGTAGCATTTGCCTTCTTTGCTGTAAGGAGATGGAGTCTCACTGGCACCTTTTCTTTGGTTGCCCGTATGCTGAGTACCTTTAGGTTCATTTCTCCCTTAAACTCAGTTGGGGGGGTAACCCACCCACCAACCTTATGGATACTATGGGATGGATTTTGGATTCGACGACTATGGATTGTCATCTCAGGAGGTTTGCGGGGCTGATCTGGACGGGGCTCATCTTCCTCCTCTGGAAAGCGAGGAACTGTAGAGCCCATGGCAAAAGGGCAAGGGATAAATTTCAAATTTTTGATGAGTTTGTTAATAGCTTATGTTGGTTTTGTAAAGCTAACCCGAGTACCCTTGTGAGGGTCAAGCTGGAGGTTAGGTTGATGTGGGGTCTCCACTGACCTTGTACAGTATACGGGGTGTTCACCTCTATACTCTTTTTGGGGTTCTAGTAATATTTTACCTTATCCAAAAAAAAGTATTATAAAGAAAAAAATTAAGTGCCCCTTTTTTCACACAGCTCTGGCAATCATCCAGCAACTGAACTAGGGCTTCCGAGCGTGGAAATCCTCTGGCTTAGGGGAGCGCACTGTGGCCGGTGTGCCCAACTCATCTCCCCCCTGGCCCTTCCTCGACCTCTCCCTCAGTTGAGTTCCTACTTTGGTGGCAACGACTTTGTCTCCGGGCGGCAGTGCCCTCGACTCTCCTCTGTGCCCGAGTTTGTCCGGCGGAAGTCGGTGACGAGGTTGCTTTGGTCGATGTCCTAGGGTGCCTAATGCTCCTTCGAGCTTGCTGCTAGCTGCTCTGGCTGGTAACTTGCTAGGCGAGGGGTTTATTCCCCCCTTTCTTCTTCTTAGCTTATTAGGAGGTTGTCTTTTGGTCTTTGCTTTCCGGGCAGGCTACTACTCTATTCTCCGCCATTCGTGGTGGTTTTCCTCCATCGTTGGTGATGGTTACCCTCCCTATTGTGGAGGCTGATAGGAAATGGGTTTCTCCCAGATCTCTGTCTAGGTTCGAGGTTTACCCTCGATACATTTTGATGTACGCAGATCTTCTATGTAATTGTTGGAATACATATCTAGGAAGCTTTATGGTGGATACTCTTGCGTCCGTGGCTCCAGTTTCCGCACGGGTAATTAAGGAATTCTCAATATGGAAGATGATCAAGATTAAGGAGGGATTCTATCAAAAAGTTTCTCTTATGCGCGTCAACCAGGATTCTGAGCTGAAGCTTGTCACCTATTTCCAATCTCATCTTTATAATGTTGGTGTGCTCTTGTTCCCGATATGGTGTAACCACATTCTCCTTTGTAGATGCCGTATGGAGATCTTGATATAAAATTATTTGTGTTTTCATCAAAAAAAAGTATTATAAAGAAAATAATTTGTCTAGGGAATAACATATGATGTAAAATTATGAATGGCCAAAATAAATATGAGAACCAAGTAATAATTACCTTATCTCTACATTCTAATTACTATTACTTCATCATCCTAATTACATGACATGTTTTAGGAATTTAAATTTCATAATGTCTAGTCCATATAATTCCTCTAGGGTCATGTTCACATTTCTAGTTTGGAAAATATATCAAAATTTTGTGTTATACGAAATAAATATTAAATAAACTATTGTCATCATAGCCAATATTAAAACATTATAAATTGTTTCTCAATATTTTTTCACAATCTTTATGTTACGTTTTATTGGGTCAAAATTTAGATATACTTCATTTTTATTTCTCCATTTTCAATGTATACAATTTTGCATCAATAAAATGCTTCATTTTACCTCAATCATTCAAAGTTTTTATGTATATGAAAATTTAGTTTTAAAAAAATCTAGAGGTTTTGTGATTAATCACATTTTACAATTTAATCATCTTATTATGGATTGGGATGCAAACATTTAATCCTAATTTTTCTAAATGTACATTGGTAAATTGTTGGGTTTTCAACTTTTTTCCCTCACAAATATCATATATAGAAGGACAACTTATTATTTAACTATCAACTCATCATATTTTTATGGGTTTTATGTCAAAGTTATCATGAGGCATTTTTTTGAGCAAGTTTTGTTTTAGTAGGAATTGTCATCTAAGTCCTAATATATTATAATTTACTTCCTCTGTATTGAAGGTGATTAAATATCTACACATATGTTTTTAGTCGAGTTGTTGACTAAATACAAAATTAGGGTTTTTCTCAGTAGTAGAAATTGCTTTGGCTTGGTCAGTATGTGAAGTGAGGAAATCCTACCACTACCTAAGTGGATTGGGAGGAATTATGCCAGAACCTTAACTAAACATCCTTTCTTAGACACATTAGCTCATTCCACTTAAATGGTGATGGATTATTGTAAATTAATTAAAAAATGTTGAATCAAATTACCTATCACTCTTACATATATTTTATTGCTCCAAATTGAAGTTATCAATTATATTAAATTTACCATTCTATAGGTATGTATTCTTTCTTACAATTACTTGTGGTTGTACCTAATTAAAGAGTAATTGTAGGGTATTTGTATATGTATATTGGTGATTTAAGGTTCTAAGAGCCATATTCTAAATCTACATACACATGTCTTAAATACTTATTCCTGAATGATAACTCCATATGCATCTATTCCTTGGTGAGTCCAAAACCAAGTAGATGATATAGGTATGTTTCATGAATTTCTAAATTAAGGTCCATGCATTACATCCTATTTTCTTAGTATATCCTTTTTGTATTCTAGGGGTATATCGCAATAAGTAGGTCAATGATACTAGGGTTTGTTGTGAACTCTTATTCTGCGTTCCAACTATTCTTTTTTGTTCCTAACTAAACATAGATTCCATGATTCATGTGAGAGTGTAATCTATTTATAGATCTAATACCATTTCATAAAGACTCAATCCTCATAATCAAATATTTACAAAATCACAGCAAAAATATAAAAAATGTTTTCTACAATCATACTATACATTAGAGTCACAAATCTTATAAATAGGACTACAAAGTAAGAATATGAGTAAATCCTATCTACTTTCAGCAAGGGGTAACTCTTGAACATCTCTTCCATGTCTTCTTTTATCACTTGTTCATGAATTCTGATAGGGAACAAAACCATACATGGTCCCCAAGAAGGGAAACATAGGTTAGTCAAATGGCATATACAAATCCAATATTTGGATAGTAAAACAATATAGACCAATCTAAAATGAATTTTCATGACAAATTGCAAAGTGTTAAATAATGTAGGCAAGTATCAAATGGTAACAATGGGTTATAAAATCCAATAAGATTTGGTATCCAATTTTGAGATTAGTAATACAACTCTTTTAAATAGGTAGCACATCTCAATGTTTATATTATTGGGGAAGCTATAAGTTCTCTCCATGAAGAATGATAACACACCAAATTTGTTACCTAGTGCACTATGGGACATCATTTCCTTCTCTCTATTTAGTGTTATGGAAGAATTATTCCACTAAGCTAATGGGCATTAGCCTTCACTTTTCATCATTTAAACAATCTTCTACTATTATTGGGATTTGTTGTTTGTTGGTTTCAAAGAGGAGGGATACAATTAACAACAATTTTAAGCCAACCAACCTATCTATTGTTCATGCTGCAAGAAAAAATAAATTTTCCAAATATAAGAAATATTTTCTACCTTCAAATCAAAAGTATTCAAAATGTAGAAATTCAAACGATTGTCTCCAAGAGACAATCCAAAGAGAGTGATCTATAGGTTTTGGGAAATATTTTTCACTATATGACTTGGGATCAAGTGCTCTCTAGGATACGCAATTTTTCATTTAGGGTTATTATATCATATTTTCCTATTATCCTTCTTTTTTGGGTTTTTATTTTTAGTAATCAAAAACCTAAATAGTTATATATTTGCTACTATCCATAAATGTTAATATTACATATATTCATTTGAATTATGATATTGTATCATATTTCATTACAAAATGTTATTCATTTATTCAATTACTTTTGCATAGGTCGACTCCTTGCATATTTTAAAGATACCATGTACCATTATTTAAACTAAATCATTATTGTTATTACTAGAGTTAGAGCATCTTTCATCCTCTTCATTAGAAATGTTATTAGTGTATAATGCATAATTTATCTTGAGATTCAAAATACTACAAAATTACATACTTATCATATACTAGTATATATATATACCAACATGTATACTTATATGAAACATAAAGTTCATAAATCTTGTGACTATCATATTAAGACATTGTCCATTTAGAATCTTATATATTATTTCTTCTACTGTTACTAACAAGTTTTAATGTAGAGAGGATACAACAGTGAAGCAATTGGATTTAGAAAGTCTATGTACTAATATATCTAGTTAAATGATATGATATTAGGTTAGATTACCATCCAATTTATCTACTAACTGATGTCAATATACTATTATTTCACGTCCATATATATTATAGAGTAATAAATTACCTAATTCATATATGACTTAGTTTTGGAATACAATACTCATCTAGTTATCATTATTAATAAGCTTATTTTATAGGGGAATGGGAGATTGTGTGCTAATTTAAGAACATGAGTCCTAATCTACATATTATTATAATATAATTAACCTTGTCAATGTAGTTCCCACTAGATATCATGAGTGATAATGGTTGATCATCTAACCCCTTGAAAATTAGATGGATATCAACACATATCAAGGTTGTTCCAGGTTTTGGTTTGGATATAATATCTTGCGAAGAGCATGATGAGATACAAAATGGTCCTCACGTTGCATGTCGGCAAGGCAGTTGAGGACTCCTCTAAACTCTGTTCTATGTTTTTCTTTTGAGCAGTTGAGGAGGATGCAATTTGGTTATGAGCAAGAAGACAAGGACATTGGGGTGTCAGGTTCCCTAGAAAGAAGGGAGATCGCTGTCAGGTCTCCTCAAGACTTGCTCATGTTAGTGTCGATGAGTTTGGCAACTATGATTGATCTGAGTGTCATAGTTCCACGCCTCATGTGGTGAACGAAATGCAATCATGTTTGTAGAGTAAGATATGGAGAAGCATGGTTGCAAGTTTAGATCATTAGAGGGAGATGAAGTGGTGGTTGGCGGTGGTGGATGTCCACAGGTGATCTCAAACCATCAGAGATGGAGATGAACTGGGAGGTTGAGGCAGGTGATGTTGGGTTTGTGGCTTGTAGTGAAATTTTCCATAACATAATAGGTTAGGATAGACATGTCTTGACACATCCATATTTCTAGTTTTAGAAGAATTTGAGGGCATGAAGTCTTTGTGAGGGAACAACAAAGGAGGTGGTCACAGTTGGCGGTGTGAAGAACTGGACACAGTTTCATATCTTATAGTCATTTTTATGGTGGTCTACACATATGATGGTGGCAGTAGGTCGTTGATGATGGAGGTGGTTTCCAAGAAGCTTGTTTGGTTGCGTAGAATATGTGAGAAGAAATTAGGGTTCATCCTTCATGTTGTTTTATGACTCATGTACTAGAGTTCCTATCTACTAATCACACTCCATGCTCGTACTAGGTTTCAGTCTTCCAGGGTTGAAGATGAATACTAATGGAGAGGTGTTTGGATTTTTAGGCCTTTTTGAAGTTGTGAGTTAGCTTTGGCTAAGGATACATGGTGTTTGAGGTAACAAAATCACATACTGGGAGGTTGCAGGTATGTGTTCCATCTTTTTGCAGGGTCGCAACTTTATTAGGTCGACGAGGAATGTTGAGGGAATCAAGATGTTAAGGATTCACGGAGGCATTGAGGGATTATATAGAACTATAATGCATAGAGAGAGTAGTGTAGTTTCTTAGCTTGAGCAAGACTGGTCGTAAAGAATAGCTCTATCATTTAACCTGCACAACTGTAGAAGGTTCATTTTGAGGACAAAGATATGTTTTATTACCCTAATTAAATGTAACTTATATGTAGTAATTCCATTCTTGCTAATTTGTTTGAGCTTTTGTAACTTTTAAATGACATATACTCAAGTCTAATATGTTAGTGACATTCACATTGTATCAAGATAACTTATAAAGATGTTTTCACCCCTTATTGTGTCTATGATATGACTAATTTAATAGTTCATCACATGACAAATATATTAATATGTAATAAGAAAATTAAATCTGTGGCGTTATTCTAATGCCATTAGTCAAAATGGTGGATGTTTAATTAGAATACAAGTTCAATCAAAGATGTTGACCAAGCATTTAATTTCACTAATTAGTAAGAGAACCACTCATTTTGAAGGACCTATAGATAAGTTTTTCATTAGAGAGGGGAATCAACTTATTTAGACCAAGTAAACACAATTGAAGGCTAATTATATCTAGGAATATGATGATGAGTCAAAATAAATAATTTTGACTTCAATATAAGCACATGTTTGTAAATGGGATAAAGTTAGAAAAAATGAGGAATTATAGTTGAAATAGATTTAGTACCCAAATTTTACCATGGTATAGTTTGTCTTATGAAGATCAATCAGGACTCATAAACTGATGATGTAGATTGAAGGTCATCCAATGTGACAACCAAAAGGGTGGACTGGAATTTCCCCGAATGGTTATTTACATAGCTTAACTAATAGAAATTCTTGAAAGTAATCAAATTGACCTGATATCATTGACTAAGTTTTATTCTTTGTGCACTAAAATTGTAAAAGTGAAAAGAAATAGCAACTAGATTAGAAATTAATATAGAGGAGTGGGAAAAACTAAAAACTGAAACATAACCAACTATTCATAAAGAATTTATAAATACCAGGATCTAAAATTGTAGAAAAATATTGAAAAGCTTGGGTTGCCTCCCGAGAAGCTCTAGTTTATAGTCTTTAGCTTGACTTCCACTGTGCTCTTCTCTAATCCTTTTCTGATGGGGTTGGTGGTGGTTTTCAAAGTTGTATCACTGATCTTCTAGTAAAAGCTTCATCTTCACGATACCTTTTGACTTTGTGTATAATTATTGCAAAGGTTCTAGATTTTTCACTAAAAAACTCAATCATTGCAGATGTGTATATTTTGGTTACTGTTAATGGACCATACCACCTTGACTCGATGGGAACAACCTTATAGTAGAATTTAATAGGAGAAAATTGTCCCCCTCACTTGCATATTTTCTTTTCAAGTGGTTATCGTCCGCTACCTTACTCCTCCATTTATCTATATGTGTTTTCATAGGCAGGAAGCCTCTATTTCGCAAGCTCATGTAACAACAAGAATCTCTTTTTTCTTGTTGTTTCAGGGTCCAGTTTTAGGAGCTTGATGGCCCAAAATGCCTTGTGCTCAAGCTCCACCAAGAGATGGCACAGTTATTCACAAAACAACCTATAAGGAGTGGTTTGTATATGTGTTTTTTATGCTATTCAATGTGACTATATGGCATCATCCATCTTCATGCCCCAATCCGATGTAGTTTCTATCACTATCTTTTCTAATATAACCTTAATTTTTCTATTTGATACTTCCTACTATCCTGACATTTGGGGATGGTACTACTTTGTAGTAACCTTATGCTTTATCCATACTTTTGTAGGAGGGCCTTGGATTGTCCTTTCCCGAAGTGAAATCCCCCTTCACCGATTACATTGCAGGCACCTTGTACCATGAAATTATATATTTTACTTAAAAAGTGACTTTTGAAGTGAAGGTTGCCACGAATTCCACCCACTTGGATAGATAGTCTGCTACAATAAGTACATACTAATTTCCACATCATGAGGGGTGTGGGACCATATAGTCTATCCTCCAAATGTCAAAAATCTCTACCTCAATCTAATTGGAAAGGGGTATTATGTTACTTTTCAAAATGTTACTAGTTTCGGCCATCATCACCGGATAGAGTGTATTAACGAGCATCCTTAAATGGGGAGAATAGAACCCATATTGCAAAATATTCATGGAGGTCTTATCATTTCCTATATGTATGTCCTATGTAAAGGAATGATAATCCTACAATATCTTAGGTACCTCCTCTTCCGATATGCACATCCTATATAGGTTGTTGGCACACTTCATGAATAGAAAAGGGTGTCCTAATAATAGCTCTTAATATTTGAGAGAAATTTCTTATTGGTGTATGTTATGTCAGGTGGTAGGTGTTGGAAGGACAAATAATAGCAGATATCAATATACAATGGAAAATTGGATCTACTGCTTTGGCCTTGTAATAATCATTTATAGGGACAGAGTTATCTTCCCCTAAACTAATTCTAGACAAGTAGTCAACTACCACATTCTCAATAACCTTTTTATTAATTATTCTATGATTGAACTCCTGTGAAAGGACTGCCCATCTCAACAACTTTGGCTCATAGCCTTCTTCATCATAAAATATTTTGTTTCACCATGATAAATATACACAATGACTTTGGATCTTGTTAGATAGGACCTAATGTTATCAAAGTCATATATTATTGCCACAATTTCCATCTCAATGGTTGTGCGGTTCACTTGAGACTCATTAGGGGTGTTTCTTGCATAGTAGATGGCATGACGATGTCAATCTTCCTTCTATCCTAGCACATCTCCCACTACATGGTTTCTTGCATCACACATTAGCTCAAACAGGAGATCCCAATATAGATCTTGGATTATAGGTGTGGTAGTGACATTTCTTTTTCAGAGTGTTGAAGGCTTTTAAGCAATTATCATTTAAGTTCATGGAAGCATCCTTTTCCAAGAGGTTTGCAAGAGGATTTGTGATTTGTAGATGGAAATTTGGCTATGGATTTGACTTTTCTTAAGTCAACTTCAATTCCTTTCTTAGTTCATAACTATACTTACCTATACAATGTAGAGGCACTTTTCGTATTTCAAAACCAGGTATTTCCCACACAACATTTTGAGACCATTGAAATTTTTTTTAAATGTTATCAAACTATTTCGTAAATTGAAAAACTATTTCTATTATGTTAATAGTTTGTATTGTGGATGAATCTAGACTATCCACCACCTCTCCCAAAACTAGGTGCTCCAGTTGTTGGATTGTTTGGAATATTCTATTGGTGATAATTTTCAATAATGTTCTTATTTCCATAAGAGAACCAAGGATGGCCATGGATCTTAAAATTTTCATAGGAGAAATCTTTAGGAGAATCATATGGTACATCTTCTTCCTCATGGATGTATAAGCAATGGTCTATGTGTTGGTATGTATGGCCAGAGAGCCAATCATATGATGATTAAAATGGCATGTCTTGTAAATTATTCAGTTAATAATAAAGTCAATCTTCCAATTTATTCTATTTTATTCAGTTATGAGATAATGATGTAACATAATAAATGTATAAAGAATGATATTACTCAATGATGTAGGTTTTAAGGTTGATGACCTGAACAATGAGATCATATGGATGCTAAGAGTATATACATTCTTATAATTTCCCCAGTCATATATTATTGTGGAAGGCTGATAGACAACAAGAACATATAAGACTCGAGAGTGTGTTGGTTGATGACAAGATCTCATCAGTCATGATATGTGATATCAAAACAAACAAATAGATACTTATTAAACAAAAGTGTATTTTATGGACACACCATCAGAGTGATGCATGAAAACCAAGATTGATAATCAAAATAATCTCTTAAAGTGTTGGTGGTGATGGTCGTTCTTAGATTGAAGTTACTAGACTCAGCACATGTCATTTTTTGTACTTTGACATCATCCACCATGATCTAAAACAAGGGTTTCCATAAAGGTGATGTTTGGGTGCAGAATGCCACATGGGGATGATTGTGAATGTTGTAAATGGGTTTGCCCCTCCTATAAGAGTATGATAACCTGGTCACTTGATAAGAGGGACTGAGAAATGCATGGCAATGCTCATACGAGTCAATATGTGATATTGAGCTCACATATATCTCATACAATATTCTCTAGTGCAAGGAAAAAAGATTGAATGTATAAGAGGATGATGATTCCATGCCTCTAGGTCAATCTAGTGATCAGTCACAAAGGAACATTACAAACACTATAACACAAATCATAGATTGTAGGTTGAAATTGTTCTCTAACTTTCCAATTACTTGGGTAGCAATGATGTCTTACTACATACCACTCCTAGCTTATGATGTCTTAAACTAGTTATGGACATTCACTTCTAATGTAACATGTAATCTATAGGGTCACACACATAGGATACACATGGAATCAGAGTCATGAATGACATTTAATTTGATTACTAAAGTTTTTTGGTATGCAATTTGAAGAACAATAAGCTGACTGAACTTTGAGTCGACTTGTTCAATTGTTGAACCAGTCGGTTGGATTGGTAGGTTGATTGAAAATTGCATTGGATGAATATTGTATCAACTAGGGCATGAACCGAGTAGTTCACTGAGTGAACCAATTGGATCAAGATCATCAAACAACCATTTCATGTGATGAACCACCGAATTCATGGATCAAATCGATTGGATCAAGGATTAGTGTTGATATCATGGTATGTATTAATTGAATATTAATAGAGAATACAATTACAATTGGGAAACAAGATGAAACAACTTGTTCAGGGTTTGACCAATCAGTTCACAAGCCAACCGATCGGTTCACTTGTGAACTGATCATTTTACTTCTTGCAGGATACAAAAATTCATGAAATTATGTACCGTTCAACTCTTGAATAGATTGGGAACACTAACCATGAGTATCCTATAAATAGAGGGGTACAAGGGGCTCCTAGACACAAAATCAATTTCTCTGACAATTGTTGTCTTCTCTAGTTGTGGTAATCGAGAGAACCCAAGAAAGTCCTACCAATAAAGGGAGGTATAGAAAGGGAGAACAATTGTGGGAGAGCAAGTTGGTGCTAGTACACCAACTAGAAGGGGATAACTCCTTCCTATTTGTTCACCTAGAAGGACATGAGTTCTCAGTGGTCTGTGTGGACTACTGCATAGGTGAGAAGGTTTTTGCTTTCTGCTAGGAGGATGATGAAAATCTATTGTCTTTGGTGATCAACCTGGAACTACTACAGATGTTGTTCAAGTGCGACTTGAAGAAAAGTGCATACTGCATCAAGGGAATTGTCACTGGACTTGCACCAGGACCAGGTATTACCTTGAAACTATCGTTCTCATTATATAGTTGTTGACACAATCTACTATCAAGGGGAATATCGTAGTTAAACTTTTTCTTTTGCCTCCTACTCTGTCACCATATTTCGCTACACTATGTCATGACCAATATTTCCATAAGTAACGCATTTCATTAAGGTATCAAATCAGTTCATTCCTTTCTTCTCAAGATCCTTCATCTGTTTAATATCTATGGATACTCTCTATTTGACGATGAGGGCTTCAGTAGCCTTGTAATCTACAGTGGTCCCCTTAGAAGAGAATATACCAGTTGGCCCTCTTTCCTAACCAAGTTCATCTTGCAGTGCAACCATTATTTTCAATTATGAGTCATAAAATCTTTTAGGTCCTTCCCATAAAATCACGTCCAGTAACAACCTTGAGAGAAATTCTTCGAGCTAATGTCAACCCAATGAAAAAGGTATTTACTAGAAATTCCTTATAAAAATAGTGGTGGAGTCAGTACCTTTGTTTGTCTTGGTACCTTTCACAAGCTTCATATACATTTTCACCATGTTTCTCGATAGAACCAATTATCTTGTGTGTGTAGCATAGAGCTTCTCTATCAGGTAGAACTTTGTAACAAAGGCATCAACTATATTTGGCCATCCATAAATGCTCATGTTCTTTAGAGAAAGATATCATGATATCACTTGATTTCACATAGAGAAGTCGAACCCCTTATAATATATAACCACTTATGAAACAATGTTAATCATGAGGGTATCACATATATTTTTGAATGCACATAGGTGGTGATAAGGGATCTCGTCCAATGAGTTTTTGCTAAAGGTTCTGTACTGTATGAGGATAATGTGGGATGGTTTCAATATAATGATAGCAACATTAATCCTTGGCAAAATAATAGGGTTCCTACATTCATTTTCTCATGTTGTAGCCAAATATATAAAAGAAAAGCCTCCATAATCATCTTCATCACCTCCTTCTTGTTGAGCACCATGATCTTCCATCTCATTGAATGCTTTCTCCTCATCTTTGTTATGGTTCTACTGATAGCAAGATCTTCTTCTTCCCCATTCCCAGTGATCCTAGATCTATGAGGAAACATGATTCTTTTATGTGATAAAAAGATATCTAGTTACACAAGTCTTCCTTAAATAAATCATGTTATGAATGTTAGAAACTAGACTTATGACAAGAGGTTTCCAAGAAGAAAAGAGTTATGGGATCTAAAAGTGTACAGTTAAGTCTATCACTATACTTAAGGCAGTGATGTATGCAAAGTAGGCCAAGGGTTCTTAATAGTGTTGGTTTTCCTTGTCCCAATCAAATGGGCCAAATTTTATCTCCTTAAATCACACATCCAAAAAAGAGCAGATCAATTATAATCATACTTTAAATTTGTAACCCAATACTTGAACACTCACAATGATAATAATGGGGTCTTGTTTAGTAAATGGGTTAGATTTCAGGGACAAGGGTGGTGGCTGCAAATAATACTAAGCCTTATCTTAGTTTTACTTTACTAAAAGTAAGATAAGTGTTCATTACAGATCGATAGTAAGAAAACAAAAAAGTAACAAGTAAAGTAAACTAAAACTGATACAAACAAGACAACGAACGAATCAAATCTTTAGATGTATTTTGAATATATGGATAGAAAGTTGGATTGGGTTTCACCATGTAAGCACACTTACCAACATTGCAATCAAAAAACCCCAAGAAGGCAATTAAACATGTAACTGAAGAATTAAAGACCAAAAGTATGGAAATAAACATTTATAAGAGTATATCCATCAATGGTTATGTGTTATTACATGTTTGGATAGCATTAGTGGTTACTCACTACCCTAGCAAATGAATAAGCCACTAATGGTGCTGAGTGACATGTCAGAAACAGGAATGAAAAAAGCCATGGAGGTAGACAAATGGATGGAGATGAATTGGATGAAGATAGGGAGAGAAGAAGAGTGACCATGGAAGGGTAATGAAGCTCAATCAAGACCTCCTTCTATCTCAAACATAGGTTAAAGGTGAAGAGAATGGCGAACAATAGTTGTTGTCATCCTTCTTCTACCAAAAAAGATCTTTAGAACCAATACAGTGGTGGTGGAGGTGTGCATAACCTTTGAATCTCATCCTTGGTTACTATGAATTTATGGAATCTCCTCAAACTCACATCAGAAGGTCAATGGAGGGTGTAATGTGGGAGTACTTCAACCTCTAGTGTAAAGTGATACCCCTCCTCATAGCATGGGAGGTTTTATTTTTCAGCCCACAATGCGACACTTTAGGTCCTCATTGGTAAGATTTTCTTATACACTATAGAAAACATACTCATTAGCGGCCTTTCAAAAAAGCCACTAAAAAAAATAAAAGCTAGTAAACAAGTTTAGCGGTATTTTTGGACATTTAAAAATAATGCCTCTAGTGCCAATGCCACTAGGAAGATAGTGGCTTAAGTTGTAAAAGCCACTAAAGGTTTGTTTTTAGTGGCTTCGAATAAATGCCACATAAAGGCCACTAAACTATCATTTGGCATTTATAAAAAAGCCACTATCCATCAATTGGATTTTATACAAATGCCACTATTTTGTATTATGTTGGTGTGTGAAAATGTTCTTATTGAGTTTAATGGCGTATAAAAAAATCCACAAGTGACTACTAGTTCTATATTACTACATTTTCATGGCTTTTATTCATTCAGTTTTCAATTCATTATCAGGTTTTCTAATTGAATGCCAATTGCAACCAGACTAAGTTTTTTGAAATTATGAATATTTTTTATTTATAAACAACTGACAATTACATGGGGAGGACATTTTACCTTGCCCCTTATATTGAATACAACACCAATGACATACTATCATACAACAATTTTCTATACAATACAGTAACTTCTGATTGAAGGAACTTGTCTTGAATAGAACAAACAGAATATGCCACCATACTTGCAGCCTACATGAAATCTTCCACATCTTCAAATGTATTTTTCTAGTGGATTCCCCTCAACCACCCATCCTCCACCTACAAGCCAACTTGTCATTTTGGGCATCATGTTACCTTCTTCCCGGCCAATTGTTCCTCAAGGGTTGTCGTCTACTTTGCATAGTTCAGTAAATGTACAAGGAGTAGTGGCTAACGACAATCAACAACAATTACATGGATTGAGTATAGCACAGTTGATTCAGCAGCCCATTCAGCAAGCACCTTCTCATTCTAGATTAAGTAGACCTACCAAAGGACTGAATCAAGTTTCTCAATGGCCTCCCTTCATAATGCACCTCTACAAAATACAAAGCGAGCATTAACAAAAAGAAGTATCAACCACTTCATTTTACCATCAAAATAACTCCATACATGCTATGGGGCCTATGATAAGCACACTACCTTCAATTTCAAGTGTAGAAGGATCTGTATTGCTCTACTTTCGGTTGAAGCTAGAAGATGTGAAGCACCATACCAGAGTAGGAATTCCAACACTAACTTCAGCTGCTAGTTGAAGATAATATAGATTAATTAGGAAAAAGCAACTACAAACTATAAATTAGAGTTTAAAGACTTGTTGAGCTTGTTTTAAACAAAATGTAGTGATAAAAGGCTCATGGACATCCTATAGAAATGAAATGGGAATATCAAATGACAAAATTGTTTTATTGTACTTGTTGTCAATAACAGATTAACACTAACATTATGTCCGAAATGGTAGATTGACAAACTGATGGTATCGACTTCACCTATAGAACTTCAGGTTTATGATTGCATATCTCTGTTGTCTGTGTGGTCTGTAAGTTGGAAGCCTCTCTGAAGCCCATGACCAACTTTCCTTCAAGATCTATCCGACTAAAGGTCACTGAAGAGTGGAAATTATAAGCATCAGCTGGAACATTCAAATCTGAATAACAGATTGATCGATGTATAGCCACTTGACATAGAAAAAGAAATAACAAATCAGTTGTAAACCAACATCTAGAATAACAAATCATATGGAAACCAACATCTAGAATAACAAATAAACTGGAAAACTAGCAACTAGAAATGCAGAAAAAAAAGAAGGGATCTAGCACATGAATATACCTCTGCTGATTGGAATGACTTTTGCTTATCAGGGAGCTCAATAGTAGTTAGCCCCCCAGATTTCATTCTTACATGGAAGCAAAGGGTAGATTACAGATAAACAAGTAGCCATTCTCAAGAACTTTCTCATTTTCATCCTACAAATCCATTAGAGACTACAACATCAAACTGCCACTGTCAATTTCAAGATTATCACATTTAGCACCATATATAGGAAATAAAAAAAAAGTCCATACCTATAGATCAAACTATTGGGCTCAACCATCCCCCATTCTCATTCTTGAGCTTCATTCACATCATCAAGAGGTATTTTCACTCGCTACAACCATCCTTGAACAGTAAAAATTTGTTGATAATCACATCACTAACACAGAAATATACCACATATGCTCAATTAATAGATGTGTAGAAACAAATGTGATGATCCTTGTTACATATAACTTCTTATAAAAGGACAATTTCACCCCTTTACTATAACAATATAACTATGAAATTAATATGCTTGATAGAAAAGTTGAACATATATTCAAATGTGATTATTTGTTTGATAGTCATCTAGAAGTTCCATATGTGTATACAAAATGGAACAATGGTTTTTTAGTTTAGTAGAAAAAATATTTGTGAGGCCTTAGTATTAACAATAGGATAGGTAATTCATGTTCAACATGGTTATGTACCAATGAATGAATTAGAAAAAGCATTCATGCTAGGGTGTAGTTCCTGTTATAACATATATGGTGAGCAATATTGTACATTGGTGTTATCTAAGCACTAGTTCATATGACTTATTGGTGTTCAGAAAGAATGGAAGAACATACCTGATCAAATTTCGTTGAATGATGTGCATGTTCTAATCCTTTCACCTTTGCAAGCATGGTATAATACTTTAAAAATGAGGGGCACAAAGTCCTCAAAACAAATTTAATCTAAATATCACATTTTGGAATCTGAAGGACACTACATTTCAGATGCCACTGAGCATAGATTGAAGTTCAACTTGAGCAATGATGCAGGAACTTGGGAAGTTGTGGAAGTGAATATCACTTAAAAATTCAAAACTTACAGTAGCTATTGATCGCTTGTCCGACTGCCCAGGCTCCCATGGGACACATCCATTCCTAGTATAATAGTTGGCTGTGGTGAAATTCTCTGCACGCTGTGACAACCGCAGGCTTATTCAGGATCTCATTCATTGTGGAAACATGAATTGCGTTGTCAGTAATTTTTTTTATGTATTTCGTTTAACTAATTTAAACGAAATACATTAAAAGATTTTACTTACAACTCCCTTCATGTTTCCACAGCGAATGAGATACTAAATATGCCTACGGGTGTCACATTGTACAAAAAGTTCACCACAACCATGGGCATCCTCCATCCATGCCAAAGATCTCCCAAGTTCCAACTATTATACTAGGAATGGATGTGTCCCATGGGAGCCCTAGGCAGTTGGACAAGCCATTAATATAGTGGTTGTCAGCTCTAGAGATTGGCCTTTAATTAATCTCCAAGTACAGAGCTACAGTTAGCAGATGATCATTACCATAGTTATTGGCTTTTAGGGCCTGCATCACAACCACATGTTACAAAAAGGTTATTATTTTAGATGGAGAGGGTAAAGGAAAAAAGACAAATATACAAATTTTGTTTTACCAATTAAGGGAACAAGGAGGAACCCACATTACTAAGAACACCCATTCTTTCTTGAGGCTTCTACCTAGACTTCTCAACCAGAGCAGACCTCTAAAATGTTGACAATGACTTAGTGTGCCTCTGCAAAATGCAAAAACACCATGCTATATTATACTTAGTACTAAAAACAAAACATTAAAAAACAATGCAGTGAGAAAACAGAACAACACTCGTAGAAGTAACGCACCTCTTGATCTGACATGATGCAAGTTGGATATGAAGCCCACAAATATGAAGCACCTGCAAATGCATTCCTGCTTATATAACCAATTGGATTCCAAGATATTATCAAACAGAATCAAAATTGCATAGGTTGGGAAATAGAAAATCATGGTATACAATGTGTGTCTGCCATACAAAGGGACAATTACTCTTTTACTATAGTAGTTTTTACATTAAAAAAGAATTATTCAGTCCACATCACCCATCCACATTCGTTGTAAATTTTGAAAATCCAAACCATAATAATCCATTTACTAGCTGAGTAATTACAAAATGGAAAGAAATGGATCAAATAACCATAACTCATTTTCAACTAAATTTTTCATTCGTACCCACAAAGAAGAAGCTAAAACACTGCTCATTATGTGGCAACATTGTCTACGACAATGGACATGAAACACCATTACTTTGGATCAACATGTACAAATAACAAAGTGGATTACATAAAAACAACTATAGCTCTCCTCTCTTTAGATAGTATCCAAGAATGCAATTAAATTTAAACTTCATGTCCTGCAATAAATGGAAATGACTTTAGATAGTACTTTTGTTTTCAATTCTGTAATAGTATAACCAATACTTTATGCTCACCTTGGCAACGTATGTGTTTTCATCCATGCTATGACGTTGCCAACAACATCATCAATAGACTGATATTGATCATAAGGTCTAACTAGAGGATCGTTGCCCAACAAAGCAACCTCTACAAAAACAACAACAAATGATGAGCCTAAAATTGCACCTCCCACCCTTTTCATAGGGTCAACCTCAGAGACTCGACCGAATGCAATTCTAGCATCTGGATATTTAAAACTCAATAGATACACATCCTACAAAAAAATATAGTTTACATAACAAATTTATATAAACGTAAAATGAAGTGCAATTCATAGTAATACAAACATACTTGTCCCTTCTTAAATGATGAATGTCTTATATGGAGTGGAGTTTGCATTGATAAGTTTGTCTGCACAATTATTTTATTTTTGTCATAAGTCCATAAAAGTCAACATGGAAAATAATTGATACCACACATCTTGTATAAAATGTATTCATACTTGGCCAGTGCCAACATGCTGTGCTTGACTGTTTCCTACTCTAGTTAAGGCACATATTTCTTTTTGTTGTTTGGTTTTGAATGTGTCATTAGATAGGATGGATTTGTGAATTTGGAACATTCATGGGAACAAACAATTTAGTTATAAACATTCATATATCAATTTTTAGTTCCATTCATTAATCTCTTTTTACATCCACACACATGGGTGTACCCCTAAATAGTAACTAAACAATGGGGTTCGTGTACTCCTAAACATGCACATAATTAAAAAAACTATTAATACATACCAGTCTAGATAGATAGACAACTAAATACTACACCAACATTGTTATGACCCACACCAAAGTTAACTAATAAGTATGATGATCATAACATTAATAAGTTAATTAAGTTAATTTAGTTGGGTTCTGTACATACAAATGCAATTAGTGCTTTGACCAGTTGTGACAAGCTAATAAGCATAATTTCTTGCTTCAAGGTCGTAGTGGATTCTGTTATTTCAGTTTTGTAAAAAGAATCATTCAATTTGGACCCACGAGGAAAAAGTTATATCCTTTTTATATTCCTTGGGCCTATAGTGCAATTTTTCCAAGTTTAGCCTTTTATTTTCCTTTTCCAATTCTCGTTTATCCCTTTCCCTTCATGCGATCAATTTATAGAGAAATGGCCTAGCGGTGCTCATCTAGACCGAGCAAGAGCAACAAGCGGGCGATTGAAGGGCGATTTCTTGGGCGCCCTTGGCTCCGATCCAACAACACACTGCTTCCCTTCTTCCTCAATCGTCTTTCCCTCCTCCAACCTTGCCCCTAGCCGAAACTCTAACCCGCCCTACCTAGGGCGTCGGTCGTCTGACCTGTAGAAATAGCTACACGGCGCTCCAGCCAACAACAACAGCCATGGCTCGATTGAGCAAGAAAGGAGGAGGGGTGGGGCAATCCTTGGTTCCTAAAGCTCCAGAGTACCTCGAACCAGCAATAGAGCACCTAGGGTGGCGCCCTTGTACCTGTGGCCAACAACAGTAGAAGTTGCACGAAGAAGCACCTAGGAGCCGCCCTGCGCGCGACAAGCAGCACCACGCAATGCTCTTGATTTCCGTTTTGAGGTCTAGGTTTGCAACTGCAGCCACGAGTAAGACAACCACCTAGTAAGGGCATCGCCCATCAAGAAGGAAGCAACAGTTGCTATTAGAAGCGATGGCCAGAGGCCCTTTTGGGCACAACCAACACTCCAAAATGTTGCTCTTGAGTCCTTCCATGAGGTCTGTGCTCAAATCCGAAGCCCTAGCCTTAGATTCAGTTCTTAACTAAGCTCATTTTTGACATGTACGTGTGTATGGTACTGTTGGATTGCTGCATATTCAATTTGGGCAAATCCAAGGTTGAAGATGACTTGCTTGTGCCCAGAATCTGGTCTCTAGATGCATTTCCGGACAAATCCAAACATTCCAAATTGCTGTGAGTAGGATTTCACTCACTATCTAAGATTTAACTCTGGAAATCGGAAATTTTTGGTAAATTATGCTTTTTCGCTGATAACAGGCATTGGGAAGTATTTGGCGTCACCCGAATTTTTATTTCATATATCGTTTCTTTATGATTTAATATGATTTGGATTAGCATCTGATCAGTGTGGTTTGGACCAATAAATTTACATGGTTCATCGGAACCTAATTGTTCAGTATGAATGTTGAAATTAGTAATACATAATCGATAATGGTATGGTTTGGGTATAAACTCAGACAATACAAATTTAATAAATTATCAAATGCAGGATTTAAAAGAAAGTACGATAACATAAAAATATGCAATAAAATCCTAGTTGCATGCTTCCTGTTATGTTACTGTGTGTGAATTTACATTTACATGATTTGGCACATTTCTCTGAGATATTACTAGAAACTCTCAAGTATTGTTTTTAATTCGTGTTATGATACGTAAGTAACTCTTAATTGAATTATGTGATGCACAAACCAGGATCAGGGTTAATGTGCATGTTCTATGAGAAATTTTAGATAATTGGTAAATGTTATAGATGATTTCCCATTTGTGAAGTAATTACTCTTACCAGTGCAATAAGTTGTTCAATTGCATGAATTCAGAATGTATGTGCCAAATTGACATAAGTTGTTCAATTGCATGAATTTAGAATCTATGTGCCAAGTTATTTATGAATTTTAAATCTGCCTGCATGCATGATATAAGGATTACTCAATATTTATAATGATTTTGAGTATATTGTTCTGTCAGTTCTAGAATGATATCATATTGTGATTTGAACTGCAATCAAATAGATGAGGTGACTAAAACCCTAAGGATAGGGTGTTGCCATGTGATAAGTGAATGAGGTAACTGAAACCCTAAGGATAGGGTGTTCAATGATTTAAGTATTTTGATATCAAAATTCTTAGTATGAGATGTGGTGATGGTTAATAGTTCAATTGCATGATTTTAGTGTAAAAAGTGCCAAATTGACATGCATTCTGCCTATTTAAGAATTTTAGTTTGCCTGCATGTATAGTATGATGATTTCTCAGTATACTATAGCCTTTTGAATATACAACTCTATCAAATTAGAATGATATTCATGTCGTGTTGCAAAGTTCAAGTAAATAGACTCGGTACCATAGAGAAACCAAAGTCCAGAACAAGTAAGAGAGAAATACAATGTAGTAAGAACCTTTCTAGAGTAATAAAATATTAGATAAAGGGCCCTGACATCGTCGAACCCCTTTGAGAGGTCTGCACCTTAGGGGTGAAATGACCTAACCCTGGCGGTGGGTCCAGTAAGGTCGGATCTCGTGTCCAACACTAACCAGAGATAGGATCCTGGTAGCACGAGAGTACAATTTGTAGTGTCCAACATCAACCAGAGACATGTTCCTGGTGGCACTAGAGAATAGAAAAGTGTGTCCAACACTAACCAGACGTCCTGGTGGTACGACTTGACTCTCCTCCTATGTACTCAGCTTAGAGGAGGAGTCCAGTTTATGGCACCAAAAGGATGCCGAGGCTAGAGAGCCAGAGTTCCTGTAGCAGACCAGGACATCAATCATACTTATCTATCCCAGGGTGTCAGCTAAGTCTTGTACAGTGGGATCGTAGTTTGCTACGAGTCTTCATATGTACAGTACACTGCATATGATCAGGGCATAAGATAAAATATGTTCATATAGGTTCACAGAGTTTTATTAAGTTAAGGAGTTAAGAAAGTTATGAGTTAGCTTAACAGAAGTAGTTCGTTAAGTATTTTTCTGTTAAATAATTGTATCTACAACTTTGCATCAATTGTTGTCATAATGAAATGCTGACATCTTCTGTTGTTTAAATTAAATTGCTTAGACCTGCTCAGTGTTGTATTTCTTGCATATTATTCCAAATAATAAACATAAATGATTTATTTGTGATGGTTGGTGAAATTCTATTCACTGAGCCAGTAACTCACTAACCTACTGAAACATTTTTCAGGTCAATGTCAGCACGAGGAGGCTAAAGGATCATACCACTCGAGTACATAGAGGGTAATTAGTAGTTAGTTAGAGGTCTCTTAGTCCTTTCCCCTCGGTCCTTGGGACATGTGTGTGTTGGGTTAGAGAGAGAATGTGGTGAAACATGTAGCTAGTTTTCAATATTTTGTTGTGTTTTATATTCCGCATGAGAAATGTAATATGTCCTGTAAGCTTGTTTTCCTTCCTAGTAAGGTTAATGGAAAGTCGCTTCCACAGTTTTATTATAATTCGATGCTATTTAAGTCTTCTGGTTTTTCCTTTAAGTTAATCTAAGTGATCAAGAAAAGAAAAAGTTAAGGGTTGTTTACTGAGGGTGACTCCCCGGTATTTGGGGTCATTAGAGATGGCACGGGGGTGAGGGTGTCACATCAACTTTGGTATCAGAGTATATGTTGAGTACATTGTTACTCTAAGTCAAGGTTAGGGGACGACAAGAGACCAATAGGATTAGGACTTAGGTGTCTTCCTTCTAACTGCAATTTTCTAACAGGAAGTGTTTTGTTATACTATTGCAGATGACATGAAAAGGACGTGGTCACGAGAACCAAGTAGAAGCTAAGGCTGAGTCGTCCGGGATCATTAGGATCAAAATATAAGAGTTATAAGTGAGGTAGATAGGAAGTGATGCGCTTTTAGCTCTGGGAGGTCTGAGTGTTTAGATACTCTGGCCAGGTATCTGAGTACTTCGATTGACCAATATCAAGCTACTCTATCCACTCTTCTCTTGATGCCCTGGCAAGGTATGCAGAGGAAGGATGGGCTAGAGAGAAACCCTAGAAATCTTAGGGTTAAGAAATCAGAAATTAATGCAGGAGTAAGAGATTAAACATAGGATGTGATACAACTCTTGCTTTATTTTTCTTATTTGATTGGAAATCACTAGAAATGTTCTTATATGCATGAATTTAGATTTTCAATTTGTAGAATAAATATGATTCTTTTATATTGTTGTGTGTCATGAAATGATTTATTTATTGTTTATATTCTTAGTATCAAGTAGATCAAAAGTTATGTTTAAATGAGTTTGCCCTAAGTGGATATTCTTTCCACATGTTTGAGATTAATAGGAGTTGGTTAATCCTGAGTAGCTCTTGGCTTCAGGACTACAGGTTCAGTTTGGTCCGACTTGCAAGATGCGTTACTGGGATCTAATGACTCCTATTAAAATATAATAAAAGTAGACTCTGGATAATTTTGACTCGCATCATAGTAAGAATGTACTACACTAAGATGTTGAGATATAAGGGAAAGATTAGAACAACTAAGAATTAGTTGGAACTGATATCAGAGGCTCAATGTTGGAACCTCATATGGGCAATCCTTAATTGGAAATAAAGGAACATGATATAAGGTTCAAATTAAATTAAATGATTAGTAATATAAGAACTCTAAATATGAGAATATGGAAAATATATGAGAAGAGTATGTGAGGACTAAGATAGTAAGAATCAACCATGGAATGGATCATGTAATAAAGTAAAATACTTTTATGTACTTCAAAGCAAAGGGAACATAGAAGAAAAGAGTTAAGTATACCATAAGTACATAGAAATAAAGAGCCTTATGTAAATCATAAGACTAGGATAAGAAATTTAGTTGAATCAAGAGAAATGTTAGAAATGATGACCTTGATTAAGGAATGAGGATTACATGACATAATTGAGAGTATGGAATGTATATCTTTATTATAAAGTCTAATACATTCATACATACTACCTTTAGATTCTAAGTCTCTATAGTCTAACAAACTAGTTCCTAAAATAAAGAATAAATGTGTAATTTAGAAAATGAATGAATCATATATGACGCATAACTACCATGGTAGAGACACCTAAGTGAATGAAATAATGACACATAATATGATGATGAAACCCTAACAAGGTAAATTGAGAATGTAATTTATCTGAATGTCCACGTAAGAAAAAAGAAAATTTAAGTGATAAGATAAGGAAGACTTTAGTAAAACTTATGAGATCCAAAGTTTGAATTTCAAACTAAGGGAGCATGTCACATCACAGTAGCGCTATGTTATTGATAAGGATTAAACCCTATAATGTTTAGAGTTGACGTAGTTCAAGGGATGTTACTAGTGATTTGACCTTGAATGCTAGCATCTCTATAAAACAACATCATGAAATTTGAACAATGAAAAGTAAGCTAGCACTAATAAAATATAGGGTTTAAAGGTAGCTAATCTGAAAGGTAGATAAACAATTTGAAAATGATTCAGAGAAAAAAGTAAGATCTAAATTTGAAATGTAACAAGTGTGTTTCGAATAAAAGGAGAAATATAATATAAAGTGAAGTGCGTTATGAAATAAATTCTTACAGTAATAACAAGAAGGATGAATAATCTATTCTTACCTTGTGTGTTTCAGTTATAGGGATGTTTATCTATATGATCAAAATAAGAAGGATAAGTAACAAGAAGTAAGTAGCATAGAATGAGGAGTATTACCCGACACATGATTTAGAGTTAGCCGTTGTAGTTCATGCTCTTAAGACATGGTGTCACTATCTTTATGATGTGACAATAGAATATCACCCTGATAAGGAGAATGTAGTAGTTGATGCCCTCACCAGGAAGTTAACTTCAACCGCTGATGCATTTTCTATGGCATGTTTCGAGAGAGACCTGCTAGTAGAAATGCAGAGGTTGAACTTAGACTTAGGGGTGACATAGCAGAGTGGTTTGATTGCATAGATGCAAGTCAAGCCTACTTTTTATGATCAGATCAAGGAAATTTGGCAGAATGATAGTGAGTTACAGCAGATCATGAAGGATATAACAAAGGGGAAAAGACCAGAGTTTAGGTTTTTAGATAATGGTGTGTTGTATCAGCAAGACAGGTTGCGTGTACCTCGAGACATTGATTTGAAAGAACATAATTTTGTGGAAGCACATGCATCGATGTACGCTATGTATCCAGGAAACACTAATATGTACAAAAATCTTAAGGAGTTGTAGTGGTGGTCTGGTATGTAGAAGAATGTAGCTGAGTATGTGGCTAGGTGCAGCGTGTGTCAGCAGGTTAAGGTTGAGCATCAAAGACCTACAGGTACCTTGCAATATCTTCCTATGCCAGAGTGGAAGTGGGAACATATCGCAATGGATTTTGTGGTAGGGTTACCTAGGACACCTAGAGGTTGTGACTCTATATGGGTGATTGTGGATAGATTGACTAAGTCTTCTCACTTTCTTCCTATTAAGTCAACCTCTGATGTCCCAAAGTTGGCTAAGATATACGTGGATGAAATAGTCAGATTGCATGGTATTTCAGTTTCAATTATATCTGATGGAGATCCTAAGTTCACATCCAGGTTTTGGAATCAGTTGCATCATGCTTTGGGCACAAAGTTGAGATTCAGTACCACTTTTCACCCGCATACAGATGGTAAATCAGAGAGGACCATTCAAACTCTTGAGTACATGTTGAGAGCATGTGTCTTGCATTTCAGTGGAAGTCGGGAAGAACTCGTGAACCTTATAGTGTTTGCATACAATAATAGTCACCATTCCAGTCTTGGTATGGCCCCGTATGAAGCTATGTATGGTAGGAAGTATAGATCACCCATATGTTGGTATGAGGTAGATGAAAAGTAGATTCTTGGACCAGAGATAGTGGATTTGACCACTGAAAAGATTATAGTGATTAGAGAATAGTTAAAAGTTGCACAGGATAGGCAAAAGAGCTATGCTGAGAAGAGACGTAGACCTCTTTAGTTTGAGGTTGGTGATGAAGTATACCTGAAAGTTTAACCATGGAAAGGAATGTTGAGGTTTGGTAAGAGAGGCAAACTGACTCCTAGGTTTATGGGCCCATATCCTGTCATTGAAAGGATTGGACATGTAGCCTACAAGTTAGATTTGTCATCTGAGTTGGCTAATCTACATGATGTATTTTATGTATCGATGTTAAAGAAGAGTTATCCTGGTACAGAGAAGATAGTATATCCAGAACCTAACCAGTTTAGACAGATGTGTCCTATGTTGAAGGACCAATACAAATAGATGATCGAAGGATTAAGAAACTCAAGAATCACGAGATACCATTAGTGAAATTTTTATGGAGGAATCATAACCTAGAGGAAGCTACGTAGGAGTTCGAGTCTGGAATGCATAACAAGTTTCCTTTTCTCTTTTAGGAATTTCAGGATGAAATTCTTATAAGGGAGGGAGATTGTTATGACCCACACCAAAGTTAACTAATAAGTATGATGATCATAACATTAATAAGATAATTAAGTTAATTAAGTTGGGTAAAGTACACACAAATGCAATTAGTTCTTTGACCAGTTGTGAAAAGCTAATAAGCATAATTTCTTACTTCTAGGTCGTAGTGGATTCTGTGATTTAAGTTTTGTAAACAGAATCATTCGATTTGGACACTTGATGTAAAAGTTATAGCCTTTTTATTTTCTTTGGGCCTATAGTGCAATTTTTCCAAGTATAGCCTTTTATTTTCCTTTTCCATTTCTCGTTTATCCCTTTCCCTTCATGCGATCAATTTATATAGCAACCGCCTAGCGGTGCTCATCTAGACTGAGCAAGAGCAACAGGTGGGCGATTGGAGGGTGATTTCTTGGGCGCCCTTGGCTCCGATCCAACAACACCCTGCTTCCCTTCTTCCTCAATCGTCTTTCCCTCCTCCAACCTCGCCCCTTGCCGCAGCTCTAACCAGCCCTAGCTAGGGCGTCGGCCGGCTGACCTGTAGCAATAGCTGTGCGGCGCTCCAGCCAACAGTAGTAGCCATGGCTCGATTGAGCAAGAAAGGAGGAGGGGTGGGGCAGTCCTTGGTTCCTAAAGCTCCAGACTACCTCGAACAAGCAATAGAGCATCTAGGGCTGTGCCCTTGTACCTGCGGCCAGCAACAATATAAGATGTACAAGGAAGCACCTAGGAGTCTCCCTAGGCGCGACTAGCATCACCAAGCAATGCTCTTGATTTTCGTTTTGAGGTCTAGGCTTGCAACTGCAGCCACGAATAAGACAACCACCTAGCAAGGGCATCACCCATCAAGAAGGCAACAACAACTGCTATTAGAAGCGATGTCCAGAGGCCCTTTTGGGCACAACCAACACTCCAAAATGTTGCTCTTGAGTCTGTCCATGAGGTATGTGCTAAAATCCGAAGCCCTAGCCCTAGATTCAGTTCTTAACTAAGCTATGTTTTGACCTGTATGTGTGTATGGTACTGTTGGATTGTTGTAGATTCAATTTGGGCAAATCCAAGGTTGAAGATGACTTGCGTGTGCCCAAAATCTGGTCTCTAGATGCATTTCCGGATGAATCCAGACATTCCAAATTGCTGTGAGTAGGATTTCATTCACTATCTAAGATTTAACTCTGGAAATCGGAAAGTTTTGGTAAATTATGCATTTTTCGCTGATAACAGGCGTTGGGCAGTATTTGGCATCACCTGAATGTTTATTTCATAAATTGTTTCTTTATGCTTTAATATGATTTTGATTAGGATCTGATCAGTGTGGTTTGGACCAGTAAATTTACATGGTTCATTGGAACCTAATTGTTCAGTATGAATGTTGAAATTAGTAATACATAATCGATAATGGTATGGTTTGGGTATAAACTCAGGCAATACAGATTTTATAAATTATCAGATGCATGATTTAAAAAAAAGTACGAGAACATAAAAATATGCAATAAAACTGTTGTTGCATGATTCATGTTATGTTACTGTGTGTGAATTTACATTTACATGATTTGGCACATTTTTCTGAGATATTACTAGAAACTCTCAAGTATTGTTTTTAATTCGTGTTATGATACGTAAATAACTCTTAATTGAATTATGTGATGCACAAACCAGGATCAGGGTTAATGTGCACGTTCTATGAGAAATTTTAGATAATTGATAAATGTTATAGATGATTTCTCATATGTGAAGTAATTACTCTTACCAGTGTAATGAGTTGTTCAATTGCATGAATTCAGAATGTATGTGCCAAATTGACATGAGTTTTGGTTATTTATGAATTTTAAATCTAACACGTCCCCTCTCTCCCTCGTGTTCTGGCAATTAGGGTTCCGCTAGTGGTGGATGTCCACCCCCTTAGATTAGGGCTTCTCTCTTGCAGGTTCAAGTGTGGGGGCGTGCTTTGGGTCTCTTCTTCATGGCGGCGGAATTAGCGAATCGTTATGCAGGACTGAATCTATCAAACAAAAAGGAAGAACCGATTGACGGTAGCTTGGTGGGCAACAGGGAGGAGGAAGAAGACCAGGCCGAATTGGCACTGGTGGGGCGCCTCCTAACAGACCACACATACAACTTGAAGGCGATGGAACAGACACTAACACAGGCATGGAGTCTCCAGGAGACAGTGATATTCAAGAAGCTGGAAGGCGACACATTCGTGATGCAGTTCTCGCACTGACGCGACAAGCAACGCGTCAAGGACGGTGCACCGTGGAACTTTGATGGACGTCTGTTGCTCTTCAAAGAGGTTGATAAAGAGGACCAACCAGGGAACCTACAAATCAATCATACGCCCTTTTGGGTACATTTCTACGGAGTGCCAATGGGATACAGAGGGGAGGCGATGGTGCGGGAAATTATGGGGCGCATTGGCGAGGTGGTGGAAACGGACAGAGATGGATCGGGGTGGGACTCTTCAATCCGAGTTCGAGTAATATTAGACATGACCCGTCCATTGAGGAAAACCATAAAGTTTAGGGTTAAAAGTGGGTGCATCGTCGATGTGGATGTGAAGTATGAGCGGCTAGCGATGTTTTGCTTTAGTTGTGGCTTGATTGGCCATGTCGATAGGGACTGTAGCGTTAACGTGGAAGGGAGCTGTAACACCCTCCATAACCACACACATGCACGTAGCGGAAGTAACATAGAGTTATCCATAACTCGTGCACTCAAGGGGGCATTACATAAAACTGGCATTCATAACAACAATATAATCAATCACACAAATTGAAAATAATAAATATTCTCATTATTATTCTTACAAAAGGAACATAAATGTTATTACATGGAAAACTTATATTACATCTTGAGACAAAGTCTCTACTCTAAAGTTCTAAACATGGAACCATATAGGTAAATCTATAAACCTGAGGATCATCTTATAGTTGGCACCCCACCAGATTGAGTCATCTTCTACCCTTTCTTGATTCTCTGCAATCTACTCTGCTCCTGCTTTCACCTGTGGACATCTCATCCCCTGCCATGCATTGGAAAAATGACTGTTAGCGTAAGTGGCATGAGTATGTTCAAAACTGAAGTAATAAGATATTACAAAATATTCCTGAATATTATAAACATGAAGCAAACATTAAACTCTGTATAAAATCTAAAACATAAGTATCTCTTCTTATTTTAACTTAGTTCTTATCTTTTTACTTTATCTTATCTTTCTCTAGAGACATGTACTCTGGTACATGGGTCTCATGACCTTCACTAAGGTGCCTGGGTCACATAACCTGCACTCTGGGCCAGGGTTATGTCTCTCAATTGGCCTGCACTCTGGTGCATGGGCCACATGGCTTGTACAAAGGGCATAAGTCATGTTTCTCTTATCTTAATCTCTTTTACAAAACTATAGATGAAATTATGTACATTCTCATAACTAAGACATCTTTTATTCACGACTTTTATCTGACTATCGCCACCATTATACAATAAGTCCTCCTCTGTGACACAGAAGTGTCCTCTATGGTGCAACGCACCCTTTGCTGGCACAACGTGCCCTCTGTTGACACCAAAGTGTCCTCTATGGTGCAACACACCTTCTGTTGGCACAACGTGCCCTCTGAAATGGAGTAAACACTGCTCTGAATTGGTAACAAATGCCTCTGAATCGTCCCGGGACTCTCTAAATGAGGACTTATTATACAATGTATTATGTGAAGGTTTTGAATTAATTATCTTAAGTCTATCTTTAGTAAACTCTGAATCTGAACTTATCTGAAACTGTGTACTCAATACGTACTTAGTTTTGAATTTCAAATCTAAATCTGAATCTCTTCTCTTTAAAATCTATATTGAATATATTATAGAATTTGGATATGTATCTCAAATTACAACATAATTGAGATTGGGGCCTATAACCCTTATCATGTATCTTTATTTCAAAACTGGCTACTCACATAGTAAGTAGTCTAAGTCTAAATCGAAATCTTTTATTCTTAAGTTCTAAACTGAATTCAATGCTAGATTTGAACATGTATCTCATTATCTGGGTAAACCTTATTCTAAAACTGTGATTTGGGTAAGATTACTTCATTATACCAATTATATCATACATGAGTCTAATGTCTTATGAGACAAGATCTGAAATGAGTATAGAAATACTAAGTATACAAAAGTAACTTAAGTAATGTGTATAGCTAAAGTATGATATATGATTCTTGACAAGATAACTCATTCTCTGTTAAAACCTCATTGAAATCTGATCTTAATAGACTTAAGTCTTAAATCATAAACCATATAATAAAAACCTTAGAAAATCTTAAATTGCATCTTAATCATACTCAATTTATATAGAATCTCATTAAGTCTGATCTCAATACATTGGTATGAACTTAAATCTTAAACCTTAAAGTAGAAATCATATAGATTCTCATCGTGCAACTCAATCATAACTTAATGCCTTTTAGTCTTATATCTTATCATGTACTGAATTCTTAGATCCTAATCATCTATGAAATCTAAACAACACTTACTTCTTAGATCTTAATCCTTCCAACAAATATTAATGGCATATTTCTATTTAAAATCATAAATATAAAGTAATCTCACATAATAAGTATGACTATATTAATTGCACATCTTATTTTGTAGTGGTATTCATTAATACGATTCTTTATTAAGAAATCTTATATGATTTTGATCTTTTAATTTCTTCATGAACCTAGTTCATGAATCTCAGTCAATCTAAGAAATATTAATAACATATATGTACTTGAGATATTGGGTGTATGAGAGAACACCATCATGGAGGTGTGAAAACTTTGATTGCACATCTTACTTAAAATCTCAAATATCAGAACATATAAAGCATAGTGCACTGACGTGTATTTTACTACGCACTAAAAACACAAGTATACGCGTAGAGTAGTACAGGCCTTGTGAGGCCCGAGTCGAACACAGAGATACTCAGAATTGTCGGAGACTCCTACTATCTATTTGTGATCAGCTAAGCCGAATAACAAATTGGGGTTGTTGTCAAAATTAAAAGAAAATAAAAATAAAACAAAGCAAACAATTGATTAAAGGTTAATTTAATCAATTCAAAAAGGTATCTTTAGGATTGCGGTTTCACCGCGGGTATTCATTGTATTAGATTTTATATAATGCCTCAATCTTCTCTCTCTATCCGGGTAGTGGCCTGAAAACAGATATACCCACTGTCGTGGTGCAATTCACTACTTAGGTTTAGGTCGGTTCCACCGTCGTAGTAACCTATTCCCTAAACTAAGTGCATTACGAACGGTCTCTCAGTTTCCACCATTAATTTTACACCACCTTTGTCAAGGGATTTATCGATCAATGTAGGTTCCGTCTCTTTTCAACCAATAATCCTTCTGTCGAAGTGATTAAGGGCATTAGGTTATTATCATGGTGATCAAGCATAACAATATAGGGAGAAAACAAAACTATACCACGGATTTAAGAGAGAAAATATGAATTACTAATATAAAATTGTCATACAATGAATTCCCGGGCTACTCCCGGTCCTAAAGATGGAGGGGATTAGCCCCGCATGTTCATCTCACACAAGTACATGTAAGAAATAGGGGAAATCATATGAAAAACATGAATTGAATGGGAAAACCCCTGAATGGAGAAGAACCGATTAATCATTTGCGTAGAACACGTGCTTTCACGCCTCTCGGTGGTGAAATCCGTCTTCGGCAGCGTCCAGATCGACTGGTATGAACTTCTGGCCTCCGTTCTCCTTTCTCTCGCTCCTCGGCCCTTGTGCAAAAGCCAAAATCTGATCCTCTCTCTCCTGGGCGGCCGTCATTAGGTATACGTCCCTAATTAGGTCGTTAATTAACTCCAGCCGTCCGATTGAGATCAATCTGAATCCAACACATATCTGACGGCGTCGATACCATCGACGCGAGTCGATGTTATCGACCCGCTACAGTAGCGGTTGGCTGCAAATCCTTCCTTTATCGCGCCCTTCATCATCTCGATACCATCGACGCGGGTCGATGGTATTGACTTCCTTTAGGCATCGGTTTTGTCGTTTTGCGATGCTGTAGCCTCCATGTGTCGATGGTATCGACTTGGTGTCGATACTATCGACTGCTTCTTCGCCAGCAACCTGAAGGTGTCTCGATACCATCGACATCAGCGTCGATGGTATCGACTCTTTGCTGCTCCTTTCGGCTGGCAACCTGCGGTCTCGTCAATGGTATCGACGGAAGCAAATACTTGTTTTTCCCAAAATTCAAAGACAAGATCAAATAAATCCACACAAATAATAATAATGTGATAATTAATGCTCAAAATGATAAAACTAGGGGATTTGACATAAAATGATGGCAAAGACCAAAATGGATGAATTATGCGATATTAACCATAGAAATGACTAATTAAAGCATAAAGCACATATAAAACAGGTCTATAAATGTGACTCAAAATCATCACATCAAACTCCCCTAAGCTTGATCGTTGCTTGCCCTCGAGCAACTAATCCTTAGAATATAATTGCAAATGTCAACTGAAAAACAACACACCAACCCAACATCCCATATGACTCCAGCTGAACATTCTCAAACCGGCCTTCTCTAACCACTGAACAGTAATTACCCTAAAGGTGACAGTAATCATCAATAAAAGAAATTGACCTCCAAACCGATGAACACTATCACATAAGGCACATAATAAAATTTGCCGATTTAGCATTAGTGCATCTCGTGATCGCCTATACTACGTTGCTCGCCCTAACTACCATTTACATGGAAGCAGTTCTCCTGATATTCATTAGTGAGGAGAAATTCACGGTGAACTACCAATCCGAGCAACGGGTGGATGAAAATTGGTAGCTCATAGAAGAAAGTGGAAGTATTGTACAGTTTCAACATGCATAATACAAAAATGTCCTATATGATGCATATGCACATTAGAAATGCCCTAATGCCTAAAATTGGGTGAAATGATGCATGCTCTAACCATCCACCTCAAAATGAGATGGATATCTAGTCAAGCTACATCATGTACTCAATTATCCTGAAATGCAAGTGATATTACATTCCTTTCTCCTTCTTATTTCACTTTCTTCTAAATTCTTTTTCTTTTCCCTTTTTTTTTATATTGCAGATTTTCAGCTTTTTTTTTTCAGCCCACATATCCATAATTGCTCAAAGATAATTTTATTGGGCTATTTCCTGCATACTCAGGAATTTTTTTTTTCACTATTTAGAAAGTATGGAACAATATAATTCGCCATTGGGAAAAATTGAGATACATGATATACTTTATGCATGAAAATCATGAATGTGACTACATGGCATGCACCTAAAGGTAATGTGCATGATTCACTATATATATATATATTTCATGCAACATATGGAAAATACCAATGCAAGTCCTATCTAAATGCTATGCACACAAAAAGGAATTAAAACTGCACTTTACTTCCAATTCTTAGGTGGATTATAGAAAAATGAAGTGGAACGATCACAAGACTAGATGACTGAACCTTAGAAAGATATTATGTGTCCCTCCTTACTGACCTGTGTAGTAGTTTAGAGGGTTCTCTCTCTTATATCCAATTAAAGTCTCATTACCATTTGGTTAGGTTAGGCTCAAACAACCATTTCCATCCACTTTCATGAATCATTAGGAGTACATGTATGAAATGTTGTTTTAAAGTTGACATAATCAATCATTTTCATAGGATGTGTTCCCAAGGTCAAAACAAAGCAAGCTATCCAAAGACACAAACTTTTCAAAGTTTCCTTGAATTTCCCATGCACTAACAGCAAGATGACACAACTTTTATAACATCCACAATTACACTAGATAGCATGTGGATCCTACAAAAGCTAAAATTGCAAGAAAACAAATAACAAGAGAACAAAAGCAATAACACTAAAAACTGAAAACGATAAAATATAGAGTGTTCCAACTACCCCCCTAAGCTTGAATTCGACTATGGCCTCATAGTCAAAAACAAACTTAAAGATTGGAACAGGGATACCTGATCATTCTTGTGGTGGTGGAGGCGGGTATTGCGGCGCTGTGGGGTCCCAAGACGGGTATTGCCCCTGAAAAGTCGGATCATACTGGGGCATCGGAGGAGGTTGTGGATACCCCCCAAAATAATTCTGGCTCCAGTAATGATCGTAAAACGGCTGCTTCTGCTGCTCCATCCTATGCAGCCGATCATGGATATTCTCTTGATTTGCGAAAAGAAGGCGTTCATTCTCGAAGATCGCCTGCTGGTTGACAAAAAGCCGGTTGGTGGTATCTTGAATACCGGCGTACGCAGCGGTGTGGTTGTGCTGCGTCTGCTGAATATCTTAGAGCATGTTGTACATGCCTTGAAAGGAATAGGCATCCTCGCTAGGCTGCGAGGGCTGTGGTGATGGCGGCGTAGGCTGTGATGATGAAGACGCACCCGGATGCATCCGAGGACGCTTCTGGGGTGCTATTCGTGCTCAAAGAGGTGTAAATGCCTCTTCTTCCTCCTCAGCCTCGTCGTCCTGTCCATCGTCGCCGCCGTCATTACCGCCTTCTTCATCATCAGAGTCGATGGCTATGATCGGCCATATGAAATGCAGTGCGCCCACGATGTTGAAGACGGGATCCGGCAGCGTGCACTCCTGGTACACTTGATTTACGTGGCAATGCGCAAAAGCCACGCCAGCTCGGAGAAGAACGAGATTGGCTCGGTGTAGATGTTGCAAGTTGACATTGCTTCTCGTAGAAAGAGGAGTCAGCTGATCGAGATTTAAGCCCAAGTAGAGGGATACCTTGGTGACAAGCCCCCCAAAATGGATCGGGGCTTTTCTCTTGCTCCTCTTCACCGCCAACACTCGTTGTAGAAAGAATGCACCCCAGTTGCCTTCTTGGCACTTCAGGAGCTGATATAAGAAGAAAAGATCTATCTCCTGAAATTTGCTTAGCGCCCGATCACTTCAAGCAAAGATGGTTGAACTCAACATCCGGTGCAATACTCGAACAAACGGGTGCTCGAAGTCGGCTACCGCAACGTTGTGGTAGCTCACCGACCTCACTTGTGGCATCGTCACCAACTCGGAGAAGAGAGTGTCGTAGTTGGTGCGGTTATCCGGCCGCCGATGGTCGTATGCAGAATGCATCCAATTGAATATCCTGTTGAATTGGCGAAGCGTGAGGGTATAGTCACAGTTGTACAGCCGGAAAGACACCCGGCCCTTTATCCATTTGCGGTCGGTGGCGACGATATCGTTGGGCACGACGCAGACGTCAAGTGACGCCATGAACTCCGCCACCAACTCTTTGTAGGTTGGCCACTCGCCGAAAAACGGCTGGCCATCTGCATGGTACTGTAGCTCATCGGGCCTCCTGCTTGTACGTTTCGCATGCCCCTGCAGAACATAGGCCAGATTGGCCTCGAATCCGAGGTCTCAGATCATTTCCTGGTCCACATACCGGGTGGGTTCGATCTTCCTTTTTAAGATCTCCTCATAGATCTTCTTCACCTCTGTGGAAGGATGCATCATGCGCGGTCGTGCAACCGACCCGGGAGGAGGTGGCACAAACTCCTGAATCTCCTCCGGGTCCGCATGTGAAGAAGATGCTCAAGCGACGTGAGCCATGTTGGCGACGAGAAAGGGATTAGAAAGAGAGAGCTCGGTGCATAATGGAGATATGAATCTCCGCTCGGTGATGATCGTCGCTCGATGATGCTGGTCTTCGCTCTTGGATGGCTCGGGGGAGTGCTCGGCGCAAAGGGAGGAGATCACTCTAAAGGTGTGACGTCAAATGACGTATGGGTTCTCCTTAAATAGACTTGGCCGCGGCCACTGTTGGCCCGTCGATATCGTCGACGCGAGTCGATGGTATCGACTTGAGTCGATGCTATCCGCCCCTCACTGGTATCGGCGGTCGTCGATTGCTGGATCATGTAACCCGGATCACTGTCATGTCGATACCATCGACTTGGGTCGATGGTATCGACACTGCACCTGGATCGATGACGTGGAAGCCGTGATCGTCGTCGATTTCTTTGCTCGGATCGGTGAATGGATGGTCGATACCATCGACTGGTGTCGATAGTATCAACTTGGCTTCATTGCGACACCACTTTTTTTTCATCTCAACCTGGAACCATGTCGATACCATCGACGAGGCCGTCGATGGTATCGAGTTGACTGAGACAAATCAGTTTGAACTTCTCCAGAGATCTCGATGGTATCGACGCCTATGTCGATACTATAGACGTTTCCTTCTCGACCACCTGTAGGTATGTCGATACCATCGATGAGGCCATCGATGGTATCGACTCAGAATGAAATCTGTAGTCTTCAACCTGTACCCTTGTCGATACCATCGACGAGGGTGTCGATGGTATCGACTCTGCCTCAGCCTGCACAATGAACAAACGGACCAAGGTATCTTCTTTACACTAAAAATTGAACGAAAATAAAGCAACCTATGATTATAATTAAACTATCCTAATGTACTGATGGTTGGGTTGCCTCCCAACAAGCGCCCTTATTTAACGTCTTAGGCTAGACGGCTTCCAGGCATCTCATTCATCCGAAAGTGTAATGAGTTTAACCTCATTCTCTTTTTTCTTCTAATTCTCACCAAAATACAGCTTTAACCTCTGTCCATTCACCAAGAACGTGGCATCACCATTACGCACTAAAATCGCGCCGTGTGGTTTTACCTCTTCCACCACAAACAGTCCACTCCACCGGGATTTGAGCTTCTCGGGGTGTAACTTGAGTCGGGAGTTGAACAACAAAACATTATCTCCCTTCTTGAACGTGCGCAACTCAATGTGGCGATCGTGGATTAGTTTTGTGCGCTCCTTGTATATCCGGGCATTCTCATATGCCGTCATCCGTAACTCATCCAGCTCATTCAACTCAAACATTCTCTTTCTTCCTGCTTCATCATAACTTAGATTTAGCCTTCTAAGCGCCCAATGGGCCTTGTGCTCCAACTCAACCGGTAGATGACAAGCCCGGCCATACGCCAACCTAAAAGGCGTAGTGCCTATAGGTGTTTTGTAAGTCGTTCTATATGCCCACAGTGCATCCGGTAGTAGGACACTCCAGTTCTTCCTTGTGGATGCCACCGTCTGCTCTAGAATCTTCTTGATTTCACGGTTTGAGACCTCCACTTGGCCTTGAGTCTGCGGATGATATGGGGTGCCAATGTTGTGCTTGACCCCATATTTCTTCAATAATGTCGAGAACTTCTGATTCCTAAAGTGTGAACCCCCATCACTTATTATCATTCGGGGTATCCCAAACCTGCAGAAAATATTCTCTTTCACAAACCTGCACACTATAGTAGAATCATTAGTCCTTGTGGGGATTGCTTCCACCCACTTCGACACATAATCAATGGCTAACAAGATAAATAAATTGGAGTTTGAGGACACAAAGGGTCCCATGAAGTCTATGCCCCACAAATCAAATACCTCAACTTCCTGAAATACATTCAGGGGCATCTCCTGTCGCTTCGATATATTACCTGCTTGCTGACAAGGATCACATTGCCTCACAAAATCGTAGGCATCCCAAAACAAAGTTGGCCAATAAAGGCTGCTTTCCAACACCTTAGCTGCGGTTCGCAAACTGGCATGGTGTCCTCCCGTAGGTGATGCATGGCAATGATGGAGAACACTCTTGTACTCCACTTCAGGAACACACCTGCGTAAGATACTGTCCCTGCATTGCTTCAAAAGAATTGGATCATCCCAAAAATAGTATCTTAAAGAATGAAAGAATCTCTTTTTCTCCTGATATGACCAATCTTCTGGGATGATCCCGCAAGCTAAATAATTTACAATTTCAGCGAACCAAGGCTCTTTAGAGTTAATTTTCAAAAGCTGTTCATCCAGAAACGTCTCGATTATGGGTATATGTAAATCTTTTTCATGCACCCTTTCTAACCTAGACAAATGATCAGCCACTACATTCTCAATCCCAGATTTATCCTTGATTTCAATGTCAAATTCCTGTAAGAGCAAAATCCACCTAATGAGTCTAGGCTTTGCATCTTTTTTCTCCATCAAGTATTTTATTACATCATGGTCAGTCCATACAACTACTTTAGATCCAACTAAATACTGCCAGAATTTTTCGAAAGCAAACACAACGGCAAGTAATTCTTTTTCAGTAGTTGTATAATTCAATTGAGCATCATTCAGAGTTTTTGAAGCATAGAAAATCACAGCGGGCTTATTATCTACCCGTTGCCCCAATACGGCTCCTATTGCAAAATCCGAAGCGTCACACATTAATTCGAAAGGGTTTGTCCAATCCGGCATTTGAACAACCGGGGCAGAAATCAATTTTTCTTTCAAAACATCGAATGCATGTAGACACTTATCATTGAAATCGAAAACCACATCTTTCTCCAAAAGCTCGGATAAAGGTTTTGCAATTTTAGAAAAATCCTTTATAAAACGCCGATAGAACCCGGCGTGTCCCAGAAAACTTCTCACCCCTTTTACAGAATTTGGTGGGGGCAACTTGGAAATGACCTCAATTTTCACCGGGTCCACCTCAAGACCTTTGCTAGACACCTTGTGTCCTAGCACTATTCCCTCTATCACCATCATGTGACATTTCTCCCAATTAAGGACCAAGTGTGTGTCCTCACAACGCTGCAACACTTTGTCTAGGTTATAGAGACATTCATCAAACGATGCACCATAAACCGAGAAGTCATCCAAAAAATCCTCAAGACAGTGCTCTACCATGTCAGAAAATATGGCGAGCATACAGCATTGAAACGTCGCCGGTGCATTACATAAACCAAACGCATTCGACGGTAAGCAAAAGTCCCATAGGGACAGGTGAATGTAGACTTCTCTTGATCCAAAGGATCAATCGAGATCTGGTTGTACCCCGAATATCCGTCTAGAAAACAAAAATGTGACCGACCGACAAGGAGTTCTAAAATTTGATCAATAACCGGTAAAGGAAAATGATCCTTAAGTGTGGCGGCATTCAGACGACGGTAGTCAATACAAACTCGCCACCCGGTTACCAGTCGGGTGGTGACAGGTTCATTCAACAAATTTTTAGTGACAGTAATTCCCCCTTCTTAGGGATTACCTGTGTGGGACTCACCCACGTTGAGTCTGATATGGCATAGATAATCCCTGCAGCAAGAAGTTTGATGACCTCCTTCTTCACAACCTCCATCATGCTCAGATTTAAACGTCTTTGAGGCTGAATAACAGGCTTGGCTCCCTCCTCGAGCCGAATCTTATGTTGACATAGAGTAGGGGAAATCCCCTTGATGTCTGCAACAGACCACCCAAAAGCTCCACGGTGGTTTTTCAGCACTATCAGCAATTGCTCCTCCTCATCCACACTCAAATAAGCAGATACGATCACCGGTAACTTGTCTTTCTCAGCTAGAAAGACATACTTGAGATGCGGGGGCAACGACTTCAATTCTAACTCTGGCGGGCTGATAAGAGATGATTGCAGCGGTGGGGGAAGTACACCTAAATCTTCATAATGCCTCGCATAGAAGCATGGAAAAATCTGAAGCATTTTAGCGCACTCCTTGAGTGATTTACTCCGCATCCAATCATAAGTAACATTCAACAAACAAGCCTCTAACGGCAATTCTGGATATGCATCAACAACAGAAATAGCAATCGCATCATCCTCCCAAGAAGGCGGAACGTCCTCATTCTCATCATTCGGAAATCCCACAGCTTTATACAAAGAAACAACCTTAGTTTGCTCCATGATATCCACAGCTAAGGTTCCCTTATCCATCTTGCTCATCACATGAGCCATGTCCAGAAATGGTTTTCCAAGGCAGAGTGAGATGTTGTGATCCATATGTTTCACCATATTACATTGTTCATTTGCTTTAGAAGACGTAGTGCTAGAGGGCATGACCATCTCAAAGCGATCATCTGCTATGCCCAAGGTCAAGCGACCTCTTCCCATCTCTAAGATCATGTCGGCTGTAGCTTGGAAAGGACGTCCAAGTAACAACTCGTTGCCATGCTCATCCTGCATCTCCATAACCACAAAATCAGCCGGAAAGACAAATTGATCCACCTTTACTAATACATCTTCACAGATTCCATAAGGCTTCACCACAGAGTTGTCGGCCAACTGAATACTCATATTGCTCGGCCGTGACTCCTTCAGTCCCAACTTTTTGAATGCCGAAAGGGGCATTAAGTTGATGCTTGCCCCTGAATCACACAGTGCTTCTCCAAATTTACACTTCCCGATATAACAAGAAATGTTGAAACACCCTGGATCCTGTCTCTTTGGCGGCAAAGTACCCATAATGAAGGCACTCACTTGCTCCTTTAGCACAACGACCTCAGTATCTGGTATTTTCCTCTTCTTGGTAATAACATCTTTTAGAAACTTCCCGTATGAAGGGATTTGCTCAATGGCTTCCTGTAACGGGATATTGACTGAAAGCTTCCTCAAACTGTCCAGGAACTTCTTGAACTGTGCATCTACCTTCCTTGCCTTCACACTATTTGGATAAGGGACCGGAACAACTTGTGTCCTTTGATGAGGTGGCACATATGTCATCTTTTTCTGTGGTTCCTCCTCAGCATCCTGTTCTTGAGTACTCTCCACTGCTATGTCTTCAGCTTTCCCTGAGACTGGTGTGGGCTGCTCCACATTGGTTTCACCTTCAACTTCATCTCGCGGTGTGCTTGTTTCATCAGTTCTTGGATTCAACACTTTCTTACCGCTTCTCAGTAGAATAGCCTTAGCTTGCTGGTTTCCCCCGGGAACATTGGTATTCCTCGGAAAACTCGGATGTGCTGGTTTCTTCAAACTAGCTATTTCAGCTGCCATCTGTGCCATGGATGTCTCTATGGTGCTCATTTGAGCCCCATGGCTCTGCAATGTCTGCCCAAATAGATTCATGTATTCTCCTTGTTGCTTGATTTGCTGCCTGAATGTGTTCATTAACTCTTGATTTTGCTTGATGACCTGATTGAGCAACTCCGTGCTCTTGTCCTCTACATCTGGCGCGGGCTTGGCTTCCGGATCCTGCAGAAAATTGTTCAGATCCTTCCATGAGAACTTTTTGTCCTTTCTCCATGAGTAGTCATTGTTCCTGTACCCTTGTTGTTGTCTCATGTACTTGACTTGAGCCTCATCCTTGGACACATTTTCTTATTTTTGTAGTAACTTCTTTGCGAGAAGATCCATCTTCTCATTCATCTCTGTCATTGCCTTTGATTCACTGGCGACTCGTGCTTGCTCAACTGGGCCTCTCTCTCTTTCTCCCCAAGACTACTTTCTAGCCATGTTCTTGAGTATTTCCCAGCATCTAGTGTCTGTGTTGTTTAGAAAAAATCCCGACCCGGCTGAATCCAGATTACTCCTATTATGCTCGGAGAGAGAAAAATAGAAGATTTTCACCTGCGTTTCCTTGTCCAACCCGTGATGCGGACATCTCCTCAACATAACCTAAAATCGCTCCCATGTCTCAAAATATGTTTCACCGGCCTGTTGGTTGAAATTGTAAATCTTCCGGATCATGTCGTTAGTCTTCTCGAGAGGGAAGAACCTCTCAAAGAAGACCTCCACCATATGGTCCCAAGATTCCACGAACTCATCATCTAGATTATGTAGCCACTCCCTTGCTGCTCCCGCCAAGGAACTTGGGAACAGCTTGAGGTACAATGCATCTTGTGGAAACCTATCTATTTTTACCATGTCACAGTTTTCAACGAACTGGCTGATGTGTGCAACATGATCCTCATTCTTCAGCCCATGAAACACATTTGATTTCACCAAATTAATCAATGTTGGGTCGATCTTATATGTCGGTATGTTGATCGCCTACTTCTTTATAGGCCCCTTTGAAGCTGATGAGGAAGAAGCTTTGATCTTCTCCCATATGGTCTGTGGCTCGGCCATCTCTTCTGCTTCAGATTCAGAATCTACCTCTTCTTGGTACTCTTGCTCAGAATGCTCCTCGTCCTCAGGTCCCGAAAACGGAACCTCGGGTGTGTGATTGTCGTAGTCTGTACTACGTGTATGCACCATGCAACGTACCTGAAATGAGAAAATTCGAGTTCAGTACTATGCTTAGACGAGTGTAAACAATTATAGAGAAATTTACAAATATTTGAAGTTGTTTCAAAATAATAAAAAAAATGTGGCCTAGAGTGGCCGCTCGTAGCACTCAAAGTGCCAACAATTCGCCGTATCCCCGGCAACGGCGCTAAAAACTTTACGTGTATTTTACTACGCGTTAGAAACACAAGTATACACGTCGAGTAGTACAAGCCTTGTGAGGCCCGAGTCGAACACAGGGATACTCGGAATTGTCGGAGACTCCTACTAACTATTTGGGATCAGCTAAGCCAAATAACAAATTGGGGTTGTTGTCAAAATTAAAAGAAAATAAAAATAAAACAAAGCAAACAATCAATTAAACGTTAATTTAATCAATTCAAAAAGGTATCTTTAGGATTGCGGTTTCACCGCGGGTATTCATTGTATTAGATTTTATATAATGCCTCAATCTTCTCTCTCTATCCGGGTAATGGCCTGAAAACAGAATTACCCACTGTCGTGGTGCAATTCACTACTTAGGTTTAGGTCGGTTCCACCGTCGTAGTAACCTATTCCCTAAACTAAGTGCATTACGAACGGTCTCTCAGTTTCCACCATTAATTTTACACCACCTTTGTCAAGGGATTTATCGATTAATGTAGGTTCCGTCTCTTTTCAACCATTAATCCTTCTGTCGAAGTGATTAAGGGCATTAGGTTATTATCATGGTGATCAAGCATTACAATATAGGGAGAAAACGAAACTATACCACGGATTTAAGAGAGAAAATATGAATGACTAATATAAAACTGTCATACAATGAATTCCCGGGCTACTCCCGATCCTAAAGATGGAGGGGATTAGCCCCGCATGTTCATCTCACACAAGTACATGGAAGAAATAGGGGAAATCATATGAAAAACGTGAATTGAATGCGAAAACCCCTGAACGGAGAAGAACCGATTGATCCTTTGCGTAGAACACGTTCTTTCATGCCTCTCGGTGGTGAAATCTGTCTTCGGCAGTGTCCGGATCGACTGGTATGAACTTCTGGACTCCGTTCTCCTTTCTCTCGCTCCTCGGCCCTTGTGCAAAAGCCAAAATCTGATCCTCTCTCTCCTGGGCGGCCGTCCTTAGGTAAAAGTCCCTAATTAGGTCGTTTATTAACTCCAGCCGTCCGATTGAGATCAATCTGAATCCAACACATATCTGACGGCGTCGATACCATCGACGCGAGTCGATGGTATCGACCCGCTACAGTAGCGGCTGGCTGCAAATCCTTCCTATATCGCACCCTTCATCATCTCGATACCATCGACGCGGGTCGATGGTATCGACTTCCTTTAGGCGTCAGTTTTGTCATTTTGCGACGCTGTAGCCTCCATGTGTCGATGGTATCGACTTGGTGTCGATACTATTGACTGCTTCTTCGCCAGCAACCTGAAGGTGTCTCGATACCATCGACATCAGCGTCGATGGTATCGACTCTTTGCTGCTCCTTTCGGCTGGCAACCTGCGGTCTCGTCGATGGTATCGACTTCCGTCGATGGTATCGACGGAAGCAAATACTTGTTTTTCCTGAAATTCAAAGACAAGATCAAATAAATCCACACAAATAATAATAATGTGATAATTAATGCTCAAAATGATAAAAATAGGGAGTTTGACATTAAATGATGGCAAAGACCAAAATGGATGAATTATGCGATATTAACCATAGAAATGACTAATTAAAGCATAAACCACATATAAAACAGGTCTATAAATGCGACTCAAAATCATCGCATCATGCACTATATGATAAATATGTAAACATATTAGGTTTAATAAATAAGAAAACTCATGGGCATGAACCACTTGTTTGAAGAGGTCTATAAATTTGTCATGGATTCCTCTGGTCAAGTCTGAGTCCTTATACAAGTGCCAAAAGCATTCTGATGTAGTTTAAAGATGGATGGTCTAAATTCTTCTCCAGTATGGTAATCATCCCTAACCTTTCCATCGAGACCTTCGTTCTTTTTTTTTCTTTTCAGGTGAACTGGTTTTTCGGCCACCGGGCCTGCAGATCAGAACACACAGACTGGCATGCACGTGATGGATTTGGCTCAACTGTGGTCATCCCCTTCGTGTCTAGTGGGTGAGCTGGGCAGTATTCCTCTGTTTCTGCTGTGAGAACAGGGCATGACACTTCTAACGGGGAGGAGGTCTATCCAACAACAAAGCCTTCGTAAGAAGCAACTATGAAAATGATACATCTATGAGTCCCGGTTTGAATAGTCCTAGGAACAATTTCCCTCTTTTCCTTGCCTTGTCATGTGATTACAGTTTGCTAATTCCTTATTCGCTGATCAAGAAATAAGGCAACACCCCATCGCCAGCAGCGGACCTTTCGTTGCCCTTCTTTGGGGCGTTCGTCTCATATATAGGCGCCGTCAGACTTCCTGAATAGTTGTGATGTAATACAAAACCACCTAAAAATTGTTCTATATGTAGGCACTCCACTATACCCTCATTTATTTCTGAACCCAGACAAAATCCAAAAAGATTGGATTCCTTACCGCATGGGGAAACTTCTGTGGTGGCAATAGGTATTTAGTATCCTTTAATTATATAAACCTCTGTTTGGTTCAAGATATAGATTACGAAACCCGGACTGAGGTAGACCGGATATGTCCAGTCATCGAGATTATTTGAACTGAAGTAAATCATGTTTCTGTTCGGCAAACTAATCCATCATTAAATTGGACTGGTATTGTAACTTGTGCTTTTCAGTCTGACTGATAAAACAAAATACACAAAAAGACAGCCAAATCAGGACTGGGTTATGAAATCCCTCTGCTAGCATGACTGAGCCAACCCAGATATAGGGATAACGGAACCTGAAACCGAGCCATCTTACGATTTTGAACCAAATGTGCATCTCGAAAATCCGACTGAATCATGCAGACGTGACACAGATGTGGCATAATAAGACAAGTTGAAATCCAACTGATATCCGGAATCAGAGACGAACCGATTAAGAAATTCTCGTTAGATGTTTGTTAGGAAGGAGACCCACCATATGCTTATCTTTATATTTATTAATTGATAAAACAGCACAACCGTTTTATGTGAACTGTCTGCCCACTAATGACTAGGCCAAATCAAGGATACAAAATAATGTTTCGTCCCTTTAGAAGTATTACTCCTAAAGCAAAGGGCGTAAGTTACACAATCCAACCAATCAAGTCCAAATTTCAATCATGGATTCGCATACCATTCTTATACATGAATTAAATTTTTCACGGCCTAAATCACATCCTTGATATATAATAAAATCACCAAACTATCTTAAGTAAGCATCATTCAATGGTCCAACTATATATCTCATTGAATTGTTAACCCAATCAATATTAAACTTCACCAAACTTAAACCCATGTCTTATTGTGTTAAAAATCATAAGAAGGTTCTCAAACTCACATTCTTTGATTATTAAACATCAAAACTGACCACATTGCTCAAAAGTCCTCTTCTAGATATGTTTTCCCATATATTCAAATATCACAAAAAAAAGTTGAATGGAACTTTATTATAAAAATAAATCAATCATATATTTAATTTGATTCAAACTATCATTGTTATGGGGTTTAATTACAACTTTATCCATAAGGTCCCAACAATGAAATTCAATTGAAATGATTGATTTTTGGGCCGATATGCCTCATGTTCAACCTATCATGATTTCATCAATAACTTTATCATATACTTACTGGGTTTTTAAAATTAGGGTGTGACAATACTACCCACCTTAAAAGAATTTTGTCCTTGAAATTTTGACTAGGCTACCCACCTTCGGGTTTTGCATATCCTATATTCACTAACTCTCTAATATCATCTTAATGGCTCATTAGCATAAAGGGTGAATTTCTCATGGTGATCATTATCAAGCAAACATGAGTATATACTACTAATGAATCTTAAAATCAAAATTATACCGTCACCATCTACCATGGCAAAGACTCTATATTGCCTCTTCTCTATGGTTGGATTAGGGTTCCGGTTCACTTAAAACTAACTCACTTATCTATGCCAAAATATCTACCCTTCATATACATGCTCGGTCTTACTATGTGTATGATTAGGTTTGGGTGACTATATGTCTCAGACTTTTAAACCAAACACTTGTTTTCTTTGTCTCCTTTGGATACATGCCGGTCGGTCATATATTCAGAGGTGACATGCCAGATCACACTTATCTTGGCACTTCCTCATGCACATGTCCCATACCACATGCACTTGAAAGTACTAGACAAGCATGATTATGCACATAACATTCTCTCTACAAAACCCCATAAACCTGTGTCGCATGCCACAAACTTGTGAGAAAAAGAGAGAGAATGCTATATACAATGCTAGTATATAACATAAAAAGTGTAAAACATCTAGGCACATAACCCTAATCCTTATCTAAAATTTTGTCTCCTATTTAAAGCTCTACTTAGATTTCTAATATCTTTCACTTGCCTCTTCTATAAATAGGACTACTATCTATCTTTCTAAATTGGTACTCTACTCTAACTTAAGTTCTTATAGGGTGATCTTAAGTAAGAACATGAGAACTCATCTGGTGGCCAACTATAATGTTGCTCTGATACCATATTGTAACACCCTCCATAACCACACACATGCACGTAGCAGAAGTAACATAGAGTTATCCATAACTCGTGCACTCAAGGGGGCATTACATAAAACTGGCATTCATAACAACAATATAATCAATCACACAAATTGAAAATAATAAAGATTCTCATTATTATTCTTACAAAAGGAACATAAATGTTATTACATGGAAAACTTATATTACATCTTGATACAAAGTCTCTACTCTAAAGTTCTAAACTTGGAAACATATAGGTAAATCTATAAACCTGAGGATCATCTTATAGTTGGCACCCCACCAGATTGAGTCATCTTCTACCCTTTCTTGATTGTCTACAATCTACTCTGCTCCTGCTTTCACCTGCAGACATCTCATCCCCAGCCATGCATTGGAAAAATGACTGTTAGCGTAAGTGGCACGAGTATTCTTTATGTTCAAAACTGAAGTAATAAGATATTACAAAATATTCTTGAATATTATAAACATGAAGCACACATTAAACTCTGTATAAAATCTAAAACATAAGTATCTCTTCTTATTTTAACTTAGTTCTTATCTTTTTACTTTATCTTATCTTTCTCTAGAGACATGTAATCTGGTACATGGGTCTCATGACCTGCACTAAGGTGCCTGGGTCACATAACCTGCACTCTGGGCCTGGGTTATGTCTCTGAATTGGCCTGCACTCTGGTGCCTGGGCCACATGACTTGTACAAAGGGCATAAGTCATGTTTATCTTATCTTAATCTCTTTTACAAAACTATAGATGAGATTATGTACATTCTCATAACTAAGACATCTTTTATTCACGACTTTTATCTGACTGTGGCCACCATTATACAATAAGTCCACCTTTCTGACACTGAAGTGTCCTCTATGGTGCAACGCACCCTCTGTTGGCACAACGTGCCCTCTGTTGACACCGAAGTGTCCTCTATGGTGCAACGCACCCTCTGTTGGCACAACGTTCCCTCTAAAATGGAGTAAACACTCCACTGAATTGGTAACAAATGCCTCTGAATCGTCACGGGACTCTCTGAATGAGGACCTATTATATAATGTATTATGTGAAGGTTTTGAATTAATTATCTTAAGTCTATCTTTACTAAACTCTGAATCTGAACTTATCTGAAACTGTGTATGTGATAACCTAGATTTTTGAGTTTTAATAACTAATACACTATTTGAGAAACAAGCATTCTATGTAGAGGAAAAATACCAAATTGATGAATTTGAAATACAATCATGGATTCCTTCGCCCAAAATTAGGTGATTTGAAATACGATAGAGGACTATGATGCCTAATTGAATTCAATTGTGAATTAATACCCTTACTAGTTGATTAAGTTCTCATGAGACCAATCCTTCATTTAGTGATCTAGTGAGTGGTGAACTAATTGCTTTTGAGGAACTATGTACATATGAATCAATGTTAGAGTTTGATGTCAACCTTGATTAATTTGCTTATCAATTTCATCCCAAGTATCAAATAAAGACAAATTACAAGCAACATGACATCTAGTCAATTGACATAGTCAATGATCGAATTTTGACTCCAATCTCACACCCTAGCTACATCATAACACCATTAAACTACCCCTAAAATTTTATTTTAATTGGGTCAACCAATTAGGGGATATGATCAATTTAATTTAGTGTATATTCCACTCATTTTGAACCCTAGGATCTAAGTTTGGGGTTTATTTGAATCAAATGTGTGACATTATGTGTCACGCATCCCTTTGGAAGCTTAGGCGCGGGCCTTATAATGGGCCGAGCTATTGCTGGTCGTTGATCAACGATCCAACAGGGGAGGCTTCGTCTCCTACCTCCCGCTTTCTTCGGTCCCGACCCCAACAGTCAGCTGAGATTCTACGCGCCCGACTCCCACATCTTATGGGCGAGATCGTTGGAGGATGACTTCGTCTCACCACAACGAACTCAACGAATGTTACCACTTTTCCCATCGCACTCAGATCAGGGAGAACGACCCCCATCTTCTCCGTGCCTCTCACTGGAGGCGGCACCCATTTTAGGGCTTAACCCTCTACGCCTCTTTGTGCCTATATAAGGGTCCCAAAAGCTCCGCCGACATTCCTTTGATCATCCCTCATCCTCAATTGCAACAAAGGTCGCTTCTACCTCCCTGACCTCGAGCACCTCACCCCTCCTGACCCCGGTCTCCTCCTTCACTCCAGGAGCCTCCTCCTTTCAATCCACCACGACTACACCATCCTGGAGTCTCAGCGAGTTGACTAGCATCCTCGGTTGGTGCCGCGGAGGCCCCGAGCCTCGGGTCGACAAGCCGCCGCAACCAAGCTCGAAAGCTGCATCGCAGGCACGGTCGGGAGCACGTCAAGCTGCAGGGAGCCATCGTCGAGCCTCACGAATCTCTCACCAAGCTTCGTAACCCCTCAATCCAACTCGAGGGTAGGTATATCCCCGAAATGCCTTTTCCCTCTTCCCCACCTGCTTTGGTCAGAGTTTAGCGCCCAAACCACCATTGCCGACGAAATTGACCTCCTCGCAACCGTCGTGAGCCCGCGAACTTAACCAACCCATCGTCAATGCCCAACACCCCCTGGAACTCCACCCTCACCTTGATCTACCCTCCCCTGTTCCCTCGCTGCAACCATGGCGCGAGCGAGGAAACATTCGGAGGGGTGTTTTCTCCACCTTGCCCATACCTGACAAACGGATCCAATTGTAGCCCCTGGGGCAATTCTGACCTTTCACCCGCCTGACCTTGTCCTCAGACAAGCATCTACTCATGGGTCAGCGGGAGGATCCGATTAGTCGGATCCCTCACCTGATCCGCGAAGCAGAGCTCGCAATCCTTCTTTTTTTTCATTTAATTCTTCAAGAAATTACCTGATTGGTCAGAACTTCCATAAATGATTAAAAATAGCTTCGATGGCCAATAAATTCCCATAAAATACCCCTAGACTCAGAAAAATGTTCTCTACATTACTGGACCCTTAAATCAGACCTTTGATGAACAAATAGTGATGATAATTAATGTAGATGATTTAGAGTCCATCAATTGAAATAAATAGTATCCATGTGATATTAATTCTCAGAAAATTTTAGTAGAACTTTAATAACACTGGAAACCCACTGGTGAACTCTGATCTGGGTTTTATTGATCTATGTTAGGCCTTTTCCCTTTAATGCCTAAATTACATGTTTAATCCTCATATTAATTATAGATAATAGATAAGGCATCAGAAAAATATGAAATTCGTACCAGACCTTAATAATGACATATATATCAGACTAAAATACTGGAAACCCTCTATTACATCAGATTGACCTAGATTCAACCAAAACCCTAATCTAGACCTAAATACCATTAATAATGGTGGACCTTGTATTAATGATGATTAATTTCTTTAAATCAGGTGTTGACCAGATTATCTAGATGATCATGGATATGTGAGGAATATCTGAACTCAGGTACGTGGATATAATTATATGACTAGTTTTTGCTGGATGTTAAGTATATGTAATTGTTTGCATGAAATTGATATACATTGATGGATGTTGATATATGATTAATTGATGATTTACCGCCTTGAACATAAAAGAACATAGTTGAATATAAGTGAAATGTAGTTACTAGTGGTGCTCATTAAACTCCCTATTAGAGAGGGAAAGCTTTAATGTTGACTAGCACCTCCCTAGAGTACATGGTATACGGGGAGATCCCTAGAGTACAAGGTACACGGGGAAGGGCCCACTATTTATGCAATTATGTGCTAAGTCCACCATAGTAATGCATGTTCACTATAAATGAGGCTAATAACTTGGGATTACCTGATTTTCTGCCTTTAAATAATGTTTTCTTTCTCTTTCTTCAATTTCGAATATTTATATACCAGCATAGTATAGCTTTTAATTCCACGTACCAACTTTTGTTGATGTTTTTGTTTCTCGTATTTTTTTTTAGGTCCAGAGCTAGAATGGGATAAAGGAATAGGATGTGAGCAAGTTGCACAGGTTGTACCTATTGTCTAAGATCCTATTAGCATACATGTTTAGACTTGTAAAATTCTCCTTCAATATGCAATTGTAATTCATGTTGTAACATAAATATACAGGTTATTGTTGAGAAATGTTATGGTTGTACGTTCATGTATGCGTATTATGCTTCCGCATCGCTTTCTGATATGATTGTTTGATGTCTTCGGATTATGGGCTCTCATTCCCAATAGGGTTTGGAGAAGTCGAAATCCGGGGACGTCACAGTTGGTATCAGAGCATGAACAATAGCTACACCTAACAATTGCTCACCATGAAACATTAAACCTAAATCTCACCTTTCACTTTAAACCTTAGAAATTTAGTAAGTTGTTCTATATGAATAACGTTTGACTTAGCCTCTAGGTTAGAACCTAGATGTTTGAGAACTAGGTTTAGATAAGTGTGAGAAACCCTTTCCATATAGAGCTCATATGTATTGGGTAGCTACACTAATCTACACCATGTTCTCACCATTTCACTAGGTTACATGTCACCAGACTATCTACTGTGTGTTGGACACTCGGTTTTGCTGATTTGGTTTTTTTTTCCAATCGGCTCGAGCCTCGACAGTTTTCTCTGACGCCTTCTTTCTCAGAGAAAAACTATATAATATTTTATTAGATATATGTAAATATCAAAATGTGTCCCTCACACAGGAGAGTAGTGGGTGTTCATGCAATCTAAGTGAAAAGGAGTGACATCGGTCTAGAAGAGAGAGTAGTCTAGATTAGATGTCTAGAGCCTTATCAAGATATGTGATACATACATTAGATGATAGAATGATAGTTGAAATAAGCATGTGACATCTTATCTAAGTTTGATATCTGATGGTATAAGTTTCCTTATAAAGGTTTAAATTGTATATTAGTTAAATCCAATTTTGGAGAATTTAAGCAAAATCTTGATGATGAAAGTACATTCCCTTTTTTCCTACTTAAGATAAGCTAAGTTAAGATAGAGATGAGTGTGCATGAGCCTCAAGCTCTTATACAAGGAGGATATCTAGTGGTAGGATGAGATATGTGGTGAACTCTAGAGAGAGTAAGACCCACAGTGAGAAGGTCATATGACCTAGCCTCTAATATATGAGATATGTGTAAAAAAAAAAAATCCTCCACTAGATTACTCTCGAGTGTTGAGTTGAGTCCTTATGCATGATTCAAATCTATATGTGAGAATTGGATAAAAGAAAAGGATGGGTAGATGGCCCATACGATAAAGTCAATCCTTTGGCTGAGTTAGGTCCTAGCTGGAGTGACATATTTTGTGAATCTCATCATTAGTTGCAAGTGAGGTAATATATGAAATCTAGTTATGAGAGTATGATGCTTTGTGCAAAAGATACTCAAAATACATGTTCTCCCTTCTTCTTCTCTTTTTTTTTTATATATATGATGATAGAAACCTCACTTGAGCTATATAGATGATTTATATATGAGGAGTCACTCGTATAAGCTTGACCTATTATATATATCCTCCCCATATCATACATGTAGTACCCAAGATTGAAATCATGATAAGTTTGACTTTAAAATATTCTCTTCCCCTTCATATGAAACATGAAAGATATGATGTTGAGACCATGGGAGAAACTTAGTATATTATATCTTTCCCTTCACATAATACATGCAAGACATAAAAAGTTGAACTTAGGAACTTGATATAAAGATATTTTTGGATCATAGGGTATACGATCAGAAATATAGTTGTAACTTTGATCCTTCTCAATGTATGCTTCTAAGTTGAGTATGAATATACACCATAGGGTGAAACCCTAATGGTCAAGCATGTTACATAAGCCCTTCTTATGTAGAAAAATCATAATATTAAGGATGAAGATAAATCTCCTCTAATTCTGAAATTATTGTAAGATGTTGATCATAAAACATATAAATGACGTTAGATTTGAACGATCTGAATATCATGGCCTATAAATGGATTCCTCCTGAACATTAAAAGAATGAACAAAACTCGTATCCTTAGGGGTGATGTAACCCTAAGATATCATAATGTCATGTTATGGCTAAGACATTAAATGATGCTTCCATATATATATGGTGGGGTGGACACACCCAAGAATCTCTAGACCCTAAGCTAACAACATAGAGTGCATGCAACTATGGTGGTCTTGGACTCTAAGCAATAATGATGTATATGAAGTGGAATTCTGAAGTAGCCTCTTAAGGATGAGATTAGTTGAATTTCGAGGATGAAATTCCAAATAAGGTGGGGTGAATGTGATAACCTAGATTTTTGAGTTTTAATAACTTATACACTATTTGAGAAACAAGCATTCTATGTGGAGGACAAATACCAAATTGATGAATTTGAAATACAATCATGGATTCCTTCGCCCAAAATTAGGTGATTTGAAATACGATAGAGGACTATGATGCCCAATTGAATTCAATTGTGAATTAATACCCTTACTAGTTGATTAAGTTCTCATGAGACCAATCCTTCATTTAGTGATCTAGTGAGTGGTGAACTAATTGCTTTTGAGGAACTATGTACATATGAATCAATGTTAGAGTTTGATGTCAACCTTGATTAATTTGCTTATCAATTTCATCCCAAGTATCAAATAAAGACAAATTACAAGCAACATGACATCTAGTCAATTGACATAGTCAATGATCGAATTTTGACTCCAATCTCACACCCTAGCTACATCATAACACCATTAAACTACCCCTAAAATTTTATTTTAATTGGGTCAACCAATTAGGGGATATGATCAATTTAATTTAGTGTATATTCCACTCATTTTGAACCCTAGGATCTAAGTTTGGGGTTTATTTGAATCAAATGTGTGACATTATGTGTCACGCAGCCCTTTGGAAGCTTAGGCGCGGGCCTTATAATGGGCCGAGCTATTGCTGGCCGTTGATCAACGATCCAACAGGGGAGGCTTCGTCTCCTACCTCCCGCTTTCTTCGGTCCCGACCCCAACAGTCAGCTGAGATTCTACGCGCCCGACTCCCACATCTTATGGGCGAGATCGTTGGAGGATGACTTCGTCTCACCACAACGAACTCAACGAATGTTACCACTTTTCCCATCGCACTCAGATTAGGGAGAACGACCCCCATCTTCTCCGTGCCTCTCACTGGAGGCGGCACCCATTTTAGGGCTTAACCCTCTATGCCTCTTTGTGCCTATATAAGGGTCCCAAAAGCTCCGCGGACATTCCTTTGATCATCCCTCATCCTCAATTGCAACAAAGGTCGCTTCTACCTCCCTGACCTCGAGCACCTCACCCCTCCTGACCCCGGTCTCCTCCTTCACTCCAGGAGCCTCCTCCTTTCAATCCACCACGGCTACACCATCCTGGAGTCTCAGCGAGTTGACTAGCATCCTCGGTTGGTGCCGCGGAGGCCCCGAGCCTCGGGTCGACAAGCCGCTGCAACCAAGCTCGAAAGCTGCATCACAGGCACGGTCGGGAGCACGTCAAGCTGCAGGGAGCCATCGTCGAGCCTCACGAATCTCTCACCAAGCTTCGTAACCCATCAATCCAACTCGAGGGCAGGTATATCCCCGAAATGCCTTTTCCCTCTTCCCGACCTGCTTTGGTCAGAGTTTAGCGCCCAAACCACCATTGCCGACGAAATTGACCTCTTCACAACCGTCGTGAGCCCGCGAACTTAACCAACCCATCGTCAATGCCCAACACCCCCTGGAACTCCACCCTCACCTTGATCTACCCTCCCCTGTTCCCTCGCTGCAACCATGGCGCGAGCGAGGAAACATTCGGAGGGGTGTTTTCTCCACCTTGCCCATACCTGACAAACGGATCCAATTGTAGCCCCTGGGGCAATTCTGACCTTTCACCCGCCTGACCTTGTCCTCAGACAAGCATCTACTCGCGGGTCAGCGGGAGGATCCGATTAGTCGGATCCCTCACCTGATCCGCGAAGCAGAGCTCGCAATCCTTCTTTTTTTTCATTTAATTCTTCAAGAAATTACCTGATTGGTCAGAACTTCCATAAATGATTAAAAATAGCTTCGATGGCCAATAAATTCCCATAAAATACCCCTAGACTCAGAAAAATGTTCTCTACATTACTGGACCCTTAAATCAGACCTTTGATGAACAAATAGTGATGATAATTAATGTAGATGATTTAGAGTCCATCAATTGAAATAAATAGTATCCATGTGATATTAATTCTCAGAAAATTTTAGTAGAACTTTAATAACACTGGAAACCCATTGGTGAACTCTGATCTGGGTTTTATTGATCTATGTTAGGCCTTTTCCCTTTAATGCCTAAATTACATGTTTAATCCTCATATTAATTATAGATAATAGATAAGGCATCAGAAAAATATGAAATTCGTACCAGACCTTAATAATGACATATATATCAGACTAAAATACTGGAAACCCTCTATTACATCAGATTGACCTAGATTCAACCAAAACCCTAATCTAGACCTAAATACCATTAATAATGGTGGACCTTGTATTAATGATGATTAATTTCTTTAAATCAGGTGTTGACCAGATTATCTAGATGATCATGGATATGTGAGGAATATCTGAACTCAGGTACGTGGATATAATTATATGACTAGTTTTTGCTGGATGTTAAGTATATGTAATTGTTTGCATGAAATTGATATACATTGATGGATGTTGATATATGATTAATTGATGATTTACCGCCTTGAACATAAAAGAACATAATTGAATATAAGTGAAATGTAGTTACTAGTGGTGCTCATTAAACTCCCTATTAGAGAGGGAAAGCTTTAATGTTGACTAGCACCTCCCTAGAGTACATGGTATACGGGGAGATCCCTAGAGTACAAGGTACACGGGGAAGGGCCCACTATTTATGCAATTATGTGCTAAGTCCACCATAGTAATGCATGTTCACTATAAATGAGGCTAATAACTTGGGATTACCTGATTTTCTGCCTTTAAATAATGTTTTCTTTCTCTTTCTTCAATTTCGAATATTTATATACTAGCATAGTATAGCTTTTAATTCCACGTACCAACTTTTGTTGATGTTTTTGTTTCTCGTATTTTTTTTTAGGTCCAGAGCTAGAATGGGATAAAGGAATAGGATGTGAGCAAGTTGCACAGGTTGTACCTATTGTCTAAGATCCTATTAGCATACATGTTTAGACTTGTAAAATTCTCCTTCAATATGCAATTGTAATTCATGTTGTAACATAAATATACATGTTATTGTTGAGAAATGTTATGGTTGTACGTTCATGTATGCGTATTATGCTTCCGCATCGCTTTCTGATATGATTGTTTGATGTCTTCAGATTATGGGCTCTCATTCCCAATAGGGTTTGGAGAAGTCGAAATCCGGGGACGTCACAGTGTAGTCAACACGTACTTAGTTTTGAATTTCAAATCTAAATCTGAATCTCTTCTCTTTAAAATCTATATTGAATCTATTATAGAATTTGGATATGTATCTCAAATTACAACATAATTGAGATTGGGGCCTATAACCCTTATCATGTATATTTATTCAAAAACTGGCTACTCACACAGTAAGTAGTCTAAGTCTAAATCTAAATCTCTTATTCTTAAGTTCTAAACTGAATTCAATGCTAGATTTGAACATGTATCTCATTATCTGGGTAAACCTTATTCTAAAACTCTGATTTGGGTAAGATTACTTCATTATACCAATTATATCATACATGAGTCTAATGTCTTATGAGACAAGATCTGAAATGAGTATAGAAATACTAAGTATACAAAAGTAACTTAAGTAATGTGTATAGCTAAAGTATGATATATGATTCTTGGCAAGATAACTCATTCTGTGTTAAAACCTCATCGAAATCTGATCTTAATGGACTTAAGTCTTAAATCATAAACCATATAATAAAACCTTAGAAAATCTTAACTTGCATCTTAATCATACTCAATTTATATAGAATCTCATTAAGTCTAATCTCAATACATTGGTATGAACTTAAATCTTAAACCTTAAAGTAGAAATCATATAGATTCTCATCATGCAACTCAATCATAACTTAATGCCTTTTAGTCTTATATCTTATCATGTACTGAATTCTTAGATCTAAATCATCTAAGAAATCTAAACAACACTTACTTCTTAGATCTTAATCTTTCCAACAAATCCTAATGGCATATTTCTATTTAAAATCATAAATATAAAGTAATCTCACATAATAAGTATGACTATATTAATTGCACATCTTATTTTGTAGTGGTATTCATTAATATGATTCTTTATTAAGAAATCTTATATGATTTTGATCTTTTAATTTCCTCATGAACCTAGTTCATGAATCTCAGTCAATTTAAGAAATCTTAATAACATATATGTACTTGAGATATTGGGTGTATGAGAGAACACCATCATGGAGGTGTGAAAACTTTGATTTCACATCTTACTTAAAATCTCAAATATCACAACATATAAAGCATAGTGCACTATATGATAAATATGTAAACATATTAGGTTTAATAAATAAGAAAACTCATGGGCATGAACCACTTACCTTGTTTGAAGAGGTCTATAAATTTTTCATGGATTCCTCTGGTCAGGTCTGAGTCCTTATACAAGTGCCAAAAGCATTCTCATGTAGTTTAAAGATGGATGGTCTGAATTCTTCTCCAGTATGGTCATCATCCATAACCTTTCCATCGAGACCTTCATTTTTTTTTCTTTTCAGGTGAACTGGTCCTTCGGCCACCGGGCCTGCAGATCAGAACACATAGACTAGCCTGCATGCGATGGATTTGGCTCAAATGTGGTCATCCCCTTCATGTCTAGTGGGTGAGATGGGCAGTATTCCTCTGTTTCTACTGTGAGAACAGGGCACGACACTTCTAACAGGGAGGAGGTCTATCCAACACCAAAGCCTTTGTAAGAAGCAACTATGAAAATGATACATCTATGAGTCCCAGTTTGAATAGTCCTAGGCACGATTTCCCCCTTGTCCTTGCCATGTCATGTGATTGTTGTTTGCTAATTCCTTATTCGATGATTAAGAAATAAGGCAACACCCCATCGCCGACAGCTGACCTTTCACTGCCCTTCTTTGGGGCGTTCGTCTCATATATAGGCGCCGTCAGACTTCCTGAATAGTTGTGATGTAATACAAAACCACCTACAAACTGTTCTATATGTAGGCACTCCACTATACCCTCATTTATTACTGAACCCAGACGGAATCCAAAAAGACTGGATTCCTTACCGCATGGGGAAACTTCTGTGGTGGAAATAGGTATTTAGTATCCTTAAATTATATAAACATTCGTTTGGTTCAATATATAGATTATGAAACCCAGACTGAGGTAGACCGGATATGTCCAGTCATCGAGATTATCTGAACTGAAGTAAATCTTGTTTCTGTTCAGCAAACTAATCCATCATTAAATTGGACTGGTATTGTAACTTGTGCTTTTCAGTCTGACTGATAAAACAAAATACACAAAAAGACAGAGCCAAATCAGGACTGGGTTACAAAATCCCTCTGCTAGCATGACTGAGCCAACCCAGATATCAGGATAACGAAACCCGAAACTGAGCCATCTTAGGATTTTGAACCAAATGTGCATCTGGAAAATCTGACTGAATCGTGCAGAAGTGGCACAGATGTGGCATAATAAGACAAGTTGAAATCCAACTGATATCCGGAATCAGAGACGAACTGATTAAGAAATTCTCATCAGATGTTTGTTAGGAAGGAGACCCACCATATGCTTTTCTTTATATTTATTAATTGATAAAATAGCACAGTCGTTTTATGTGAACTGTCCGCCCAAAAATGACTAGACCAAATCAAGGCTACAAAATCATGTTTCGTCCCTTTAGAAGTATTACTCCTAAAGAAAAGGGCGTAAGTTACATAATCCAACCAATCAAGTCCAAATTTCAATCATGGATTCGCATACCATTCTTCTACATGAATTAAATTTTTCACGGCCTAAATCACATCCTTCATATATAATAAAATAACCAAACTATCTTAAGTAAGCATCATTCAATGGTCCAACTATATATCTCATTGAATTGTTAACCCAATCAATCTTAAACTTCACCATACTTAAACCCATTTCTTATTGTGTTAAAAACCATAAGAAGGTTCTCAAACTCACATTCTTTGATTATTAAACATCAAAACTAACCACATTGCACAAAAGTCCTCTTCTAGATATGTTTTCCCTTATATTCAAATATCACAAAAAAAAGTTGAATGGAACTTTATTATAAAAATAAATCAATCATATATTTAATTTGATTCAAACTATCATTGTTATGGGGTTTAATTACAACTTTATCCATAAGGTCCCAACAATGAAATTCAATTGAAATGACTGATTTTTGGGCCGATATGCATCATGTTCAACCTATCATGATTTCATCAATAACTTTATCATATACTTACTGGATTTTGAAAATTAGGGTGTGACAATACTACCCACCTTAAAAGAATTTCGTCCTCAAAATTTTGACTAGGCTACCCACCTTCGGGTTTTGCATATCCTATATTCACTAACTCTCTAATATCATCTTAATGGCTCATTAGCATAAAGGGTGAATTTCTCACGGTGATCATTATCAAGCAAACATGAGTATATACTACTAATGAATCTTGAAATCAAAATTATATCGTCACCATTTACCATGGAAAAGACTCTATATTTCCTCTTCTCTGTGGTTGGATTAGGGTTCCGGTTCACTTAAAACTAACTCACTTATCTATGCCAAAATATCTACCCTTCATATACATGCTCGGTCTTACTATGTGTATGATTAGGTTTAGGTGACTATATGTCTCAGACTTTTAAACCAAACACTTGTTTTCTTTGTCGCCTTTGGATACATGCCGGTCGGTCATATATTCAGAGGTGACATGCCAGATCACACTTATCTTGGCACTTCCTCATGCACATGTCCCATACCACATGCACTTGAAAGTACAAGACAAGCATGATCATGCACATAACATTCTCTCTACAAAGCCCCATAAACCTGTGTCGCATACCACAAACTTGTGAGAAAAAGAGAGAGAATGCTATATACAATCATAGTGTTAACATAAAAAGTGTAAAACACTAGGCACATAACCCTAATCCTTATCTAAAATTTTGTCTCCTATTTAAAGCTCTACTTAGATTTCTAATATCTTTCACTTGCCTGTTCTATAAATAGGAATACTATCTATCTTTCTAAATTGGTACTCTACTCTAACTTAAGTTCTTATAGGGTGATCTTAAGTAAGAGCATGAGAACACATCTGGTGGCCAACTATAATGTTGCTCTGATACCATATTGTAACACCGTCCATAACCACACACATGCACGTAGCAGAAGTAACATAGAGTTATCCATAACTTGTGCACTCAAGGGGGCATTACATAAAACTGGCATTCATAATAACAATATAATCAATCACACAAATTGAATATAATAAAGATTCTCATTATTATTCTTACAAAAGGAACATAAATGTTATTACATGGAAAACTTATATTACATCTTGAGACAAAGTCTCTACTCTAAAGTTCTAAACATGGAAACATATAGGTAAATCTATAAACCTGAGGATCATCTTATAGTTGGCACCCCACCAGATTGAGTCATCTTCTTCCCTTTCTTGATTCTCTGCAAGCTACTCTGCTCCTGCTTTCACCTGCGGACATCTCATTCCTAGCCATGCATTGGAAAAATGACTGTTAGCATAAGTGGCATGAGTATTCTTTATGTTCAAAACTGAAGTAATAAGATATTACAAAATATTCTTGAATATTATAAACATGAAGCAAACATTAAACTCTGTATAAAATCTAAAACATAAGTATCTCTTCTTATTTTAACTTAGTTCTTATCTTTTTAATTTATCTTATCTTTCTCTAGAGACATGTACTCTGGTACATGGGTCTCATGACCTGCACTAAGGTGCCTGGGTCACATAACCTGCACTCTGGGCCTGGGTTATGTCTCTGAATTGGCCTGCACTCTGGTGCCTGGGCCACATGACTTGTACAAAGGGCATAAGTCATGTTTCTCTTATCTTAATCTCTATTACAAAACTATAGATGAGATTATGTACATTCTCATAACTAAGACATCTTTTATTCACGACTTTTATCTGACTGTGGCCACCATTATACAATAAGTCCTCCTCTGTGACACCGAAGTGTCCTCTATGGTGCAACGCACCCTCTGTTGGCACAACGTGCCCTCTGTTGACACTGAAGTGTCCTCTATGGTGCAACACACCCTCTGTTGGCACAACGTGCCCTCTGAAATGGAGTAAACACTCCTCTAAATTGGTAACAAATGCCTATGAATCGTCCCAGGACTCTCTGAATGAGGACTTATTATATAATGTATTATGTGAAGGTTTTGAATTAATTATCTTAAGTCTATCTTTACTAAACTCTGAATCTAAACTTATATGATACTGTGTACTCAACACGTACTTAGTTTTGAATTTCAAATCTAAATCTGAATGTCTTCTCTTTAAAATCTATATTGAATCTATCATAGAATTTGGATATGTATCTCAGATTACAACGTAATTGAGATTGGGGCCTATGACCCTTATCATGTTATTTTATTCAAAAACTGGCTACTCACACAGTAAGTAGTCTAAGTCTAAATCTAAATCTCTTATTCTTAAGTTCTAAACTGAATTCAATGCTAGATTTGAACATGTATCTCATTATCTGGGTAAACCTTATTCTAAAACTCTGATTTGGGTAAGATTACTTCATTATACCAATTATATCATACAAGAGTCTAATGTCTTATGAGACAAGATCTGAAATGAGTATAGAAATACTAAGTATACAAAAGTAACTTAAGTAATGTGTATAGCTAAAGTATGATATATGATTCTTGGCAAGATAACTCATTCTCTGTTAAAACCTCATCGAAATCTGATCTTAATGGACTTAAGTCTTAAATCATAAACGATATAATAAAAACCTTAGAAAATCTTAACTTGCATCTTAATCATACTCAATTTATATAGAATCTCATTAAGTCTGATCTCAATACATTGGTATGAACTTAAATCTTAAACCTTAAAGTAGAAATCATATAGATTCTCATCGTGCAACTCAATCATAACTTAATGCCTTTTAGTCTTATATCTTATCATGTACTGAATTCTTAGATCTTAATCATCTAAGAAATCTAAACAACACTTACTTCTAAGTTCTTAATCTTTCCAACAAATCTTAATGGCATATTTCTATTTTAAATCATAAATATAAAGTAATCTCACATAATAAGTATGACTATATTAATTGCACATCTTATTTTGTAGTGGTATTCATTAATACGATTCTTTATTAAGAAATCTTATATGATTTTGATCTTTTAATTTCCTCATGAACCTAGTTCATGAATCTCAATCAATCTAAGAAATCTTAATAACATATATGTACTTGAGATATTGGCTGTATGAGAGAACACCATCATGGAGGTGTGAAAACTTTGATTGCACATTTTACTTAAAATCTCAAATATCAGAACATATAAAGCATAGTGCACTATATGATAAATATGTAAACATATTAGGTTTAATAAATAAGAAAACTCATGGGCATGAACCACTTACCTTGTTTGAAGAGGTCTATAAATTTGTCATGGATTCCTCTGGTCAGGTCTGAGTCCTTATACAAGTGCCAAAAGCATTCTCATGTAGTTTAACGATGGATGGTCTGAATTCTTCTCCAGTGTGGTCATCATCTCGAACCTTTCCATGGAGACCTTCATTCTTTTTTTTTTTCCAGGTGAACTGGTCCTTCAGCCACTGGGCATGTAGATCAGAGCACACAGACTGGCCTGCACGCGATGGATTTGGCTCAACTGTGGTCATCCCCTTCGTGTCTAGTGGGTGAGCTGGGCAGTATTCCTCTGTTTCTGCTGTGAGAACAGGGCACAACACTTCTAACGGGGAGGAGGTCTATCCAACACCAAAGCCTTCGTAAGAAGCAACTATGAAAATGATACATCTATGAGTCCCGGTTTGAATAGTCCTAGGAACGATTTTCCCCTTGTCCTTGCCTTGTCATGTGATTGCAGTTTGCTAATTCCTTATTCGATGATCAAGAAATAAGGCAACACCCCATCGCCGACAGCTGACCTTTCGCTGCCCTTCTTTGGGGCGTTCGTCTCATATATAGGCGCCGTCAAACTTCTTGAATAGTTGTGATGTAATACAAAACTACCTACAAACTGTTCTATATGTAGGCACTCCACTATACCCTCATTTATTTCTGAACCCAGACGGAATCCAAAAAGACTGGATTCCTTACCGCATGGGGAAACTTCTATGGTGGCAATAGGTATTTAGTATCCTTTAATTATATAAACCTCCGTTTGGTTCAAGATATAGATTACGAAACCCGGACTGAGGTAGACCGGATATGTCCAGTCATCGAGATTATCTGAACTGAAGTAAATCCTGTTTCTGTTCGGCAAACTAATCCATCATTAAATTGGACTGGTATTGTAACTTGTGCTTTTCAATCTGACTGATAAAACAAAATACACAAAAAGACAGAGCCAAATCAGAACTAGGTTACGAAATCCCTCTGCTAGCATGACTGAGCCAACCTAGATATCAGGATAACAGAACCCGAAACCGAGCCATCTTAGTATTTTGAACCAAATGTGCATCTAGAAAATCCAACCGAATCGTGCATATGTGGCACAAATGTGGCATAATAAGACAAGTTTAAATCCAACTGATATCCGGAATCAGAGACGAACCGATTAAGAAATTCTCGTCAGATGTTTGTTAGGAAGGAGACCCACCATATGCTTTTCTTTATATTTATTAATTGATAAAATAGCACAACCGTTTTATGTGAACTGTGTACCCACTAATGACTAGGCCAAATCAAGGCTACAAAATCATGTTTCGTCCCTTTAGAAGTATTACTCCTAAAGCAAAGGGCGTAAGTTACATAATCCAACCAATCAAGTCCAAATTTCAATCATGGATTCGCATACCATTCTTCTACATGAATTAAATTTTTCACGGCCTAAATCACATCCTTCATATATAATAAAATCACCAAACTATCTTAAGTAAGCATCATTCAATGGTCCAACTATATATCTCATTGAATTGTTAACCCAATCAATCTTAAACTTCACCAAATTTAAACCCATTTCTTATTGTGTTAAAAACCATAAGAAGGTTCTCAAACTCACATTCTTTGATTATTAAACATCAAAACTGACCACATTGCACAAAAGTCCTCTTCTAGATATGTTTTCCCTTATATTCAAATATCACAAAAAAAGTTGAATGGAACTTTATTATAAAAATAAATCAATCATATATTTAATTTGATTCAAACTATCATTGTTATGGGGTTTAATTACAACTTTATCCATAAGGTCCCAACAATGAAATTCAATTGAAATGATTGATTTTTGGGCCGATATGCCTCATTTTCAACCTATCATGATTTCATCAATAACTTTATCATATACTTACTGGGTTTTGAAAATTAGGGTGTGACAGGAGCGAACACCAGCAACGATGGGGATGGTGGCTATGTGCGCCTCCATGGAAGCAGCACCGGGCGGAGAGTAACTGAAAGGAAGGCAAGGGAAGTATAAGAAGGAAACTAACCTTCAAAGGCGACGGAGCGTCGAGAGGGGGAGTCGTGGGGTAGGGATGACACAGGGAGTAGTTTGGGGGGAGAGAGGGAGTGAGGGCGATGACAAGGAGGAGGGTGTCGACCACCGGGCGGAGCAGGAGTGGAAGGAAGTGAGCGAGAGGGAAGGCGGGGCGCAAACAGAAGGGGCGAGGTGCGTCCGGGGCGTCGGGGCATCGGGATGACGGCGAGAGGTGAATGACAGGCGTCAGTAGAACGTGCGACGGGGGGGCGTCTGGGGGGTTATGGGATCAGGCGTCAGAGAATCTGTCGGTGGCAGTGAGGGGGAGGGACGTAGAGTACCACACAGATGAGGGAAGGGGCACAACAGTATCCATGGTGGAGGGGGCGGGTGAAATGCAGCAACGGGGCGCCGTTGTTACAACGTCGAGAATTACAGAGAGAGGAACCGCATTGCACTACACAAAGGATGAACTACTGGGGATCAAGGGAAGGTACCGTATTGATGAGGAACCTCCGGAATCTGATCCAGAGGAACCAGTTGATGCAGCGGAAGGCAGTGATGGAAAGAGCACACCCATGCAACAGCAGGTAGAGAAGGTGGACGAGGTGATATGAGCACGACAACGTCAGATGTGGGAAGGAAAGGAGGTAACGCACAACGACAATGTGGGGGTAACAGACAGCGTCAAGTACACAGAGGAAATGAAGGAGCATGGGGACATCAATGGGTAGGGGCTAACATCCAACGAGGACTGCAACACATCTAAAACAGTAGTACCCAAGAGAATAGTAATGAGGGCATAAAGGAAGAAAGAAGCAGGGGCACAAATGAGGAAGGGGAACAAACAGGAAAAGGAGAAGAAGAAACGCCAACCATGGGTCTACAAGATGAGTAGGGGGGCGAGGCTGGGAATCCCAGAAGAGGAGGTGGTATGCGAACAAACAACAGGGAAGAGGGGGAGGAATGGAGAGGTGTGTGATATGGAACTTGATGAACTACCTATGAATGAGTTGGATGGAAAAAGATATAGGAAGTTAGACAAAGTGGGAACAGACAACTTTGGGGTCACCATGACTCAAGTACCCGAGATTGGCGAAGTCCAATACTACGAAGGACAATGAAAATCCTTAGCTGGAATTGTCAGGGATTGGGCAACCCTGACACGTGCAAGGCTCTCCGAGCATGGGTTTGGAGAGAGCGTCCAAACATAGTTTTCCTCATAGAAACTATGATTGCTGATAGGAAGCTAGATGATGTGAAGAGGAGTTGCGGGTTTACAGATGGCTTATGCATATCCAGTGAGGGTAGGGTAGGTGGCATGGGTTTCTGGTGGAAGGACATTGATGTGGAGGTGATAAACTACTCTCAAAGACATGTGACAGCTGTGGTCAAAGACATTAACAATGGCGTGATGTGGAGAGCGGTGGGTATCTATGGATGGGAAGATCAGGAAAATAAATACAAGACCTGGGAGCTGATGAGGATGATTAAGGAAGAGGCAAAGGTTCCGGTCATTTTCTTTGGGGATTTCAATGAGATCGTATCCAATACTGAAAAGAAAGGTGGTCCACCCAAAGAGGAAAGATACATGCAGAATTTTCGAGATGTGATAGATGATTGCGAGATGATGGATGTGGGTTTTGAAGGAAATCTTTTCTCATGGAAAAGGGGCCTCACTGGGAGAACTCTTGTCCAGGAGAGACTTGATAGATTCTTGTCCGAGCTTGAATGGAGGAACATATTCACTTTCTACAAAGTTTTTCATCTGCCCATACATGAGTCAGACGATGCACCCATAATACTAAAGGAGGACATGAGAGACAATAATAGAAAGAGGACATGGCACTTCATGTTTGAGCCAATGTGGGTGGGGGTGGACAGCTGTGGAACGGTCATCAAGGAGGCATGGGGGGACGAAGAAGGATGTGAGTTGTCAACAAAACTGATGAGGTGTAAGGAGAGCCTAAAATCTTGGGCAGTCGAGAAGTTTGGAGAAAGAAGAAGGAAGGTGAAGGAGCTTGAGAATGAGCTTAAGGGGCTGCAAGCTCTCCCCCCAGATCAAATAAATCTAGATAGGGTGGAGGAAAAATCAAAAGAGCTGCAATACTAGCTGCAAAAGAATGAGGAATATTGGGCTGCCAGGGCCCGTGTGAAGGAACTAAAAGAAGGGGACCGTAATGCTGCCTATTTCCACCAAAAAGCTTCAAATAGGAGGCGGAGGAATAGAATTGACTGCTTAGAAGATGAACAAGGGGTCATGAAATCACAGGAGGAGGACATTAAAGCAATTATCATAAAACATTTTGCACAACTATTCCGGTCTAGTAATCCTGAGGGCTTTGCGGAGGCTACAAGGGGGATGTGGGAGATGATAGAAGGGGTCCAAAAGGAGGACCTTGAGAGGGATATAGAGGATGAGGAGATATGGACAACTCTAAAACAGATGCATCCAAATAAGGCACCGGGCCCATACAGTATGAAGGCCATGCTCTACCAAAATTATTGGGGTATTGTTGGGAAGGATGTGGCAAGCTATATCAAAGGGTGGTGGAAGGGGGAGAAGGAGATAGGGGAGGTAAACGACACCCTAGTTGTGCTTATCCCAAAGACAGCCACGCCGAAGACAATAGGGGAATTCCGACCGATTACTCTTTGCAATGTGGTGTATAAGATCGCATCCAAAGTCATGGCGAACAGGTTGAAGCCACTTGTGGACAACATTGTGTCGTAGAATCAAAGTGCTTTTCTGCAAGGAAGGTTGATCACATACAATGCCCTTATTGCATATGAAGTGTTTCATGCTATGAAGAGAGACAAGGGAAGGAAAAAAGGTAGCCTTGCCTTGAAGTTGGACATGTCAAAAGCATACGACAGAGTAGAGTGGAGGTTTCTTGATGCCACTATGGAGAGATTGGGGTTTGGGCTGCTGAAGTGGAGGACCAAGGTCCAAGAATGCACAACGTCCGTCAAACACGTGTCCGCCTTCAATGGAGACAAAACCCAAAGCACAACACCTACATGCAGACTTTGCTAGGGAGACCCTCTTTCCCCCTACCTTTTCATTATATGTGCGGAAGTTTTTCATCTTTGATTTCTACTGCTACACATGAAAACCTCCTGCATGGCATCAAGCCAAGTAGGGGGGCGCCATCTATCTCACACCTTTTTTTTGCAGATGATAGCTTACTCTTTGCTAGAGCCAACACTGCCGAATGTCTGAAGATAGCTGAAATTGTCAGCCAATATGAACATGCATCAGGTCAAAAGATAAATTTCTCTAAGACGGAGGTTGTCTTCAGCAAAGGGATACCGGCAGACAAGAAGGAAGAGTTGAGGCATCTCCTTGGGGTGAGAGTTGTAGACAGGAACGCCAGTTATTTGGGCCTTCCGACAGCTGTGGGCAGGTCAAAAAGGCAGGTGTTCAGCTACATCAAAGACAGAGTTTGAAGAAAGCTTCAAGGATGGACAGAGAAGCTTTTGTCAAAGGCAGGGAAGGAAGTTCTCATCAAAGTGGTGGCCGAAGCTATTCCCAGATACGTCATGAGCATTTTCCAGCTGTCGGTGGGTACTATAGCGGAGATCTAGCGGATGGTCACTAGATTCTGGTGGGGAGCAAAAGACAAAGAAAGGAAAATATCATGGATGAGTTGGGAGAACATGTGCATACCAAAGCGACAAGGGGGTCTTGGTTTTAGGGACTTCTACACCTTTAACCAAGCTCTTCTGGCAAGGCAGATGTGGCGGCTAGCAAACAATCCAGAATCTCTCATGGCTCGAGTTCTCAAAGCCAGGTATTTCCCAAGGACGACCATATGGGAAGCGAGAAGGGGACACAATCCTAGTTTCTCATGGATGAGCCTGTGGGGAGCAAAAGCACTGTTAAAAGAAGGAACACAATGGAGAGTGGGGGATGGTATGAAGGTGAATATCTGGGATGATAGATGGCTGCCTAATGAGGGTGAAATGCTTGCACATTTCAAAAGGGAGAATGGGCCAGATTTAAACACAGTTAGGGATCTCATGACGGAAGATGGTTCTCAATGGGACGCATGGAGAGTCAATGAGTGTTTTCCAGTGAGCTACACTAGAAGAATACATGCTATACACCACAGCATGAGGGACCCCGATGATACTTTGATGTGGTGGCCTTCAAGGGACGGGGAGTTCACTGTTCGATCTGCTTACTGGTTGGGGCTGCTAGGGAAGGAAGAGGCAAGGAATTTCACATATCAGCGGGGGGATTCACTATGGAAACACATTTGGCATGATGGATGGAGCCTGAAGACAACACATTTTCTATGGAGGGTGAGTACGGGCAGCCTAGCGACACGGGGGCACCTTTTTGACAGACATTGCATGGAAGATGGTGCATGCATGCTATGTGGGGCTGAGAAGGAGACGATTCCCCACATGCTCTTCCGCTGCCCTAGTGCGGTGGAAGTGTGGGAGCAGACGTTGAGTGAAGTACAAACATGGGCGCATGACGCTAGTGATGAAGACATCATCTCGTCCTTGATAGCAGCTTTGGTGGGCAGGCCAGCACACGAATCTGAACTAATGGTGGCGGGCATGTGGACGACATGGAAAGTAAGATGCACTCGAATCTTCCAAAGCAACGAGGTTCGCAGTGGATACCTACTACGTGGAGCGGTGGCGATGGTGCGTCTGGCCAGCAACGGGCACAAGAAGAAGTGGGGCGGAGTAGGCCGACGAGGGGGTGTGCATGGCATACGAAGTGGGGGCAATGAGGTGTAGCAGGATGAGGGGGGCGTTAACGAAGTCTAGCTAGCATCACATGGGCTGGATAGGAGAGGTAGGAGAGGGAGTAGATGCCCCAATGGCCAACAGGTGGGGGGAGTGGCAGGTGACGCTCACCAGGAGGAAGACGAGGAGCAAAACGTTGAGAAGTCGGACGAGCGTTGCGGGTGGAGGAAGCCAGCGCATGGGAAAATTAAGATTAACATGGATGGCAGGGTGGGGGAGGATGAAGGATTGGGCACGAGTCTGGCTGCTAGGGATGAGACAGGACATTTGGTGGGCATTGCTAGGAAGAAAATCACCCAAGGAACGGGAGTAGCCATCACCGAAATGCTAGCAGCAAGAGAAGCACTTCTATGGCAAAGGAAGCGGGATATGACAATATAGAAGTAGAGACGGACTCACTGGAAGTAGTTCAAGCGTGCACCAATAAGAAGCCACAGTGGGACTACCTAGGAGCGATTGCTGAAGATTTCAAAGCATTACAATATCAGTTTACTTCTTGTAGTTTTCTTTATGCTAATCGTAGGTGTAATAGGGTTGCCCATGAGGTAGCCAATCTAGCTCGTAGAGGTCTTGTAGATAGTTTTTCCTTTACGCATTCTTTTCCTTCAAACTTGTTAGCTCTTTTGAACCTTGATTTATTTAGCTAATAGAAGTTGTGTCGGGGAGCCCACCTTGGGTTTCCCATCCCACCCTCAAAAAAATATGAATTTTAAATCTTCCTACATGCATGATATAAGGATTACTCAGTATTTATAATGATTTTGAGTATATTGTTCTATCAGTTCTAGAATGATATCATATTGTGATTTGAACTGCAATCAAATAGATGAGGTAACTAAAACCCTAAGGATAGGGTGTTGCCATGTGATAAGTGAATGAGGTAACTGAAACCCTAAGAATAGGGTGTTCAATGAATCAAGTATTTTGATATCTAAATTCTCAGTATGAGATGTGGTGATGATTAATAGTTCAATTGCATGATTTTAGTGTATAAAGTGCCAAATTGGCATGCATTCTGCCTAAGAATTTTAGTTTGCCTGCATGTAAAGTATGATGATTTATCAGTATACTATAGCGTTTTGAATATACAACTCTATCAAATTAGAATGATATTCATGTCATGTTGTAAAGTTCAAGTAAATAGACTCGGTACCATAGAGATACCAAAGTCCAAAACAAGTAAGAGAGAGATGCAATGTAGTAAGAACCTTTCTAGAATAATAAAATATTAGATTAAGGGCCCTGACACCGTAGAACCCCTTTGAGAGGTCTTCATCTTAGGGGTGAAATGACCTAACCCTGGCGGTGCATCCAGTAAGGTCGGATCTCGTGTCCAACACTAACCAGAGATAGGATCCTTGTGGCACGAGAGTACAGTTTGTAGTGTCCAACATCAACCAGAGGCAGGATCCTAGTGGCACTAGAGTATAGAAAAGTGTGTCCAACACTAACCAGATGTCCTGGTGGCACGACTTGACTCTCCGCCTGTGTAATCAACTTAGAGGAGGAGTCTAGTTTATGGCACCAAAAGGATGCCGAGGCCAGAGTGCCAGAGTTCCTGTAGCAGACCAGGATAGCAGTCAGACTTAGCTATCCCGGGGTGTCAGCTAAGTCTTGTACGGTGGGATCGTAGTTCTCTATGAGTCTTCATATGTAGAATACACTGCATATGATCAGGGCATAAGATAAAATATGTTCATATAGGTTCATAGATTTTTATTAAGTTAAGGAGTTAAGAAAGTTATGAGTTAGCTTCACAGCAGTAGTTCTTTAAGTATTTTTTTGTTAAATAATTGTATCTACAACTTTGCATCAATTGTTGTCATAATGAAATGTTGACATCTTCTGTTGTTTAAATTAAATTACTTAGACCTGCTCAGTGTAGTATTTCTTTCATATTATTCCAAATAATAAACATAATTGAGTTATCTGTGATTGTTGGTGAAATTCTATTCACTGAGATAGTAGCTCACCAACCTACTGAAACATTTTTCAGGTCAAAGTCAGCATGAGGAGGCTGAAGGATCGTATCACTCGAGTACATAGAAGGTAGTTAGTATATAGTTAGAGGTCTCTTAATCCTTTCCCCTCGGTCCTTGGTACATGTGTGTGGTGGGTTAGAGAGAGAACGTGGTGAAACATGTAGCTAGTTTTCAATACTTTGTTGTGTTTTATATTCCGCATGGGAAATGTAATATGTACTGTAAGCTTGTTTTCCTTCTGAGTAAGGTTAATGGAAAGTCTCTTCCGCAGTTTTATTATAATTCGATAGTATTTAAGTCTTGTGGTTTTTCCTTTAAGTTAATCTAAGTGATCAAGAAAAGAAAAAGTTAAGGGTGGTTTACCGAGGGTGAATCCCTGGTCTTCAGGGTCATTAAAGATGGCACGGGGGTTGGGGCGTCACAAACATGGTCCCGCATCAGTAACTTCGAGGACTTATCATTGTGGTGATCTTCTCCCAATGTTCAGAAAAGAAAGCAGCTATGAGTATTGATTGCTTTCAGACAAAAAGTGTAAACACAAATTTTTTGTCTTGACAATTATATTTGTTAATTGGACTTACCGTGTCCTTTTTGATGATTGTGTTGTGTCATGGAGCTCCTCACTGTATTTAGATGAATCTGAACTGACAGGTGCCTCATGATCAGATTCGTTCGAGCTGATATCCTCCGTCATGCGCTCATACTGTGGTAGATGATCGGGGGTCTCGCAGTTGATGTTGGTTACCCAAACTTTGATGGTATTATGGCCAACTGGATGGAGAAAAAGCCTGTCGCTACGTCCCACACGCATCTTTCCAATCCAATCACGCCAACTGAATTTTGATATAAGATTTCCTGCCAAATCATACTCAACCTCGATAACATGTGAATAATTGCCAAAATTTAGGGTCACTTCACCAGGCCTGTAGTGTCTTCCTTTTAGAAAATGCCAATGTTTGGGTATGGACAATTGGTTTAGGGAACGATCATCTAGGATGATGTCCAATTGTTCTTCAATAGGGAATGCTAACATTGGCATAGAGGCCCAGTTCATAGTGATTGTTGTGGGTGGACAGAGACTTCATAATATTAGTATTAACAAAGTGTAAGTACATATAACAATGTTATATATTTTCAGAAAAGGTTGCATAGCATCAGTTAACCTTTTATTGCTTGTTGTAACCAAATTTATTTTGGTAGACATGATAGCTTGAAAAGAAATCTAATAGAGGAGATCGTGTCCTATATCTTAGCAATCGGTCCAATGTTCACTAATCCTTCTTTGAGAATTTCAAGGAAGTAACTAGTATTTTCTATAATTTGATGTATCTTGGTATTTCATAAAATGAGATGACACTTATTATCTATTTTTTTAATCAACACTCATATTTTAGATTATCAGAGAGGTTAATGGTGTCTAGCTTATTTTGTATAGGTGTGAGACCTATTTAATTTGGAGTATCCATGCACTACTGTAGAAGGTGTGAGACATATATAAAGAGGTTAGTGGGGTCTTTGCACATTTTTACTATAGTATTGTACTTCTGTGTTTATCAAAACACTACTACAAGATATCTTATCATCTTATTATTTTGATAGTACCACAAATTTTATGACAAGAAGGATTCATCTAAAAATTGTAAATTTTCTAAATGAGTTATGTGAGGTTATTATTCTCTGACCTTTATGTAAATGGGATAGATTCCTGCCACTTTATTTTTATGAGTACATGACACTATGTTTGAAATACTTTTTAAAAGGATAAAAGAACATACTTATAATAAGGACCCAGGCATATTCTAATCATTTTGAAGTGAATCATAAAATGAATAGGAGTTTGGGTCCTATCTACCAGTATCAAAGGAGAACTTATAAACCTCAAAACCACCAACATGGTTTCCAAACCTACAACCTGATCTTCTACAAGCTCACCTTCTACAAACCTTTAGAACATATAAAGCCAGAAAGTATCAATGATTGCATGTATCAATGGCTGCAAAGTCTATCATGCAGCTTGCTTGGCACATGAAAGAGAGACATGTTCAATTGTATTGGCCCAAGTGGAAAGCAAAACATGTTAGGGATATGTCTAAATCTGACTCACAAGCACTATTTGGAAAAGGAGAGAAGCCCATCAATGCCTAGTACGACTCTGTGCCCTACAACTTTGTGCACAGATAAATTGGTTGAACACTACAACTTTGTGCACAACTTAAACCAAATATCTACCAAACTATATGTAATAGTAGCAAAGATCATCTCTTTAAGTCATTTATTCTTGTATATAGGTTACAAGTGTTATTACCCTAAAATAAACATATTTATGATTTGGCTAATGTTGCACTCCATTAGTCTGAAATGTACTTATCTCAACTTGAGCCATCAAATCCAGAATGTAATGTTGTACAAAGGGATTTCCATGAACCCACAAAGTTCACTTTGCCTACCTCATCTACAGAATGAGACAAAGTATCCCACAAAAGATCATAGTGCATCCTCCTCACAATGAAAACTCTGACTGAACTTATAACATATATGGTACGTATTTGCGTCATTAAATATCATAATCTTGAACATTTGTCTTACTTATCAATCAAATATGCATTATAAAATGTGTGCCTTATATATGTTTCACAACTAAAGCTTAGCATATCCTTAAGAAATCAAAACTAAATTCTTTGTGTTTCAGCCATGAAAAAATTCAGCTTGATGGTTTTAAGTCTGTGGTCCTTCCAGAAGTGATGTATGTTGAGCATCTTTTCATCAAAATTTTCTTGAACCTGAATCATCACATGTAATACACCTGGTATTACTACTGACTTTGTTCATTTTTGAGTCAAGTATTTGCTTCCAAAATACAAAAAAATATCTTTTTTTTAGTCGGGTAAAACTACTGTTGCTATATAAACCAAAAACATTGGGCATAAATACAATGGATAAACCCCTAAAAGAAGAAACCTATTTTATGATTGCATAAACACACAGGGATTGCATCATACTATCTAAGACTAAGAGCAAGGAAAATTTAGGGGCTATACCGAACTACAAGAGACAGACACATCACAACCATTATCAAAGTACTAGTTACAGAAGCAAGAAAAAGACACTAACAATAAACCATCACAGACATTTTGCCTCCTTTGGAGCTGATGTAGAGCCCCTTAGATCATTGTTTGAGGACTTTCCTGATGAAAGACAACAAGTCTTCAATGTCCCATGCTCAAAATAGGGAACTGCATAAATCTAGGTCCTTCCATATAGGGTAGAAAGACCCAGTCGCAAGGAAGACAAAAGTCTTGGCTTTGGCAGACTGAAGCAGACAGGAAAACATGGGTCAAAACTCTCAGCTTCTAAGGTGACATTTAGATGTCCACTCTCACCAACCAACTAACTTTAAAATCACTTCTGAAATTGTGGCGGAAAGAGCAACAACCAAGTTTAATACTTGAGGTTGGGAGTAGAACTATCCTCAAATCAGTTACAACCAACCAAAACAAGGCAGGAAACTCAAGGCATACCATCGTCAGACTAAGAAAACATAGTAGAAGAATGTAAGAGGGTTAGATAGAGTCATCAATCCAAGGTATCTCATCTTGTCTAACTCTCCTTATCTTCTTCTTTTTCTTTATAACCTTCAGACTTTCACTGAGTTTAAAATCAATCCCAGTATTCTCAGAAGAAACATTTCTATTTTTACTATAAATATAATGGATTTTTCTGAGTCTGTGTTTTTCTATCGCCTAGATTATTATCGAATTCCAGTTTCTACTAGCAGCATCTACTGGATGCAACTTTACATATATGAACTCTAATACAAAATGACATACTATTCCATTTTTTCATGTTTCAATTAACATGACATTCGATGTTCAACACTTAGAGAGAGAACATCTAACTAATATGTAAGCGTTGCTCTCCCTAAATGCATCTGTTGTATGTCAAGTATTCATGGTTGATACTAACAAGGGAATATTTGATCATGGCATTACATAGGTGTCAACAACAACTATTTACAAATCCCACTGATTTCTCAGCAACCCAACCTACTGTGGCCGAGGAGCCCGACCAGAAGCCTAGCTTCATGGCATGAACCTAGTTTGTGTAGATATATGGGGTGGATCAAACACCATAACAAGTAAGGGAGTTGTAGAATAGGGTGCGGCGATGGTTACCTGAAGAGATTGATCAGAGTACTCCCAAAATCAAGCTCGCCGACGTCGGAGGGGCAGATTGAGTCTTGCTTCGACTGGGCTCGGTCCAAAATGGAAGAGGAGGAAGAACAAATGAGTATGCTTCGATCAGTTGGGACTCACCGGCGGGCGCCGACAACTTACAAACTGCGGCCGGCGACTTGGCACTCTGCAGCCGACAGCTTGGCACTCTGGAGTCAGCAATTGGCACAGAGACGCAAGATGCGATCCACCAATATTTAGGGCATGATCTCCTCCACGCGCTAGATGGAGAGGGAGGAAATCGCAAGGAGAGAGGGGCAGATGGATATTGTCGGACTGAATTAGGGAGAGAGTGGGATATCATAGTGATTTGGAGTGTGAGTCGTGAAATTTGGAGCGGGAAAGTCAATATTGTGTTAGCAAATTTGGGTATGGCAATATAGGATTGCCACTAATTAAAAATACAAATGCCTTTAATGTTAAGTCCTTTTTAGAAACTCTATAATAGGTGGTTTAGAGGCATTTTAATTAAAATGATTGTATATTAGAAAGATAGTGGCTTTTTTTATAAATGCCACTAGAATAAATGCATCTAATGGGTAATTTTGATGTAGTGATGCCCCAATTGTCCCTGACACATGCCTCATGGAATGAGCTAAACTGTAATGGCAGTTTTGGTATGCATGTCAGTCTTCGGAACAGAAGTCCAATACTGAGCCACTGGAGAATTGGAGTCCATGAAGCCATCAATAGGAGAGGTTGGAAGATAGTCCTTAGGTTAGTGATGGCAGTCACACCATCATTTGATGTATATCTTGCCAATCCATTGCGAGAGGATGCATGTGTGTGTCCTTCATGTGACACTGGTCTACTAGACCATCTAGAGATTGCCTTTGGTAGAAGGAGGTGGCAGGTCCTTACATTGACAAGTACCCAACTGAACCATCAGAAGTAGAGGATGAAAAGGGGTCCTATGGTAGGTGTGTATTAGCCATACATTTTTTTGGGTAACCACAAAAACAACAACAAATGATGACCTTGAAATTGCTCCTCCCACCCTTTTCATGGGGTCAACCTCAGAGACTCGACCGAATGCAATTCTAGCATCTGGATCTGTAAAACTCAGCAGATACACATCCTAAAAAAAATACAGTTTACATAACAAATTTATATAAATGTAAAATGAAGTGCAATTCACAGTAATACAAACATACTTGTCCCTTCTTAAATGATGAATGTCTTATATGGAGTGGAGTTTGCATTGATAAGTTTGTCTGCACAATTATTTTATTTTTGTCATAAGTCCATAAAAGTCAACATGGAAAATAATTGATACCACACATCTTGTATAAAATGTATTCATACTTGGCCAGTGCCAACATGCTGTGCTTGACTGTTTCCTGCTCTAGTTAAGGCACATATTTCTTTTTGTTGTTTGGTTTCAAATGTGTCGTTAGATAGGATGGATTTGTGAATTTGGAACATTCATGGGAACACACACTCCAGTTATAAGCATTCATGTAGCAACTTTTAGTTCCATTCATTAATCTCTTTTTACATTCACACGCAGGGGTGTACCCCTAAACATTAACTAAATAATGGGGCTGGTGTACCCCTAAACATGCGCATAATTAAAAAAACTATTAATACAGACAAGTCTATATAGATAGAATACAAAATAGTACACCAACATGGTCCCACATCAGTAAATTCGAGGACTTATCATTGTGGCGATCTTCTCCTGAAGTTTAGAAAAGAAAGCAGCTATGAGTATTGATTACTTTCAGACAAAAAATGTAAACATAATTTTTTTGTCTTGACAATTATATTTGTTAATTGGACTTACCGTGGCCTTTTTGATGATTTTTCTCTATTGCGGAGCTCCTCATTGTATTTAGACGAATCTGAATTAATAGAGGCCTCATAATCAGATTCGTCTGTGTTGATATCCTCCGTCATGCACTCATACCGCCGTAGATGATCGGGGGTCTCGCAGTTGATGTTGGTTATCCAAACTTTGATGGTATTATGGCCAACTGGACGGAAAAAAAGCTTGTCGCTACAGACCACATGCATCTTTCCAATCCAATCATGCCAACTAGATTTTGATACAAGATTTCCCACCAAATCATACTCAACCTCGATAACATGTGAATTATTGCCAAAATTTAGGGTCACTTCACCAGGCCTGTAGTGTCTTCCTTTTAGAAAACGCCAATGTTTGGGTATGGCTAATTGGTTTAAGGAACGATCATCTAGGATGATGTCCAATTGTTCTTCAATAGGGAACATTAACATTGGCATAGAGGCCCAGTTCATAGTGACTATTGTGGGTGGACAAAGGTTGCATAATATTAGTATTAACAAAGTGTAAGTACATATAACAATGTTATATATTTTTAGAAAAGGTTGTATAACATTAGTTAACCTTTTATTGCTTGTCGTAACCAACTTTATTGTGGTAGACATGATAGCATGAAAAGAAATCTAATAGAGGAGATCATGTCCTATATCTCTGCAATCGGTCCAATGTACACTAATCCTTCTTTGAGAATTTCAAGGAAGTAACTAGTATGTTCTATAATTTGATGTATCTTGGTATTTCATAAAATGAGGTGACACTTATTATCTATTTGTTTAATCAACACTCATATTTTAGATTATCAGAGAGGTTAATGGTGTATGGCTTATTTTGTATAGGTGTGAGACCTATTTAATTTGGAGTATCAATGCACTACTGTAGAAGGTGTGAGACATATATAAAGAGGTTAGTGGTGTCTTTGCACATTTTTACTATAGTCTTGTACTTTTGTGTTTATCAAAACACTACTACTTATTTTGATAGTACCACAAATTTTATGACAGGAAGGATTCATCTAAAAATTGTAAATTTTCTAAATGAGTTATGTGAGGTTATTATTCTCTGACCTATATGTAAATGGGATAAATTCCTGCCACTTTAGTTTTATGAGTACATGACACTATGTTTGAAATACTTTTTAAAAGGATAAAAGAACATACTTATAATAAGGACCCAGGCACATTCTAATCATTTTGAAGTGAATCAGAAAATGAACAAGAGCCTGGGTCCTATCTGCCAGTATCAAAGGAGAATTTGTAAACCTCAAAACCACCAACATGGTTTCCATACCTACAGCCTCATCTTCTATAAGCTCACCTTCTACAAACCTTGAGAACATATACAGCCAGAAAGTATCAATGATTGTAGGTATCTATGGCTGCAAAGTCTATCATGCAGCTTGCTTGGCACATGAAAGAGACACATGTTCAGTTTTATTGGCCCAAGTGGAAAGCAAACCCTATTAGGGATAGGTCAAAATCTGACTCACAAGCACTATTTGGAAAAAGGAGAGAAGCCCATCAATGCCTAGTACGACTCTGTGCCCTACAAATTTGTGCACAGATAAATTGGTTGTACACTACAACTTTGTGCACAGCTTAGAACAAATAACTACCAAACTACATTTAATAGTAGAAAAGATCATCTCTTTAAGTTATTTATTCTTGTATATAGGTTACAAGTGTTATTACCCTAAAATAAACATATTTATGATTTGGCTAATGTTGCGCTCCATTAGTCTGAAATGTACTTATCTCAACTTGAGCCATCAAATCCAGAATATAATGTTGTACAAAGGGATTTCCATGAACCCACAAAGTTCACTTTGTCTACCTCATCTACAGAATGAGCCAAAGTATCCCACAAAAGATCATAGTGCCTCCTCCTCACAATGAAAAGTCTAGATGAAATTATAACATATATGGTACGTATTTGCATCATTAAATATCATAATCTTGAACATTTGTCTTACTTATCAATCAATAATGCATTATAAAATGTGTGCCTTATATATGTTTCACAACTAAAGCGTAGCATATCCTTAAGAAATCAATTTCTACTGAATTTTTTATGTTTCAGCAATGAAAAAATTCAACTTGATGGTTTTAAGTCTGTGGTCCTTCCAAAAGTGATGTATGTTGAGCATCTTTTCATCAAAATCTTCTTGAACCTGAATCATCACATGTAATACACCTGGTGTTACTACATATTTTGTTCATTTTTGAGTCAAGTATTTGCTTGCAAACTACAAAAAAATATCTTTTATTTTTGGTCGGCTAAAACTATTGTTGCTATATAAACCAAAAACATTGGGCTTAAATAGAATGGATAAACCCCTAAAAGAAGAAACCTATTTTATGATTGCATAAACATGCAGGGTATGCATCATACTATCTAAGACTAGAAGCAGGGAAACTTTAGGGGCTATACCGAACTACCAGAGATAGACACATCACAACCATCATCAAAGTACTAGTTACAGAAGCAAGAAAAAGACACTAACAATAAACCATCACAGAAAGTGTGCCTCCTTTGCAGATGATGTAGAGCACCTTAGATCATTGTTTGAGGACTGTCCTGATGAAAGACGGCAAGTCTTGAATGTCCCATGCTCAAAACAGAGAACTACATAAATCTAGGTCCTTCGATATAGGGTAGAAAGACCCAGTCGCAAGGAAGACGAAAGTCTTGGCTTTGGCAGACTGAAGCAGACAGGAAAATAGGGGTCAAAACTCTCAACTTCTAAGGAGACATTTAGATGTCCACTCTCACCAACGAACTAACTTTAAAATCACTTCTGAAATTGTGGTGGAAAGAGCAACAACCAAGTGTAACCCTCGAGGCTGGGAGCAGAACTCTCCTCAAATCAGTTACAACCAATCAAAACAAGGCAGGAAACTCATGGCATACCATCGTCAGACTAAGAAAACATAGTACAAGAATGTAAGAGGGTTAGATAGAGTCATCAATCCAAGGTATCTTGTCTTGTCTAACTCTCCTTATCTTCTTCTTTTTCTTTCTAACCTTCGGACTTTCACTGAGTTTAAAATCAATCCCAGTAATCTCAGAAGCAACATTTCCATTTTTACTATAAATATAATGGATTTTATGAGTCTGTGCTTTGCTATCGCCTAGCTTATTATCTAATTCCAATTTCTACTAGCAGCATCTACTGGATGCAACGTTACATATAAGAACTCTAATACAAAATGACATACTATTCCATTTTTTCATGTTCCAATTAACATGACATTAGATGTTCAACACTTAGAGAGAGAACATCTAACTAATATGTATGTGTTGCTCTCCCTAGATGCATCTGTTGTATGTCAAGTATTCATGGTTGATACTAACATGGGAATATTTGATCGTGCCATTACATAGGTGTCAACAACAACTATTTACAAATCCCATTGATTTCTCAGCAACCCAACCTACTTTGGCCGAGGAGCCTGGCCAGAAGTCTAGCTTCGTGGAATGAACCTAGTTTGTGTAGATATATGGGGTGGATCGAACACCATAATGAGATAAGGGAATTGTACAATAGGGTGCAGCGATGGTTACTTGAAGAGATTGATCAGAGTACTCCCTCAATCAAGCTCGCCGACGCCGGAGGGGAAAATTGAGTCTTGCTTTGACTAGGCTCAGTACAAAATGGAAGAGGAGGAAGAACGAATGAGTATGATTCAATCAGTTGGGACTCACCAGCGGGGACCGACAACATGCAAACTGCGGCCGGCGACTTGGCACTCTGCGGCCGACAACTTGGCACTCTGGAGCTGGCAATTGGGACACAGATGCAAGACGCGATCCACCAACAACTAGGGCATGATCTCCTCCACACGCTATCTGGAGAGGGAGGAAGTCGCAAGGAGAGAGCGGAAGATGGATATCGTCAGACTGAATTAGGGAGAGAGTGGGATATCGTAGCGATTTCGAGTGTGAGTCGTGAAATTTGGAGTGGGAAAGTCAATATTGCGTTAGCAAATTTGGGTATGGAAATATAGGATTGCCACTAATTAAAAATACAAATGCCTTTAATGTTAAGTCCTTTGTAGAAACTCTATAATAGGTGGTTTAGAGGCATTTTAATTAAAAATGCTTGTATATTAGAAAGATAGTGGCTTTTTTTATAAAGGCCACTAGAATAATTTCCGCTAATGGGCAATTTTTCTGTAGTGATGCCCCAACTGTCCCTGACACATGCCTCATGGAATGAGATAAAATGTAATGCTAGTTTTGGTATGCATGTCAGTCTTCGGAACAAAAGTCCAATACTGAGCCATTGGAGAACTGGAGTCCATGAAGCCATCGATAGGAGAGGTTGGAAGACAGTCCTTAGGTTAGTGATGGCAGTGACACCATCATTTGATGTATATCTTTCCAATCCATTGTGAGAGGATGTAGATGTGTGTCCTTCATGTGACACTGGTCTACTAGACCATCGAGAGACTGCCTTTGGTAAAAGGAGGTGGTAGGTCCTTATATTGACAAGTACCCAACTGAACCATCAGAAGAAGAGGCTGAAAAGGGGTCCTATGGTAGGTGTGTATTAGCCATACATTTTTTGGGTACCCACAAATCCTTCAATAGATGTAGGTTTGCTAGCACATTTGATTAGATGGAATCCTTGGTGGGAAATTAAAAGGTGAAGTAGTGCAACTATTGATTGTGACACCCGACAAGAAGTATGTGCTGGATTGGATCCATTAGTTAGTGAACTGGTGGGTGGCATTGTTTGTACTTTGTATGCCATTGAAAAGTCAATGACTCTTTGAGATAAAGAAAGTAAGCATGCAAGTATGGAAGGAAAGTTTATTTAAGT